>CM040127.1:98523329-98905709 GCA_022559845.1 Amorphophallus konjac
AAGAAGAGGGGTCGCTGGAACCCTAGGTACCGCTCCTAGAATGCCCAAATTCTCCCTCGTCCGATCACGATCGGTCCCGCCGCCTGTTGCTGGTGCAAATTGGGTTCTAAGGTGTCAAAAGCCCTCCATAAATAGAACCTATAGGGCCTCCTAGAGATCGAATTTGGTTGAAGAGTCCTATGAAGAAATTCCGGTGAAAACTTCGGATAAGGTTCTAATCCACCACCGTCACTGCTGGTAGAAGCATCTAGAGTTAGGGTTTTCGAAGAGAAAGCAAAGACCCATCAATGGGCTAGGGTTTGGCTCGAATTGGAGCACAATTGGGCTAGAATTGGGCCCAAATTGTGATGGCTAAACTAGGTCTTCTAACTCACGAAAAACTCCTAAAAATGCGAAACTGGGCCTATACGAATTTTATTTTGGGCTCTTACCCGAAGATAAAGTTATTACAAATTCAATTTTACACTAGTTTCATATTTTTCCAGAATTTTAATAATTTCTTTAGAAGTTGAGCTAATAAATAATTAATTTATGTGGAAATATTATAGTAGAAAATGACAGGGTGATACAATATCATTCGTCATCATCTGCATCTTGTCAATGATTTGAGAATAATATCTGGTAAGCCTCTCATGTTGAGATTTGGTTTCTCTGAAATATTGTGCTGCAGTGTTCAGTTTGTCATTTTGATCATTCAATCTATCACTGAGTTTGCCAATCTGATTTCCAGCCAAGGTAAGAACACCTTGAATATCTTGAATCAGGCGTAAAAATATGGAGTCAGAGGCATTTTTGTCTTTCTAAATTTCATTATATCTTCTGCCTATCTTCATTTCCAGGTGTATGAATCTCTACTCTAGTTCCGTATATCCACTGTCTGTCTTTGTTTCCAACAGTATGAATTTCTGCTCTAAATTATTTGACATCTCTTTCATTGCAGAATGAACCATAACAAACTAAGTTGACAAAAAATGATATAAAATTGGAGATACTGGGACAGATGAAGTGGATGCCGGATGGGCTTCATGGAAGGGCTCATGTTGTTGATGCTCATGCATAGAGTGAGGTGAGACAGAGGAAGTTCGAGCTCCTTCCAAAAGCATTTCACTATGAATAGGTTCCTGTTGGATACCAACGTCCTCTTGATATACAGATCCTTCAGGAGCTGCTGGAATTTGGTCATCTTGCAGACCTAGATGATGTACATCAGGGTGATCTACTGTTGGCTGTACTTGATTACCAGGCAGCTATCTTTGTAATCTACCATCAACCACTATGAACTTCATGAATTTCTTGATGAAATTCATAGTGTAGACATTGGCCATTGGAATTTCCCAGCTTCTAACGGAATCTTTTTTCTTTGGAAGATCGTTGACAAGTGAGCTACGTAAGGCAAATTTCTCCCAGCATCTTTGCAAAGACCAATGATTTGGATCATCACGTCAGGTAAGCAAATCTTGATGTTCTTGAACAAACAGTAAAAGAGGAATCATTGAGTCTCTGTCAGACGACCCCTGCCACCACCTTGAGGAGTGATTATGGTTGTGAAAATATGATGTACTAGCCTCTTCAATGGTGAAAACGTGTTTGTATTAAAGCTTGTCAGATATGTCTGCTTAACATCATTTGGATTACTGGGCAAATCAGTCATGATTGTATACACTTCATGCTCATCATATTCAAAGTCCCACTCTTCAACTCCATCTTCAGGTATTCTTAGAGCTTTGTGAAGCAGATGACGAGTCAACTCAATCTCCACCCCTTTGACAGATAACCAAAGCTTTGGGATGTTAGGGCCGTATTTCAAATTTTCATAAAATTGTGTGACCAACTTTGAATAATATATTATGTGCTTGCTCACAAACTTCTTCCACCCTTGAAAGTCTATCATTTACAGTAGCTCGGGAAATACCTCAAGCATTTCACGGTCATGAAAATCAATATACCTCGGGTAAAGAATCTTTATCGAATCACCTAGTTCTTCTGCTTGAGTGGAGGTGCTAGGTGCTTGTTTCTCTTTTGCTAAAGCCTGCTTCTGCTCTGCGCGAGATATCCGTCACTGTTTAGTCGGCGGGTCCGACGCTCTATTCTTTCGCTTTGAAGAAGCCTCCAACTGCGGCTTAGAGTGACTCAAGGAAGTTTCTCTATCATTCACATGGTTTGATCGAACCTCCTTGGTGGATCTGGCAGGAACTGATGGCTGCTCCTCTGGAGCTTTTCGCTTCCCTTTGCTTCTAGTGGATGGCGGAGGCATCATGACGCAAGAGGACCAAGAGAGATAGGCTAGAATGATGGGTTGACCGACTGAAGGTTGAGATAGAGAAGAAGGATGAGGTGAATAGGTAATATGGAGGCCGACGGAGAAGAACACCCCGGTGCGTCAGGGCATAGGGGTTTTGCGAGAGATGCACTGACTCTGAGTTTAATGAGGGAGAGAAGGAAGAGGGTTTCGACGCTAAAGGTAAATCTGTCGAATTTACAGATTGTTAGGGAATATTACGAAACTCCTCTTCCTTTTAGAGACAAATTATTTTCCTCTATTCTGCAGTTAAAAAAGGGGGGGGGGGGTTTGAGAGTGGGCTGCGTCGACGCGGGCAACTTCCTACGTCGACCCAGCCTCTTTTCTCCCTCCGTTTGGCAGTCAAACTTCCCCCATCACCCATTTTTCGCCCTCACAAGTTATTTATCACCGCTAACCATCTATTTTTCACCTCTACCTATCTATTTGTCACCACTATGTGCATTTGTTAGCCTAACAACCTATTTTTCACCCATACAAACCTATCTATCACCACTAATGTGTATTTGTCACCTATACAGGGTCATTTGTCGCCCCTAACAAGCCATTTTTCACTCTTAGCCTTCATTTGTCAACCATATCACCTATTTGTCACCCCTAGCAAGTCATTTATCACTCTTAACTTTCATTTGTCAGTCATATCACCTATTTGTCACCCTTAGCCTTCATTTGTTACCCTTAACCCCTATTTGTCAACTCTAACGTTCGTTTGTCACCCTTACTATATACTTGTCTCCCCTGATCCCCTAAAAGTGATAAATTAGTAAATGTAACAATATAACTATGATAAAATAATTACGAAAGTGCCAAAAAGACCATAGAAATGACAATTAATAAATATCACAATTGTGAAAAGGACACAAAAATCATAAAAATGATAATTAATAAATATAATAATAATAAAAATTATGAAAATCATAAAAATCATAAAAATGATAATCAATAAATATAATAATAATAAAATAATTCTAAAAATGACAAAAAATCATAACAATGGTAATCAATAAATATAATAATCATCAAATAATTGTGAAAATGATAAAAATATCATAAAAATGATAATCAATAAATACAATAATCATAAAACAATTATGAAAATCACTTCAGTTTTCTTTAGCTTCAAGTGGCTCTAGAGTCGACTCTAAAGTCGTTTGGAGTTGACTCTACTCCATCGTTTCTACATGCTTTTAGCCTTATCACCCATATTTCAGCCTTAACAGTCCATTTGTTAGCCTTATCGCCTATTTGCCACCGTTACTCACCTATTTGTCACCACTATTCAGTATTAGCAGCTCTTCTCTTATGTGAGACTTCAACATCGCTGCGTCGACTCCAAAGTGCTTTGGCGTCGACTCCGCTTCTACAAATGCTCAAGCTTTTATTCTGTCGACCATTCTTCATCCCCATGAGCTATTTTTTGTTGGGTGCAAAGATCTAGAGGGGGGGGGGGTGAATAGATCCCCTTATAAAAACTTATGCTAAATTAAAAACTTCGCCCACTAAAATTAAGCTGAAAGATTAAGTTGCAGAGCACTCTCTCACTAGCAGATACTTCAGTCAGACAGACGATCAAACATGTAGTGACTGAACTATTTCAGAACAATGAAGGCAAATGTAATGCTGAATAGAGAACTCTCACGACAATGCTCAAACACTTAGCACTCAATAAAATCTCACCACAGAAACTGCTCACAAGACAACCTGCGAATTGGAGGTAGAGGAGACAGATGAGCACACAAGATAAACCACAGTGCACAGGGATTTTTAGGTGGTTCGGCCAGACACCTAGTCTACCTACATCCACCCCCCACTCAACCTGAGTGAGAATTCTGGTGACTCACAGCTTGAATCGCTGAGCATCACAGCTTGCTACACCACTGAGCAACACAGCTTGCTATCCGCTGACTAACAGCTTGATGAGGAACCAATCCTCAACATCCGCTAAGCAACACAACTTGCTGAAAGTACCAAAGAAAAAATGAAGAACAAAAATAAAAAGAAAACATGACAAGATGTATCTCCGCAGAGCAAGAGGACTCTGGATTTGATCCACGAGTCACTACACAAATAGATCTTCAGATCTCTGGCTGCACACCAATTGCTTCTCTCACGAGCTCCCTCTTTCTCTTCTTCTTCTTCTTCTTCTCTCGAACTCTTCTCTCTCAGATCTTCTCTCTCTCTTTTCTTCTACTCTCTCTTTTTCTCTTCAGATCTCTCTTCTTCTCCCTTTTTCACTCTGCTCTTCTTCTTCTCAGTAACACTCTTTTTCTCTCTTCTACGGCAGCAACTCTCTTCTCTCTTCTTCTACGCTACCTTCATTTCGAAGGAAGAAGTCCCCATTTATAGAATAGGGATCTAGAAATGTTTTGGATAAAATAATTCATTTCACGCTTTTCCCCATTGGTCCACGTGTCAGGAGAGAGAATATTCTGTGACAAACCAAGACCCGGATATCGGGAGAAGCCCGATACCATTCGAATCATGGCCCGCCGCCCACGAGCTGGGAGGGCTCGGAAGGGCTAAAAGGAGTGTGGATGTACAAAGAAATAAGAAATAAAATAGGAAAATTCAACAATTAACAGAAATAAATAGACAACTACTACAACAGAGTCCAGTCTAACAGAAAGTATAGTCTAAAGTAGTAAAACGTACCACATGCCAAGTGAACACTCGGCCTGGCGAGCTGACAACTAAGAACCTGCGAACAGTACCCTCGAACCTCGAGGAAGAACCGCCGCACCTGAAACGCAGGGGTGAGCCTCCTGTCACTGGCTCAGTAGGGATGCTGCGGAACCCCAACTGAGAACAACGGCGGCACGAAAAGCAGTAACTACAAGAACAACAGTAACAACAGGAACAGTAAACACGGTGGCCGATCAAAACTCGGCACTACAACTACTCCTACTGTACCAGTCGAGTAGAAAGAGAATGCCCGATCTCACCATCGGGAACCGGACCACACTAACACCACTTACCGAGGTAAAACCTATGGCAACCCCACCGTAGAGGCATGTCTCCCAGGACAAAGCCAACCTGGACACGCTGTCCAAGGTGCAACCCCGACCACCTAGTTGCGGGCACCGCACAAACAAGACGCAACCTCGGTGAAGCCACTGGCACCCTGGCCACTACCTTGGAAACATCAGACAGTCTAGAAAGCCACGTCTCGCAGACGGGAAACGAAACTTGGAAACAGGAGAGTCACGTCTCACGTGACAGGAGTACCTGCCCACCAGAAGCAAGGCCGGATGCGTCCACTGATGACTTAGACCGCAACCTCAGGTGTCTCGTTGCGGCGCCCCAGGCGGAGACTGAGGCACCGTACAAGTAATCACAGAACACAGAACAAGGGTCTAGGCGGGGTCGTGCTCAGCAGTACGCGTCCGAAGTCCCCGACCACGTGTGCACACACTGACAGACTGCGCTACGTCAGGCCCTCTAGCTGCTATTCCTCCCAGCCCGGACTCGAGCCGCCACAGTGGGAGGCCCTACGGCAACCAGCCTAAAGCCGTCTCGCTCGGGTAAAGCCTCGCCACCACTCCCTGGTGGGACCACACGCGTGTCGGAAGGCTACGACTAGTGGGGAGTCACTAATGTGACCACTCTCCAAGGAGAAACTCCGAGAAACACGCACGCACCCTGCACGAAAGTCAAGAAGAACCAAGCGACGCCGAGCCACTGGACTCTGGACAGTCCTCTAGACTCACTAAATCCAACGGTCCTTGAGTCACAAGACTCGAGGTCAAGACCGTTGTACGCAACGGTATAATGCCGTTAATCCAGCCTAATCCCTAGGTCTAAATCCATGGTAGCATGAATACCGAGACAACTCACGAGCCGCCGAGACCATCCCCTCAGGGAGGGAACTCAAGGGACCTCCAGCCCCAGGCAGGGTGACTGGACTCGCAGTCTAAGGCCACACATGTGGCCCACGCGGAAAGCACAGAAGCACGATTCCCAAGGTAGCACACAAGCTGCCACGTCGATTTCCCTTCCCAGGGAAAAGCGGGAAACCTCCAGCCCCAGGCCGGATGACTAGACTCGCAGTCCAAAGGCCAAACACATGGCCCACTCGAGAATCATCTTCCAGGGAAACTC
Organism: Amorphophallus konjac; assembly: GCA_022559845.1. Taxonomy (NCBI): domain Eukaryota; kingdom Viridiplantae; phylum Streptophyta; class Magnoliopsida; order Alismatales; family Araceae; genus Amorphophallus; species Amorphophallus konjac. The sequence continues at coordinate 98,529,727 of CM040127.1, forward strand.
ATGACATGCGGGGGAGACCCCACCGCACACACACCGATCCACGGTGACTCGATCTAGCGTAACATAAAGCTCGAAACACACACACCTACGGGCACACTAATCGAGAAAAACAAAACCTTCGGACACCCAAAGACACGATCACGGAACTCCACGGGGTGTCCGAGATACACACAGCCAAAAGAGGCATGATCAGCCATAGACTACCAGCCCTGGGTTGCCCGACTGGTCACCCTCAAGATCGCGCTACCCTCCTATAGCGCGTTCAGAATAGAACGCGCTATACTCCTATAGCGCGACAAGACAGAACGCGCTATACTTATATAGCGCGACAAAACAGAACGCGCTACCCACCTGTAGCGCGATGGGAATGAACACGCTATGCTCCTATAGCGCGATAAGAACGGAACGCGCTACCCACCTGTAGCGCGATAAGAACTACCTTACTATTCATCTTCCCCGATGAACGCGCTCTATCGGGGTGGCGTGACCTCCAAGAACGCGCCCACCTTGGCGAGCGCGTTCTCAGTCCGCGCCCGAAAACGGCGAAAACCGCGAAGAAAACTCATTCCACGCCCTGTTCACCCCCAGGTGAAGGGGAAATAAAGGGAAAATCATTCCCCAAGCCCCTAGGCATTCAATGATGCCCTCAAACCACCAATTAACGCGTTAAAACGCTAGATCGGGCTCACACCCCAAAAACATGCATTTTTCCCAAAATACGAAAAGAACCCTACTCGGCTCGCCATGGGCTACCAAATTCGCGGGAAATGAAGTACACAAGCTGAGGGTCCATCTCCCTACCTCCACCGAAGATTCGACACACCGTGGACGCCCATCCACGAAGAAAACGCCACGAAACCCTCGCCGGTTCACGAACGCGCCACCGAGCTTCCACGCGTCACCGGCCCTCGATCCTCGACCTGTTCCTCGTTCCTCACCTCCCGCCATCGTCGCGTCACCCTCCTCCGCCACCGTCGGCCGCCCGGGGAGAGGGGGAGAGAAAGAGATGAGAGAGAGTGAGAAAGAGAGAATGGGGAGAGAGAGAGAGGTTAAAGGGGGTTGATATAGAAACACCAAGAAATTCCAAAAAATACCAAAAAATAGAAAAATATACCCCCGCGATCCTCGGAACACGCTGATCGCCGTGGTACAGTCCCGGAGTATGTGAACGACCCGGTTTGCCTGCTACAGAGTTCCGAAGGTCCAGTCATGGAAAAACATGGGAAACCGCAGAACACGTTCCGGGACCTCCGAAACGCACGGATCCGAACCCGAAAAATGTCCGAAAGATAATTTCGGGCATTTCAAGAATAAATTTGGAACCCTAGAAGAAGGATCCAAAAACCCTGGGGCATTACATATTCTCTCTCAGAAAAATCTTGGATCACGTGCCAATCATGTGCTTCGAGCTCAGGCGTGTGGCAGACACGAGATACGTGCCAGTCAGTTGTCTTCGACCTTGGAACGTGTGGCAGACATAAGTTCCTATAAATTCAGCCTACTGAGTTATTTTTCAGACTTAGCCAAATATTATTCACCCTTATCATCCATTATTTACCCTTAGGCACCTATTTGTCACCCTTATTCGTGTAAAGCTATCACCACTGCCTTTGATCACACTTGTGACTTCTGTTGTGTTAGGAGTTGATGCTAAACCATTTTAGAGTCAACGCGCCTTCTTTGCTTTTCAACAGTTTCACCATGTCGATCCTTTTTTCAGCCTTAGGGAGGTATTTGTCACCTCTATTAGCCATTTGTCTCCCTTAGCAGTTATTTTTCACCCTTGTAGCATACAAGCCGTCACCTTCTCACAGAATCATTTTTCTGCCATGCGGGCTTTGCTGCGTTGATGCATAACTGATGTTGCGTTGACGCTGCTTCTTCACCTCTCACGGTTTCAGCCTTGAGCTCCATTTTTCACCCTTACTGAGGTATTTTTCACCTATAAGACCTATTTGACACCACAAACAACCTATTTGCCACCACTAAACTGTCGCTATTGATCTGGCCTTTTCTACCTTGCGGGCATGAACTGGAGTCGACTCTTCTTCTTCAAAAACCTTCTTCTTTCAACTGTAAGCTTCATTTGATCTATTCTACACATATATTCATCCATTTGTTGACCTGAGAGAATATTTGACACTCGAATGCTTCTCTTTGTCAGCCTTTAACTAGAAGAGTTGCAGATCACTACAATTGACTTAAATTGACTTCAAAAATGACTTTTACATTGCTGTTGCTACTGAGACACTTGAAAAAGCTCATGAACATTGTTAGCATAAACATTTGATGCCAAAATATGCCAAATTAATATTTATAAACCTATACATCATCAAAGCATGAAGACTCAAGACTGAGTCATAGTTTGTCATCATCAAAACATAAGGACACACCATTTTTCACCCGAATGGACCTATTTGTCATCCTTTGCTGATATTATTCACCCTTATCTGGCATTTATCAGCGATAGCTGGTGGCCTTGTCTGCTGGCCATTTTTTGTTCAAAAACGAGCATGTCTTCACAAAACTCATTGATTCACATATATTTAACATCAACAAAAATGTTAACAGCATCAAAAACATATAAAGCTTAAGGATCAAAATGTATGAAACTCAAAGATCAAGAACATATATGAAACTCAAGGATTCAAAGACCAAAGACGTATGAAACTTAAGGATCAAAAACACATGAAACTGCTGCCAGTAGCCTCCAGGAAAGTGAATCCTCGATGAAATGCCAGCCGTTGCGACGCGCCTACTCGAGCAATAGTAGCTATGTCAAGGAGGAAGACCAGGGAGCCCAAGGAAGAGAACGTGACGCTCAGCCCGGCGGTGCGTGAAAGGGAGTAAGTTTTTGGGGTCGCCCACATCTTTGCGTCGTTTAACGACACCTTCATTCATGTCGCTAATCTCTCTGGGAGGGAAACTCTCGTGCATATAACCGGTCATATGAAGGTCAAAGCAGATAGGGATGAATCATCTCCTTATGCTACCACGCTTGCTGCCCAGGATGTTGCTCAAAGATGCAAGGAACTTGGGATTGCAGCTTTGCACATCAAGCTTCGTGCAACTGGTGGTAACAAGACGAAGACGTCCTCAGTCTACAGATAGGGCCCTGGCTCGTTCTGGAATGAAAATTGGTCGAATTGAGGATGTGACTTCGATTCCCACAGACATCACCCGCAGAAAGTCAACAGTTCAAAACCCCAGCTAAATGTCAAGGTTTCAGTTAATCGGAGTCACCAAGATGAGCCCTACAGCAAGGGTGTAAAATGGCTCTTACAGGTCACAAAGATGGACTAAGGGTGACAAATAGGTGGATACAAGTGAAAAATGGATTCACAGTGTTGAAGAATGGCCAAAGATGAAGAGTTCATGTTGACAGAGTCGACGTCAGAAGCTTTGGAGTCAACTCCACTACAGGTTCGCAAGGCAAGACAGCCATAATGAACATAGGTGATAAATGGCTTTGTAACAGTGACAAACGGCCGTTACAGGTGAAAAATAGTCAAATAAAGGTGACAAATAGGTCACCAGGAAGATAAAGGTGACGGCTCTCAAGACAAAGGCAGAAGCAACAAGGGTGACGGCTAAGGTGAAATAAGGGTGACAAATATATGTGCAATGGTGTCAAATGTGAAATAGAAATGGCAAATGGCTGGGGAACGGTGACAAATGGCTCCTAAAGTAGCCAGAAGAACAGCAAGGGAGATAGACCGTGCTAAGGGTGAAAAACACATCTTAAGGCTGATAATGGATGAGAGGCATGAAGAAGAAGAAAAAAGGTCAAATATGTTTGCAAAAGGAAGTTGACTCCGGTCAGAGTTGAGCCAGTAAAGTTGACCAAGTCAAGTTGACTCCAGTCAAAGTGACTTCAGTCAAGGTCAAAACAAGTCAATGTGACTCCAGTCAAGGTCAACCCAATCAAAGTCAAGCTCAAGCCTATCACCAACTGAAGCATAAGGGTGAAATATGGGTGATACTGGTGATAAATGTACAACATGGGTGAAGAATAGCTTCCGGAGGTGACAAATAAGTCACAACATTTAACAGATTTCAAAGCAGAGAAGAAAAGAGCTAAGTCGACGGCTCATGGGCGTTAAGGGTGACAAATGGCTACGTAAGGTCGACAAATGAGCAGTAAAGGTGAAAAATGAGTCATAAGGTTGAAAAATAGGTAGAAAGGCTAAAAGTGTGAAAAGAGAAGCAGCGTCGACCCCATGAGGCTTTGGAGTCGACTCCATTTACACTGAAATTCACAAAGAAGAAAGAAGCAGTAGTGGCAACGGCTACTGAAGGATAGGGGTAAAAAATTGCTATCTAAGGCAGACAAATGAACAATAAGGGTGAATAATAGGTTACTAAGGCTGAAAAATACCTTGTAAGGTTGAAGCTAGAAAAAATGACAATTAATAAAAAATGAATTGCAAAAAATGATAGAAAAATATCATAAATGATAAGAAACCCAAAAAAATAATAATAAATACCCCCTCTCACAAATTTAAACGTCGAGCCGTCCGGACTTCATCCCTTCAACCCTGAGTAAAGGGGAAATATCAAAGATGCCCTTGCAAGGCATGCCCAGCCCTCGGGGACTACCCCGTTATAGCCATCACACGGTCTCGCGCCAGGCCGATATCCCACTAGCTCACTTCAACCCCGTACAAGGGAAAACATTGAATGTGCCTTTGTAAGGCATGCTTGGCCCCCGGGGATCACTCCATTACGGCTATAGCCCCGCTTTGCACTCGGGCCGATACTCCACTGATTTTGAACCGGCTTGATCGGGATTTGACCGAATGTCTCCATTTCTTCACACAACAAACTTAGCGTGCCCCGACATACATATGCTCCGGTTTTACCGCAATGGTTATGACGTTTTCAAACCGGGCATTCATCCAAATATTAAATGGTCGATTTGCGACTAATATAACTCCAGATGTCCTTCTGCACCCCAATGTGGGAAATTTCGATGCTTTTCAATATACTATTTACTTCTTGCATTAAAATTGACATTTAGGCCATGAGGCCCCATTTCTTGGCCATTGATCAAAGGTTTTCCCCTCTTCGAGGGGATGTAATTAACGCCATGACCTTTATGTCACGGCGGGTCTCCAGTCTCGACCCAATATCCACGATCATCTGATTAGTCGGACGGAGCGCACTCTGGATTCCAGACCACTCCAGTCTTGGAACCCGAACTCATTGTCACACACGTGACTGGCACGCCTTTGCAATAAATAAAACGCTAAAAGATAAAACGAACACCATGAATAAGTTTTAAACGAAAATTGTAGTGTGTCCACAACGCCCTCCACGATAAAACCAATAAAAAGAGACCATGATATTTTATTATTATTCTGAATGCGTCCAATAACTTTATGGCACGGCGGGTCTCCAGTCTCGACCAGATACTCACCATTGTCTGGTTAGTTAGACGGAGCGCACCTTGGGTTCCAGATCATCCCAGTCTTGGAACCCGAACACATTGTCACACACGTGACTGGCACGCCCTCGCATGATAAAACCGATAAAAGATACAATGATATTTTTTTATTATTCTGAGTGCATCCAACATGCCCCCGCGAGGCACCCTAGCTCCCCATCGTCGGTGCCACTACTCTCTCCCACTCTAACATTCACGAGTTTCGGAGCGTTTCCGTGGGTCCTATGTTACGTTTCATAAATAAAGTAGAAATTTTCTAAATTACAGATCTTTAGATCTCTAAATAATAAATTTATTTTTTCAGATGTAATGATATTTTATATTGAGAGGGATTTTATCCTATTAGAAGAAATGCATGAATGAGAAAAAATGATGAATGAATGAATGAAAAAAATCATGAAAATAGAAATAAAAAAAGAAAAGAAAGAGAAAAACTAGAGGCAAATGAAAAAATGGTGGCAAATAAAAAGAGAAAAGAATGAGAAAAAAATGTCCGTGCCCTAACCCCTCCTCCGCTCCTCCTTCCCCCTTCCTCCTCCTCTCGATCTCCCTCTCCTCTCTCAATCTCTCCCACTCTCTCTCCCACCCATCCCCCCTCTCTCTCACCCTCCTTCTTCCCCAGCACCGGCGACGGGCGGAGCTACCCAGGGATGAGGGCGGGTGGGTGGCGGAGTGGCGAGGGCAGGCGGGCACGGTGGAGCTACCAAGGGACGCTGGTGAGGGGCGAGCAGAGGTGGCACCGACAGTGAGGGCGTAGCGGCAGCGGTGAGCTCCAGAGGACACCCCCCACCGCAGGTATTCCCCTCTCTCCCTCTCCCGTTGGCCCCCCTCCCCCTCCCTGCTCCCGCCCTCTGTCACTCTCACTCTCACACATAGACACACGCACGGCTCGACCCCCTCTCCCTGCTCCCGCCCTCTCTTACTCTCACTCACACACACATAGACACACGCACGGCTCGACCCCCTCTCCCTGCTCCCGCCCTCTCTCACTCTCACTCTCACACACACAGACATAGGGAGGGGGAGGGGCCACACACTGACACAGGGAGGGGGAGGGGCTCGCCCCCCTCTCCCTACTCCCGCCCTCTCTCACTCTCACTCTCACTCTCACACATAGACACACGCACACACAGACACATGGAGGGGAATATGGATGGGAATGGGATGCCGATATGAATATGGACGTGCGTGTGTGAATATGGACGTAAAAGTAGATGTGGATACGAATGTGTATGTGAATGTGGATGTGAATTTTTGTTTGCAGGTGATGATGGAAATGTGAATGTGTGTGAATGTGGATGGGAAGGGGGATGTGGATATAAAAGTGTGTGCGTAAATGTGGATATGACCTTTTTTTTTTTTTTTTCCTGTTCTAGACTTTTGTTATGATATATGTAATTAGTATGCTTGGATACTAATGACATATATCGAACACAAAGTCTTGAATTGTCCTGCTGGACAGTCTATAGATATTTGATCATTCGATGTTGTTTATTATATATGCTTCATGATTATCTTAAAATCTCGATAGCATCTTCCCTCTCTTCTCCAATATACCTGCTAATTTTGACTGCTCTTGTGGTCACTTGCATTTTATGTGAGTGGTCGTTAGAGGAATGTTAAAATTAATAAATTATGGTGGTATATTGGAGAAGTGTGGGGAGATACTGCCAAAATTTTAAGATAATCGTGAAGCACATATAATAAACAACACCGAATGATCAAATATCCATAGATGGACATTTTATTTGATGTAGGTACCCCATGAATATTGTGAATATGGATGTATATATGACCAAACAAGATGTACAAATGTGGAAAGTAGTCAATTTTTAGGGGATATGTTGTCAAAAAAAATTTAGAAGTTTAATGTGGCATATTGATATGATTTTTTTAATTTTAGTGGCCAAAGGAGAGGGTGGGATGGAGGAGATTTATTTTTTTTTAAATTTGAGTGTGTGTGTGATACTTTTTTTTAATTTAGAGGGTGGGAGGCTTTTTTTTTAAATGACAAAGGAAAGGGGGCGGGGAGGGGAGGGTGGGAGGGTGATAGGAGGGGAGGGAAGAGGGATGAGGGGAATGTGTATGCGAATTAATTTTTTTGACAGGTGTGGAATGTGTATGTGAATGCGGGTATGATAATGCTTTTTTCCAGAAGACGATGTCGATGTCAATGTGGGTGTGTAAATATGGAAGTGAAAGTGGATGTGGATATGGATGTATATGTGAATAAACAGGATGTACAAATGTGGAAAATAGTTAATTTTTAGGTGAGATGCTGTCGAAATTTTTTTAGAAGTGGTGATAAGACATATTGATATGATTTTTAAAATTTGTTAGGTAAATATGGCTAGACTTGATCGTTCATGGATGAATCGCAGAGTAGTTGACGGAGTGGTATCAGAGGAGTTTAAGGATGGAGTTGATAGTTGTATTCAGTTTGCATTGGGGCATCCAACAGTAGTAGACCAGCGTGGTTACATCCGATGTCCTTGTTTACTTTGTAAAAACAAGAGATTTCTTTTGCTATGGGATGTGCAAGATCATTTATACAAGAAAGGGTTCACGAAAGGTTATATGAATTGGGTGTGTCATGGTGAGGATGTCTAGTCGTATGAGTCTGCCAATGTTGCAGGCACAAGTACCTATGCAGACATGGTAATCGATGCTGTTGGCCCTAACTTTAATGTACAAGGGGAACACATGTACAACGAAGAACCACCAAACAAGACGGCTGAAAGATTTTATCAGTTACTTCGAGGTGCTGATGAGCCATTGTGGGATGGTTGTGAAAATCACACTCGGTTGTCTACTGTGTCACAGTTGTTGAATTTGAAATATGAATTTCACCTTAGTGAGAGTGGTTTTGACCGTATGCTCCTCCTTATCAAGAGTATGTTGCCTAGAGATGAGAAGCTGCCTGAAAATTTTTACTGTGCAAAGAAGATGGTCAATGAGTTAGGGCTTCGATACCAAAAAATAGATGCATGCCCTAATCACTGTATGCTATATTATCAAGATAATGTAGATAAAAGATCATGTGATATTTGTCAGCATGATAGATTTAAACCCACGAGAGGGGACAATTCAAAGCAGAATGATGTGCCTTACAAGTCATTGCGATACTTCCCTCTCACGCCCAGATTTCAGCGGATGTATATGTCATCAAAGACGGCTCGACATATGATATGGCACCCGGAAAGAGTATGTCATGCAGATGATATAATGAGTCATCCCGCCGATGGTGAAGCTTGGGCTCATTTCAATCGTACCTATATTCCTTTTGCTCACGAGCCACGGAATGTTAGGCTGGGTTTATGCACTGATGACTTCAACCAATTTGGAGGTTCAGTGGCATCTTACTCATGTTGGCCAATGTTCCTGTCGCCCTACAACCTTCTGTCGGGCATGTGCATGAAGTGAGAGAACCTTTTCTTAACTTCGGTGATTTCAGGTCCAAAAAATCCAGGAAAAAATTTGGACATATATCTCAGGCCACTGATTGATGAGTTAAAAAAATTATGGAATGACGGAGTTATTACTGTTGAGTATATCCAAGTGATTTTGATGATAACAAAACCCCGGACATGTGCTCTATCACATGCCATGTTTTAGTGATTAAGAACGAGCTTTGTACGCAATCAAGATCTAATTTCATCATGAATTATGCTTAAATGTTCACAGCTTTTCAAACGTGTAAAAAGAGCTCATATGGACTTGAAATCAATAATAACATTCGTCCAATCCAAGCTCTTGTCATATGGATATGATCCACTAGGCTAACAATTCATTTTTTGCAGGTTTTTCAGAGTTCGGTCGACCTAATCTCCCAGAGCTAAAAACTCTGTAAAATTACAGAGTTTGGTCGACCGGCCCCACTGGACCGATCGACCAATTTTCCCAGCATTGAAAAGTTCAAGTTCTATAAAATTCCGGTCGACCGCCCACCTATTCCCGATCGACCGCCAACTTCAAAGCCTCCATTGTTGACTTTGTTTTCTCCACAAGGTTGAAGCATCTATCAAAGGTTTTTTTAATCCCAAAAGTCTCCAGACATCCCTGGAATTGTGGATCTGTGTCTTGGCTTGTCCTTGACCATCCTAGTTGTATAAAAACATCTCATTGGGGTCAAAAACCCTAATAACAAGAGGGAGATCAAAGGAGGTTGCCAAGTGAGATAGATTGCTACAGAAGAGCTCCATGAACAATGTTTCGTCTAAGGGTTCTTCATCCAAAATCAAGGTTTTCAAGATCAAGCTGAGGCCATTCAAGTGAAGATCAAGCTGAGAAGCAAGCTTCATCAAAAATTCTCTTCATCCACTAAGGGGGAGCATAAATCAGGATTTTTCTTTCGTGTTTCTATTCTCCAATATTTTGAGCTTCAAGTGTCGTCTCTTGTGATCTTTAAACACTCTAGTGTGTGTGGATCTTCTTAGATCCGTGTGTGTGTGCTTGATTTCTGTCAGAATCGTGCGTGTTTAGGTGTATTTACACCTTCGTGGGAGTTTCCATCTCCCTACGTGTGTGTGTGTATTTAGATCTTGTAATCCCTTACAAGATAGTGTGTGAATCCTCACAGTCTATGAGGGGTGGACGTAGGTTGCCGTTGTTGCATCCGAATCACCTAAAAATTGTTCTCTTGTGTAGTTTGTTCCTTATCTTCTACCTCCAATTTTGTTCTAGCATGTTAGCATATCGCATCTGCTGATTTCATCGTTTAGATCTAGATTAATTGACCATTTTCTAATAGATCTTTGGTATATCAAAAGTTGGGTTCGGACTGACAAGGTTAGTCTTGTCGGGAAGATAACACCTTACGTGAGAGAATCTTCAGATTCGCAAACTCCGCCTAGTACCAAGAGCTATTGTAATGGTGATTTTGATAAGATCTATTTTGCTCTGCATCAGATCTAAATTGATAATTGCTACTTCATCAAACTTGTTTTAAATCGGCTAAAATTTTCTTAAAATTTGTTATCACCCAATTCACCCCCGCTCTTGGGTGTCATTGATCGCGGGACTTCAATTGGTATCAGAGCTAAGGCTTTATTTCTTTTAGATCTAATGGTCTAGAGTCAGATCCAGATCAATGGCCAACAAGGGGATGATGCATGAGGGTCATTCCATTCACCGTCCTCCATACTTCGATGGCTCGAATTACTCCTATTGGAAAAATAGAATGCACGTCTTTCTGAGAGTCCAAGAGTATGAGATCTGGAGGGTTGTGGACAAAGGTCCGTATAAACTCTCGGATGATGAAGAAAAATGGACACCCGAGGAAATTAAGAAATGCACTGTAAATTTTAATGCTATGAATATTATGCAATGTGCTATACATCCTAATTAGTTTTCTCGTGTATCCATATGCAGTTCAGCGAAGGAGATGTGGGACAAGTTGCGGCTCATATATGAGGGAACCTCAGAGGTTAAGGAAACCAAAGCAAATCTACTTGTCAGAGATTATGAGCTATTCAAAATGAAGCCTGAAGAAACCATCTCAGAGATGTTCGTGAGGTTAACTGAGATCACAAATGGTCTCAAAAGCCTTGGGAAGGAGTACACAAACTCCGATCTTGTGAGGAAGGTTTTGAGATCACTTCCACCAGCATGGCACACTAAGGCCACTATTATTGAAGACTCAAAAAATTTATCCACTCTCTCTCTGGATGAGCTCATAGGGTCACTCATGACCTATGAGATAAATATGAGGAGAACAGCCGAGGAAGAAACGAAGAAGAAGAAAGTGGTGGGATTGAAAGCTCGCCAATCTGATGATGACTTTTAAGAAGAAGAATCCAGCGAGGGAAGCAATGAAGAAGAAGACTTGGCCATGATAACTCGTCAAGTAAAGAGATTTTTGAGAAATAAGAGAAATTTCTAAGGCAATTTTAGAAAGGGGCAAATGAAGCCCGTTCAAATCAAGGGCGAGCCGAGCAAGCCCAATAATGTCATTTGTTATGAATGCAAGAAGCCCGGGCACATGAGAGGAGAGTGTCTAGATCTAAAGAGGAAATTCAAGAAGGACAAGCTCAAGAAATCCCAGGCAATGGTCGCCACATGGAGTGACGAAGAGGACAAACCGTCCGACGAGGAGATCCAAGAGCTAGTGGAGAGCTTGTGTCTCATGGCACATGAAGATGATTCAACGGAGGTAAATTTTGACCCTGACTTTATTTCAAATGAACAATGGGAGTCAGAATATAAAAAAGTATATACAAAATGCAGAAAAATCAGATCTGAAAATAAAACTCTCAAAAAGAAGATTGATGATTTAGCACATGAGGGTATTTATGTGAAGTTTGAGAAATTGGAATAGGAATGGTTCGAGTTAACTGAAGAAAAAGAAAGTTTGTTACAAACAATCTTAGCCAGTGAGAAAAATCAAGAAGAATTGATGTGTAAATTATCTGAAATTGAAAAAGGTTTTGAAAAATTAAAAAATGAAGAAGAGGTTCTGAAACTCACAAATTCAGAACTTGAAAAGTAAAATGTGAGGTTGGTTGAAGAAGTGGCTAAACTTCAGTCCACTCTGTCTAGGTTTGTCAAAGGCAAACAAAACTTAGATAATTTGTTGGGAGTCAAGGTTAACTTCCAAAAGGAAGGATTGAAATACATTCCCTAAAAGAAAAAATCCTTTGAGCATAAGATCACTACATCCTTTGTTCATGAAAAAGATAACAACTATGCTTCATGTTCTCACTCCAAGTCAAAACATGTTCAACCTAAACCACGTCAATTCCAAAGAAGATTTTCAAATGTCAATTGCTTTCATTGTGGTAGATTTGGACATGTTATTACCAATTGTTGGTTCAAACAAAGCAATCAAAGAAATCATGCCATTTGGACTAGAAAAAGATATGCACAGAACTGGACTAACTCCTACGGACCCAAATTGGTTTGGGTACCAAAAATAATTGGATGAGAATGTTGTTTCTTGCAGATATGCCTTGAAGCTAGGGGGAGCAAATGGTACCTGGACTGCGGCTGTTCAAGACATATGATAGGGGGCAAGAAGGTGTTCTCAACACTACAAGACAAGGATGGAGGTTCAGTTGCTTTTGGAGGCAAAGACAAAGGTAAAATCATTGCAATCGGCAATATAGGTAAGAATTCTGAAACTCTTATCGAGAATGTGTTTTTAGTAAAGGTCTTAAATCACAATCTTTTGAGCATAAGCCAACTATGCGACAAAGGATTCAAGATTGTTTTTGATGAAATTCATTGCATTGTCATGAATAAGAATACAAATGAGATCAAATTCATTGGAAAAAGAAATAACAATGTCTATACGGTTGATATTGATGATGTCTCATGTGATGATGTGTGTTTGATTGCAAACAATCATGAGAATGCACGGCTATGGCACCAAAGATTAGGTCATGCTAGTTTTGGAATACTCTCCAAATTGTCTAGACATGACTTGGTGAACGGATTGCCTATATTAAAATTTGAAAGTAACCAAATCTGTAAGGCTTGCACAAAAGGCAAGCAAACACGTGTCTCTTTCAAAAATAAAAATATTGTCTCTACCTCCCGGCCTCTAGAATTGATGCACCTTGATCTATTTGGCTCTACTAGGGTATCCAGCCTAGGAGGCAAATCTTTTGGATTCATTATTGTTGATGATTATTCCAGATTTTCATGGGTGTTATTTTTAGCCAATAAAAGTGATGCCTTGACGGAGTTTCAAGTGTTTTGCAGAAAAATCCAAAATGATAGAGGCTATCTTATCATTACCATCCAGAGTGATCATGTTGGTGAGTTTGAGAATCATGACTTCAGCAATTTTTATGTAGAGCACGGATATACGCACAACTTCTCATCACCCAGAACGTCTTAGCAAAATGGTGTAGTTGAGAGAAAGAACATAACACTGATAGACATGGGAAGGACCATGTTAAGTGAAAATTCCTTACCAAAATATTTTTGGGCCAAGGTGGTAAGTACAGCGTGCTACATCGTCAACAGGGCAATGGTAAGGCCCATTCTGAAAAAAACTCCGTATGAGCGTTACAAGGGTAAGAAACCAAACATTTTTCATCTTAAACCCTTTGGATGCCCATGCTTCATCCTAAATAATGGTAAGTCTAACCTAGGTAAGTTTGATGAGAAAAGTGACAAAATAATTTTCCTAGGTTATGCACTTAATTCAAGAGCTTACAGATTATTTAATAAGAGGACTTTGGTTGTTGAAGAAAGTCCTCATGTGATCTTTGATGAATCTGAATTAAAATTAACAACTCAACTTGTTCCAATTGTGGATGCAGATGAAAATTCCAAACGTCCAAATAATGCTAAGGTCAAGGACGAACCAACTGAAGGGATCTCCAGCAAAAGTGAAAAGAATGAAGATCCTTCAATTGAAATATTTCAAGAGCAACAAGTGTAGCATCCCGACTTGCCTAGTTCTTCTACGTTCTTGAAGGATCATCCAGCTGAAAACATAATTAGTAATCCTCAAGATGGGGTAAGAACTAGATCATCACTAAGGCAAGTAGAAGAAGAAGATCTAATGGCCTTAATCTCACAAGAAGAGCCTAAGGATGTACTGGAAGCTCTACAAACCGAATCTTGGATCCAGGCTATGCATGAAGAGCTGCACCAGTTCGAAAGAAACAAGGTGTGGAGTCTTGTGCCGCGTCCTAAGAATCAACCCGTAATAGGAACCCACTGGGTTTTCAAAAACAAATTGAATGATATGGGATTGGTTGTTAGGAACAAGGCCCGGCTCGTAGCCAAAGGGTATAGCCAGAAAATGGGTATTGATTTTGACGAGTCATTTGCCCCTGTTGCTAGATTAGAAGCAGTCCAGATTCTTTTATCATATGCTTGCTCACTGAACTTCAAATTATTTCAAATGGACGTTAAATCTACTTTTCTTAACGGTTACATCAAAGCAGATGTTTTTGTAGAGCAACCTCTAGGATTTGAAGATCCAAAACATCCAAAGCATGTGTACAAGTTGTAGAAGGCCTTGTACGGGTTGAAGCAAGCACTAAGGGCATAGTATGAAAGGCTTACTTCATTTCTCATGAAAAATAGTTTCAAAAGAGGTAAGGTTGACCAAACACTCTTCACGAGTAAATCAGGTAAAGACATATTAGCAGTTCAAGTATATGTGGATGACATTATTTTTGGAGCTACTAATAATGTCTTATGTGATCATTTTGCAGAAATTATGCAAGGAGAATTTGAGATGAGCTTAATGGGTGAACTAAACATCTTTCTTGGATTGCAGGTGAAGCAAACGCCCGAAGGCATCTTCATAAATCAAGCTAAATACACACTGGAGCTGTTAAAGAAATTTGGGATGGCTGAAGCAAAACCTCTGTATACTCAGATGGCCACAACCACGAAGTTAGACAAAGATGAAAATGGTAAAACAGTAGATCCTACATAGTTTCGAGGCATGATCGGATCACTACTGTATCTCACAGCATGCCGTCCTGACATTCAATTCAGTGTATGTCTATGTGCTCGTTTTCAGTCATGTCCTAAAGAGTCTCATCTGTTGGCTGTAAAATGAATTTTTTGGTATTTAATTGGCACACTAGGCTTTGGCTTGTGGTTTCCGATCGACAGCTCATTTGATTTGATTGCATATACCGATGCGAATTTTGCTGGATGCATTGTTGATCGTAAAAGTACTAGTGGGTACTGTCAGTTTCTTGGTGGATGCTTAGTTTCATGGGCCTCCAAGAAACAACATTTAGTAGCTCTCTCAACGGTCGAGGCTGAATATGTAGCCGCCGGAAGTTGCGGAGCCCAAGTACTTTGGATTAAAAATCAATTGCTTGATTTAGATGTTGAAATGAAATGTGTTCCAATCTTGTGTGATAATACCAGTGCAATCAATTTGTCAAAAAATCATATTCAACATTCTAGGATAAAACACATTGACATTCGACATCATTTTCTGAGAGATCATGTAGGAAAAGGGGTCTTTGAACTGAATTTCATTGACACACATAATCAGCTAGCTAACTTTTTCATAAAACCCCTAAACCAGGATCAATTCAGCAAGATAAGAAGAGAACTTGGCATGTGCAAGGGTGAGAGCATACATACATAGGTCTGCACTTAGGGTAAGGGTTGCACTTATAGAAATTCATATGCATAAAGGGTAGATTAACATGCATATTGTCTGCACTTATTTTTGATACCTTGTGTGTATTTACATCCCTGCATGTTTGAGTGTATTTATACATACAGCCCTCTTTGAAAATCCTTCTAAAGATGAATATTCCTTGATTAAATAAATATGGACCCGTATGACTTCTGGACTTAAGGCACTTTCTGAGGGGGAGTTAGAGAACTTTCCTCAAAACCCCATCTCTTCTCTCTCTCTCTACTTCATGATGATTGGTTTTATTTAGAAGGTCGGCTTATGATGCTCATATCAAACAAAAAAAAAACAAGGGGAAAGAAAAAGAAAACAAAAAGAAACACAAAATAAAAAAAATGATGAAAAATGAACTTTTAGGGCTAGGTCAACTATTTCGGTCGACCGCCAGCCCCGGTCCGGTTGACCGCGAACCGACCCGACCGAACCATTAACCGAATCATCTTATAAGGGGTCTTAACACCCTATTCTCTCATTCTATCACCTCCACCTTCCCTCCCACACATTTTCCTAACCCTAAAACACCAAAACCCCATTTCTCAAGCCCAAAAATCTCCTTCCTCCTTCACCCGCACTAGATTCGGTCGGTTCGTCACAATTTTGGGATGATCTCTCCGCGACCGTTCGTGTGTTCGTGAAGCCCTACCCAGGGTTCCAGATTGTAGAGAAGATCATTCCAAGCCCTAGGAGTGTCTTTTGGTCTATCTTCATCCCCAGGGTTGAGATTGATCTTCAAGGGTTACTACACGGAGTCTTCTAGTTCAGGATGCCACCTAGATAGAGTTCTCGACGTTCTGCCCAAGGGGAGCCCAGTGGTCAGAGACGTGAGGCCCCGGCTCATCCACCACAGCGGGCACCTGCACCTCGTCGTGCACCTCGGTTGCCTCCACGGCCCATTATCGACCCTCGTTTGGTCGACTTCAATGAGGTGAACGAGATTTTGCCCGATTTATGTGCTATCTTTAAGATTCAACCCGGTTGGATTGATTTTGTCACTAGATGTACCCGATATTACCCCAATCTAGTGTAGCAGTTCTATGGAAACTTGGTCGAAAGAAATGAGGAATTATATACAGTTGTTCAAGGTGTTGAGCTTCATATTACTCCGGATTTGTTTGAGCGTGCCTTAGGAGTTTCGGCTTGAGGAGCCGACATGGCTTTTGGTCATGGTGCTGTTGAGGAAACTTTTTTTGCTATGACTAGTTGTGATTACATGCATGGTGTCAGTGACTTAATCATATTGAATGCAAATCATTTTCCACCATTGCAGCGTATATTGCACCATATGTTTACCTCCCTCATTTATCGAAAGAGTGGCAGTAGAAATGAAGTAACAAAAGTTCACAGGTTTCTGTTTTACAATGTTATGAATGGGATTAAAGTCAACATGGGTCGCCTCATGACGACTCTGATTGGAACCTGCCGAACAAATTTGCGGAAATCCTTGCCCTATGCTTCATAGTTGACCGGCATATTCATCTATGCTGGGATCAATTTGGCAGATGAACAGTTCATTTATGTTTGACAAGATGATATATATAATGAGCATAAAATTTTCACAGATATGGGATATTATTGGGGTCCGGATGGTGAGCTCCGTCGTGATGTACCAACTTATGGGGATGAATCAGCAAGTGAAGAAGAGCAGGAGCAACAACAAGATCAAGGGGAAGCACCTGCTCCAGTTCAGGCTGAGGACCAGCCTCCTCCACCTTCACTTCATCACATGGATCCGAAAATGCCTTCTCCACCACAGTACTATATTGGAGAGTCTTCTACTCATGGGGCCGGACAGCACTCTTGGGTAGACTATGAGACTTTTGACAGGCAGTTCACTAGGCTGGAGACTCGGATGGATGCCTTTGGGGAACAACTCTCTACCTTTGGGGATAACATCGCAACCATGGGCACCATGCTGGAATCTATGCCACATCATCCAGATTCCTTCTCCACAGCTTTAGACTCCTTAGCTACTCAGAAGCACACTCTCTCCACCAACATGACCACCCTCACCCAGAGCCATGAAGATTCACGTGAGGCTTTTCATGTTATGAACTGCGTTCTCCTGAACATGCAACGATGTGACTATGATAGGGATCAAACCCTTACCCATATCTAGCACCGCCTTCAGCATCAAGACCACCTACTTGCAGATATTCGGTAGTGCCTTAGCCATGTGCCTACTCCTCCACCAGACGAACAGCCTCCTGCAGATGGCCACTAAGGATGTTCTTTAGTTTCTTCCTCCAGTCTGTGTCCTTGGGTCTTGTGTCTTTTGGGCTATCTTTTTGTCTACCCCCTCCTTTGATGATGCCAAAGGGGGAGAAGTAGTTATGCAGGTCTTATATATAGTTTATGCATGCCTGTCCTTGTGTTTTGCATGGATGATCATTTGTGAGGTTTTCTTCTTGAGTCATTGCATCTTGTGAGTCTGTCTTGCATTTGCTTTTGTCATGCTATCTAGAAGTCTTGAATTCTCTCAAGCATCAATGTACTTTGTAATGAAATGATGGAATGAATGCACTTGATATTTGATCTCAAATGGTTGGCTCTTGTTTCTCATTTCCTATCAATTTGGCAAATAAGGTGTTGAATGGTTTCTGGTGTTTCACCTAAAGAAAAGAATTGCTGTTTTATTCACCTTGTGGATTATCGGCTTTGCTTAGCTCCAAGTTTGCTTAAAGGCTTGTCAATGTACTTGTAATCTAGAGTTTTATCATCATCAAAAAATGGGAGATTGTTGAGTATATCCAGGTGATTTTGATGATAACAAAATCCCGGACATGTGCTCTATCACATGCCATGTTTTAGTGATTAAGAGCGAGCTTTGTACACAATCAAGATCTAATTTTATCATGAATTATGCTTAAATGTTCACAGCTTTTCAAATGCGTAAAAAGAGCTTATAATGACTTGAAATCAATAATAACATTCGTCCAATCCAAGCTCTTGTCATATGGATATGATCCACTAGGCAAACAATTCATTTTTTGCAGGTTTTTCAGAGTTTGGTCGACCTGGCCAGCATGAGCGGTCGACCAAATCTCCTAGAGCTGAAAGCTCTGTAAAATTACAGAGTTCGTTTGACCACCCCCACTAGACCGGTTGATCGGTTTTCCCAGCGTTGAAAAGTTCAAGTTCTGTAAAATTCCGGCCGACCGCCCACCTATGCCCGGTCGACCGCGAGCTTCGAAGCCTCCATTGTTGACTTTGTTTTCTCCATGAGGTTGAAGCATCTATCAAAGGTTTTTTTAATCCCAAAAGTCTCCAGACATCCCTGGAATTGTGGATCTGTGTCTTGGCTTGTCCTTGACCATCCTAGTTGTATAAAAACATCTCATTGGGGTCAAAAACCCTAATAACAAGAGGGAGATCAAAGGAGGCTGCCAAGTGAGATAGAGTGTTGTAGAAGAGCTCCGTGAACAATGTTTCATCCAAGGGTTCTTCATCCAAAATCAATGTTTTCAAGATCAAGCTGAGGCCATTCAAGTGAAGATCAAGCTGAGAAGCAAGCTTCATCAAAAATCCTCTTCATCCACTAAGGGGGAGCATAAATCAGGATTTTTCTTTCATGTTTCTTTTCTCCAATCTTTTGAGCTTCAAGTGTTGTCTCTTGTAATCTTTAAACACTCTAGTGTGTGTGGATCTTCCTAGATCCTGTGTGTATGTGCTTGATTTCTGTCAGAATCGTGTGTGTTTAGATGTATTTACACCTTCGTGGGAGTTTCCATCTCCCTACGTGTGTGTGTGTGTGTGTGTGTTTAGATCTTGTAATCCCTTACAAGATAGTGTGTGAATCCTCACAGTCTGTGAGGGGTGGACGTAGGTTGTCGTTGTTGCATCCGAACCACCTAAAAATCGTTGTCTCTTGTGTGGTTTGTTCCTTATCTTCTACCTCCAAATCTATTCTAGCTTGTTAGCATATCGCATCTACTGATTTCATCGTTTAGATCTAGATTAATTGACCATTTTCTAATAGATCTTTGGTATATCAAAAGCTGGGTTCAGACTGACAAGGTTAGTCTTGTTGGGAAGATAACACCTTGCGTGAGAGAATCTTTAGATTCGCAAACTCTGCCTAGTACCAAGAGCTATTGTAGTGGTGATTTTGATAAGATCTATTTTGCTCTGTATCAGATCTAAATTGATAATTGCTGCTTCATCATACTTGTTTTAAATCGGCTAAAATTTTCTTGAAATTTGTTATCACCCAATTCACCACCCCTCTTGGGTGTCATTGATCGCGAGACTTCAATTACTTATGATGCGTATAGAAAATAAAATTTCACTATGAAGGCTGTATTGATGTGGATAATGAGTGACTTCCCTGCATATGGAATGCTATCAGGCTGGAGCACACATGGGAGGTTGGCATGTCTTTACTGTATGGCTGATACCAAATCATTTGTCCTGAAATATGGCAAGAAATCATGCTGGTTCGATTGTCATTGACGGTTTCTACCAATTGACCATCATTTTCGTAGGCAAAAGGACTCATTCATTAAGAACACAATTGAAATGGATGAAGTAGATTTGGAACGGATGTCTGGTCGACAAATGGCGGCACAGGTGCAAAACTTACTAGATATAGTGCAATTGTCGTGTAATACACGATATCTTCGTGGATTTGGATAGGATCACAACTAGGTGAAGAAAAGTATATTCTGGGAATTGCCTTACTGGTCAGCGCTTTTGATACGGCAGAACCTGGACGTCATGCATGTTGAGAAGAATATCTTTGATAATGTGTTCAACACCATCATGAACATGATAGCCAAAACAAAGGACAATGCCAAGGCGCGAGCGGACTTGGAGATACTTTGCAAACAACCAGAGTTGAAATTATGGCAGGTACGGGGAAAAGTTGTGCAACCTAAAGTAGCTGACGTGTTGAAAGAAATACAGATCAATGAGCTGTGCTAGTGGCTGAAGCATTTAATATTCCCTGATGGATATGTGTCTAACATAGCCCGTTGTGTGAAAGTCAATGAGGGAAAAATATATGGATTGAAAAGCCATGACTGCCATGTGTTCATGGAGAGACTTAAGCCCATTACATTCCGTGACATATTGCCAAAGCCTATATGGGGAGCATTGACTGAGTTGAGTCAGTTTTTCAAGATTCTATATGCATCAGAACTCAAACTTGGGGACGCGCAAGCTATCGAACAGAATGTGGTCACGACGGTATGCAAGTTGGAGAAGATATTTCCCCATGCGTTATTCGATTCCATGGAGCACCTGATTATCCATTTGCCATACGAGGCCAAAGTTTGAGGACCGGTACAATTTTAATGGACGTATCCATTTGAGAGGTAATCATTATGTATTTATAATTTATTTGATAGTTTTTACATGTGTCTGTCATTGTCACTGTATGTCATTACCATATGAATTGTTGTCATAGGTGTATGCAGGACCTGAAAATGAAGGTTCGCAACAAGGTTAAAGTAGAGGGTTCGATTACCGGGGCATATATTATTGAAGAAATTTTAAACTTCTGTTTGATGTACTTCGAACCCGAAATTCAAACTCGCTGCACTCGACCTCCACGTAATGATGATGGAGGAGAGGTGGGTGCGTCCGACCAGTTGTCTATATTTAGGTATCCAGGACGTGCATTCGGACACTGTTCGAATCACATATTAAAGGACAGAGAGTTGTTGGCCGCAGAGATATATGTTCTCCTGAACTGTGCTGAGATTGAACCTTATGTTGAGTAAGTCCTCAACTCCACAGGTGCTAAAATTTATAAGTTGATTGACATTCTTCCTCCCATTTACGGTGATGCTGCATTCATCATTGCAGGCCATTTGATTCAAAATTAATTACTCAATGTCCACGCCTCAATGACATGGAGGTTCAAAAGGAACGAGAGAGATCTTTTGCCAAATGGCTTAAAGCTCAAGTAAGTGCCGAAGTAAAGTTCCATAAAGCTTGAGGTTTATGCCTAATTTTAAATTAATGTGATTTATATTCATAGGTTGAAGAAGGTTATGTTACTAATAAAAGAGTCCGGGTGATAAGTTATGGACCTTCGAAGGTCGCGCATGCCTATCCAAGATTTTTTGTGAATGGTTATAGATTTCACACTAGAGATTATGGACGAAATAAGTTTACGATGAATAGTGGCGTATGCGTGAAAGGTAGTACATACAATGAAAATGAACTTGATTACTATGGTATTCTTGAGAAGGTCATAAAATTACAGTATCTCGGACAAGACAACCATATATTTCTTTTTAAGTGTCATTGGTTTGATGCTAATTCAGTTCGAATTGACGCAATATATGCGATTGTCGATGTCAAACATAGATCCAAATTGAATACCTATGAGCCATTTATTTTGGCCGCACAAGCCCAGCAAGTGTATTATTCAAGTTATTCATCGTCCAAGAATAAAGATTGATGGACAGTCTGTGGGGTAAAACCAAGGCTTGTGCCTAATTATGAGTTAGATCTGACTGAAGCTGTCTCAGAGGATTCTAGTGCCAATTTTTTCAATCAGACGAGGGTGACACTGCAGAGTTGGTTGCTTCTAATCTTCATCTAATCGAATCTGACGAGCCACTTCGATTGTCTATAGAGGACGAAGTGGAAGAAGTCGATCCAACTAAGATAAATGAAGCAATTGTTGGGCAGGAGGAGTCCTCTGAGGAAGAGTATGAATCTAGTGAGAATGAGGAAGATGGCGAAGATGAGGTTGAGTTTGATATATCTTCAGCATTTGAAGATGGAATAGATAATGATTGAATATTTTGTAAGAAATTTAACATATATGCACTTCTTATCATTATTACTTGCCACCTCTCCTCGTAATTAGTTGTGGACTAATATACAATACTTTTATTGTTGTCAATAATTAGATGATTTGAGGAGGTCGTACCGGGACTTCGAGGAGAGGTGGCTATGGGAGGGGTTCTATTGGTATGTTTATTTAAATTCTTAGATAAATGAGTAGTGATTATGTACTTTATTTTGCTCACGACATTTCATGTTTATAGGTCCGAGTGCCTCCGCACCAGTTACACCGCTCCTACCACCTACTGTTGGTATGTTTTTTTAAATTCTTAGATAAATGAGTAGTGATTATGCACTTTGTTTTGCTCACGATATTTTATGTCTCCACACCAGTTACACAGAGTACACCGCCCCCACCACCTACTGCTGGTATGTTTATTTAAATTCTTAGATAAATGAGTAGTGAATATGCACTTTATTTTGCTCACGATATTTTATGTCTCCGCACCAGTTACACAGAGTATACCACCCCCACCACCTGCTGTTGGTATATTTATTTAAATTCTTAGATAAATGCGTAGTGAATATGCACTTTATTTTTCTCACGATATTTTATGTCTCCGCACCAGTTACACAGAGTACACCGCCCCCACCACCTACTGCTGGTATGTTTATTTAAATTCTTAGATAAATTAGTTGCACTTTATTTTGCTGACGATATTTTATGTTTACAGGTCTGAGAGCCTCTGCACCAGGTCCGAGTGCCTCTACACCGCTTCCATTACATTCTACTGGTATGTTTATTTAAATTCTTAGTTAAATGATGAAAATTCTATATGTTTACTTGTTGACTAAATAGTTTTTTAATAATGAGCTAAATTCTGATTAACTTCTTCTTTTTACATGTAACAGATCTGTCGGCCACACCACCTACGATGGTTGGCTCGTCCGCCCACCCGGGCACACAATCGGCAGCCGATGCTATTAGCCATCACGAGGGCGAGTAGGTGGTGTTGCAGGAGGGACGCAAGGCATGTTGGGTCTCTGCGTAAATATTTAAACTCATGAATTATTTTCGTTATCTATCCATCAACTATATAATTGTTGGCAATCATTTTAACATCTATAATTGCAGGGATAAAGTAGAGCCCAATCACGCTTCACGTTTTATTACCAACACTATTTTACGACATGTACCCGGCCCACATAAATCATTTCGAAAGTTTCCTCAGGATATCCACGATTGATTGTACGACGAGTTCCTGGTATATAATTTAATCTTTTAAATTACATATTTCCAAACTCTGTAATTTCAATTGACTAACTTATAAAATTTGAATTCTTGACAGTGAGAATATCAGTTTGTGAGGCCAGCTGACGCCGGACGAGCTCGACGTGCATGGGAGGCCACAACAACTGTAAATTATAAGCATCAATTATACAGCGGTCGGGACTGTGCCCAGGCTGCGGCCGGGGGGAGCAAGGACTGTGGCCTTTGGAAGGCACACGGCCCCGCATGGATGAAGAGGGAGCACTGGGAGGACCTCTGTGATAGATGAGCCGAGCCTAATTGGATGGCCAAATCCGCAAAAGCCAAAGACGCACGTGCGTCACATCCAGATGTGCATCTACATACTTCTGGATCTGTTTCCTTCGCGACCTAGAAGGAGAGATTGGTAAGTAATAATCTTAATTTTATTATATTTTATTTCTTATATGTCCTTATTTATTCTCTATAACATATATAACAAGAAAAGAAGAGGGGTGGTACGGTCTCGTACCGTGATTTATTTGCTACAGTTCACTAGAAGAAGGGGACCGATCAATATGTGAGCGAGAGAGCTTGCTCGGTAGTGGTAAGATTATATACATACACATTTCTTTTCTATTTATATGTTTAAATATGATTGATTAATATGAAATTTACAATATTTGTTATTTAGTTTGTAGGTGTCATATGACAGGCATATGACTGAAAAGTATGGGGAGGAGGAGACATAGCGGCCGCAGCTAGATCCTCAGGTATGGGTAGCAGTAACCGGCCCACCGAAGAAAGGACGAGCATACGGTTTTGGGCAGAGCTTGGACACCAGCCCGATTCTAGCATCTTGTGCTGGCTCAGCTTCGTCCTACCTTAGTAGCAGTTCCTTCTCTACTCCCTCCATCGGCACTGCTACTAGTCGTATTAGATCCATCGTCCGAAATGAGGTAGACGACATCGAGGAACGCATCGAGACATGCATTACTCAGGCGGTTGCTACCCTCCTCTCCCAGGCGGGGATTTTGTCTCAGGAAGCACCCTCGAGCACAACACAACCCTCTCATGTGAGTATTTAATTTAACTTTTAATTTCGTAGACTTTAGAGTAATTATAATATTGCTACTTAGTTCAAAGAATTCAGCTTTGAGAGTCAAAGAACTCATCTTCATGTTATCTACTTTCCAATTTAGAAAATCAAAAAGAAATTTAATTAAATTCATTATTAATTATTTTTATTTAAATCTATTTAATATTATTTTTCTTTGATGTAGAATCCTCCTACAACTGGTGATGGTGGAGATGCGACGAATGTGGATGATGCAGCGGATATCTCTTGATTTTCTTTAATGATATTGTGAAAAAATGACACATTTGAATTAATGTAACTGTAACTTTTTTATTCATTGAGTAATGTGTTGTGGACATACTTTATTTATATGTTCGACAGATTTTATCCTATTGTGTGTTGTATATGTTGTTTGTTGCGTGTTTTATGTTGAGTTGTGTAGGTTGTGTGGTGTATAATTATAGTTTTAAACAGGTTTTTAAAATTTCAAAATATATAAAAATAATATGGAAAAATATTTCGACAGAATTCCAACGTAATGTTTTAAATACGTCGGAAATTTTTGATGTATTTCCAACCAACTTTATTTCGTCGGAAATAATTTACTTCAAAGGTTTCAGATGGAATAATTTTCAGACGGAAATACATCGGAATTTTCTGACGCATTTCCGACAAACTTACGTTTCGTTAGAACTAATTTGACCCATAGGTTTCCGACGGAATAATTTTCAATCGAAAATACGTCAAAAAATTTTGACGTATTTCTGTCCAACTTACGATTCGTCGGAAATAGTTTGACCCACATGTTTCTTTTTTTTTTTAAGCAAATAGGACCCTGGATTGATCGGGGAGGGTGAGCCCATCCGGCTGGATGTGATCACTCTACCAGGTCAAAGCCAGAGTTAATTTTATTGAAATAATGATAATTACAATTTCTTCGGGGCATACCCCTGAGTAGCAATGGAAAGAAGAAATTACAATCTCAAGTTGGGAAGGCCCATCCTATCTAGCCTACAAGCACCACGAATTTGTGGTGGAATCAGATCAAAATTTTGGCAGAAAACAGAATTAGAAAAACATTGGCATGCTAAGTTGGTGAGGCCATCAGCTGGTTGGTTGCCTTCTCCATAGACATGGTTGATATTCGTCTTCAATCTTCGGATAAGGTCGCGTAACTCTTGTATGATGGGCATCAGTCTCCAAGGGCAGGAGCATTCCTCTATGATGATGCTAACCAACGTTTTGGAATCAGACTCCACCATGTGAAGATTGATGTTGAGAAGGGATGCATATCGCAGACCATCGAGAAGAGCACGAGCTTAAGTGTCACGCCCCGAGCGCGGAAGGAACTCGGAGACGCGTGACGAGTTTATATCGATCATGTCAATCAGAGCATTAGTGTATTCAACACAAAGACAGAGTGCGCAAAAGTAAAGATAACCCAATCCTTTATTCAATCACAACCTAAAAAGTACTTCTATTACAGTCCACTTAATGAAAGTGCTAAGACTCAATAAAGGGAAAAGTACAACGATTGACTCAAAAATATAGAAAGATAAGACTAGTAGACGCTTGGATAGACGGAGTAGCTTTAATCTCTTCACTCTTAACCTTCCCCATCCGATTGAGTCTCGTCATCGGACTTACCCAAAAAATAGGGAAAAACACTGGATGAGCGAACGCTTAGTAGGAATTATATCTCAAGAGCTTGCTTGCTTTAAGTAAATTACATGTTACATGGATGCAATAAAGCTATGCATGTTTGCGTAAAACGACAAGAGAGAGAGAGTATAACAAGAGATAATTGAGTGAACTAGCATGTCTTTCAAGAAATTATATCAATAAATGTCAAGAAATTCAAGCAAGTATATTCATCATGTCACATCGGGAATTGGCTATCACGTTTCAAGCAAGTATATAAATACCCTTTCCAGGTCACGCAAGTCATGTCATGTCAAGACGAGGATGAGATTGTTGAATGTCTAATCAAGCTAGTCATGCACTTCGGTTCAATGTCACACCGTGATCATTACAACTCCCATGGGCACTAGTACTTTCGGGTGCTCCTCCCAGGACTAGATCGGTCCCTTATATGCGCAGGCATTGATCATGTATTTTTTTGACATCCACTATGGGTATAGCCAATATAGAGTTTGAATGGAATAAGCTTGTGGGGACTTTAAGGTAGATCTTGTGGAATAGAATTTCAAGGATTGAACATGATGTATAAAGACAATAATAATGGTACAATCATGATTAACGATAAAACTAGGTGGAATCGGCTCCCTAATTAGGTGCCATGATAATAAGAATAAGCGCTCATATAGCGATGGTCGCTCGTTCTTGGACATGATACGCTAGATAGAATTGAGATCCACAAGTATAGCACCTAATTCATAAGAACACTAATGGCATGGCTTCCCATTCCATTAATTTAGAGTATTCTCATGACATCCTCTTAGCAAGTCATGAGGGCCGGTATACCATGTTTATTTAGAGTGACATGGTAATCAAATAGTGACATAGGTTTTAAGGGTACAACCAGCTCGGCTGTCTCGAGGGAATCCAAGGCTAGCGGAGTCTTACAGAGGTCTCTATGATAAAGTCACTGGTCCAAAGGAGCGGAATGTCCTATGGAGAGTTCGTATATCATCGAGAAATAGTGGGTAATCGATAAATCAACGTGAAACATGGGACTATATTCATGGAATGGATTATAGTGCCTAATAGCTAACCCTCTGTAAAAGGGTTACAAAAGCCACGAAATCAGGAAATCAGTCAATTGGCGTCTGGGTTTAAGTCTTCATTTTATGAATTGGCGCCCTTGGCAGGGTCGTCAGTTCAATAAATGACGACTGTTCACTCAGTCGTTACATCCAGATTAATATCTATAAACATTTTCCAATTTTGATTATTATAAAAATGACGCCTTTCATGAAGGCTTCAATTTAATAAATAGCGCCCTAGTCAGGGGCGTCATATAACAAATTAAAGGGTAGGGTATATGTCGTCATTTCAATATCCAGGAACATTATAACCATTTCTATAATTTCACAGTTTATCACTAAATTGGCGCCCATTTACAGGGGCGTTCATTCAATTGACGACCTGATCTGGGTCGCTAATTCTTTGACACATGATTTTTGGAGTATGTCTGATCAAGATTCTAAAGACATGAACAGATAGGGAAAAATAACAGGAATTTATGGACACAGTCATGCAATTGTGTACATGTAAGAGTTCATAGTTATTAAATTTTAAACATATTGTACCATTATTAACTATCTAGGAAAAGATGACCGTTTGCACGATCGTTGATTTTAAATGACGCCCTATCTTGGGTCGTCAGTTTCATTCATGCAGTAAACGGAGAAAATTCATTCTGGAAAACGAAATCAGTAACTCCTTTAGGCCTATATGCATGTATTCACTTAGTAATTATAAGATTTTGCTAAGTCTTGTGAAAACCTACCTGATTTTGATGATTCGGTTGACAGATGATGAAGAATACGATGAGGAATACGATATTCTGATACTCTGTTTTCAACAGAGATCTCGGCAGCAGCAATATGAAGAAGCTTGGATGAACTATCAACAGCTCTTCTGCAAGAAGATGATTTCAGCAACGCCACAACCCCTTTAGGAAGAAAATAGAGAAGCAGAGGCCTCCCACGAATATTCCAAACCTTCAGAAGAAGAAGTAGAAGACAGCTTCCTCCCTTCACGGTATCGGCAACAAGAGGGAGAGGAAGAAGACGATCAATAACCAAAACGATACTATGTTTTAATGCAAACAGAGGCAGCAGGAAGAAGAACAAGAGCAGGAGCTCTTGATTCCGCAACGTAGTGGTAGCAAATAGAGAAAGCAACGGCCTTTCCCCCTCCTTGGTAGTAGCAAGACCCGGCCTTCGCGCAGCAAGGAAGAAGAGAAAGAACTGCTATGTTCTTCTCGCACACCACGGCAGGATGAAGAGCAACGTAGTAGCAGCACCAGAGAAACAGCAGCAGAAGGACGTCTTGGTTCGATGGAGGGGTTGGTATTTATAGGAGAAGGAGTCCTAGTGGGTTATAGGAGTTCGATTAGGATTAAAACTTCCTAAGTAGAATCCCTATTAAACATAGATATCCACGTATGGATTCTTTTCTAACCAAGAAACCTTCCTGGGTAATATCCATGTTCGAACCAAACACCAACGGTTCTGTTTGTAAATGATGCCACAGGTTGGGGCGTTATTTCAATAAATGACGCTGGTATACACAGTCGTTAAAATTAAATGACGACTTGCTTAGAGGCGTCATTCACCTTTCCCTTATTTGTTATTTTAAGGTGTAACGATCTTTCTAGATTTTTATCTTTTTCTCTTGATATGATCTTGATGGGAAATTTTAGGGGTACAAGTTTTCCATTTTTCACTATTTTTCTATATAATTAGTTTTCCAAAATTCTTTAATTCAAAAATGGGCACTATTCATTTTAGAATAAAATAACGACTTTTATTAAGTCGTCACATTTGTAATACACGCCCAAGGCAATGGCGTCAATTCCATTTTGGCCTTTCTCCTTAACCTTCCAAAAGACTAATATTATGTATATATCCCTATCATCTCTATAACTCTTTAGCTATATATCTTATTTGATTTTCACTAATTTTTAAATAACGACTTGTGTTAAGTCACTTTTCACGTTGGATACGCCTGCACAAAGAGGCGTCAATTGAGTTTTGGCCATTTCTCAATCCCCTTGAAAGAACCAAAATTGCATATATACTCATTCTTTTATCTTTTACATATCTTTAATGTAATTAAATCTTATATATATATATATCCTTCTCCCTTCTAATAAGATTATAATGTAATAAATGTGGAATATTAAAATTTATAAATTAGTAATAAAATATAAATTGACATTTTTTCGAGATTTAATGATTCTTAATTCAATTAAAATTACGTTGTACATTAAATGCCTTCTTAAAAATAACATGTTATTCTTAAATTTATTATCATATAATGGTAGGGTCCATGAATCCTTTTTGTAAGACTTTTTAGGACGTAAGAGGGTTATGTACAAGGTCTGGGCCTTGTTTAATTATTATTTTTAATTTATTTAGACTTTCTAGTCCTTTAATTTACCAGGGTTGCTACATTCTCCCCACTTAAAAGAATTTGGTCCCTAAATTCAGTCGTATATAGACGTGGAGAGTGTAGAGTACATACCTTTTTAGAATAATTCTGGGAATCTTTTCCTCATAGACTCCTCGGTCTCCCATGTGGCTTCATGTTCTGAACTTTTACTCCATTGCACCTTGACCATGGGAATAACTTTTCTCCTTAATGTTCGTACCTCACGATCGAGGATCTTCATGGGCTTTTGTTCATTAGTGAGATCCCTTTGAATCACCAGGTCTCTATGATCAATGAAATGTGACGGATTGTGCACATACTTCTTCAACATGGATACGTGAAATACATTATGAACTTCGGACAATTGAGGAGGTAAAGCGACGTGGTAAGCAACCTCGCCAACTCTTTCTAGTATCTCAAAAGGTCCGATAAACCTTGGTGTAAGCTTGCCCTTAACACCAAATCTCCTTATTCCACGTCCAGGTGATATCTTGAGAAATACGTGATCTCCGACTTGGAATTCAAGATCTCTTCTTCTTGCGTCAGCATAAGCCTTCTGTCTAGACTGAGCAACTTGAAGTATTTATCTAATCAACTGAATCTTTTCAGTGGTATCCCTTACCATGTCTGGACCTAATAGTTATTTCTCGCCAACTTCATCCCAGCACAAGGGTGATCGGTAACTCCTTCCGTATAAGGCTTCGAAAGGTGCCATTTGTATGCTTGCCTGGTAGCTATTGTTGTATGCAAACTCGACTAAGGGCAAGTGATCATGCCAGCTTCCACCAAAATCGATGATGCAAGCTCTGAGCATATCTTCTACCACCTGATTCGTTCTTTCGGTCTGACCATCTGTTTGAGGATGAAAAGCAGTACTAAAATTAAGTCTCGTTCCCAGCGAATGTTGTAGACCCTTCCAAAAGTGAGAAGTAAAATGAGGGTCTCGGTCAGACACGATTGAGACAGGTACTCCATGTAACCTGACTATCTCTTTAATGTATAATGCAGTAAGAACGTTAATTGACCATCGACTCTTGATTGGCAAGAAATGTGCCGACTTGGTTAATCGGTCTATGATAACCCATATTCCATCATGTCCTCCTCTAGATTTAGATAGACCCATAATGAAGTCCATACCGATATCCTCCCACTTCCATTTGGGAATATCTAGAGGATGTAGCTTACCGGCAGGCTTTTGGTGTTCTGTCTTGACTTGTTGGCATGTGAGACAGCGAGACACAAAGTCTGCTACTTCTCTTTTCATATTGGGCCACCAGAAGGTTCTTTTCAAATCTTGGTACATCTTAGTTGACCTTGGATGAATTGTGTACCTTGATCTGTGAGCTTCATCTAAAATCTTCTTCTTTAGCTCCTGACAATATGGTATACAAGTTCTATCTCTGAACAACAATCTTTCATCCGAAGCTATTTTGAATTCTGATTGCTCTCCAATCTTGCCTATGATTTCCACTAGTACGGGGTCACTATCTTGAAGTCCTTGTATTCCGGATAGCAAGTCTGGCTGTATGCTCATATGAGATAATGTGACACACCTACTGTCCTTGTCTATGCTTATATTAAGTTTAGAGAACTGTTCTAGCAACTTCCACTCCTGAATCATATAATTGGCTAATAGTGCTCTCGGCTTTCGACTGAGGGCATCGGTAACAGGATTACCCTTTCTAAGATGATAATGTATAGTGAAGTCGAAGTCCTTGAGATATTCTAGCCAACGTCATTGTCTCATATTCAATTCTTTCTGAGAGAAGAGATACTTAAGACTTTTATGGTCAGAGTATACAGTAAACTGCACTCCGTATAGGTAATGTCTCCATATCTTCAGTGCAAACATTACAGCCGCCAATTCTAAGTCATGGACTGGGTAGTTCTCCTCGTGCTTCTTCAATTGGCGAGAAGAGTAGGCTATAACTTTCCCTTGTTGCATTAAAACACATCCGAGGCCAATGCTAGATGCATCGGTGTATACTTCAAATTTCACACCCTCAATTGGTAAAGCTAAGACCGGGGCAGTAGTTAGGTGATCTTTGAGAGCTTGAAAGCTTCTTTCACATTCCTTACTCCATTCATAACGGATCTCCTTGCGAGTTAGCCTTGTGAGTGGTACGGCGATCTTGGAGAAATCCTTGATGAATCGCTGGTAATAGTCTGCAAGGCCTAAGAAACTTCAGATCTCGCTAGCGTTGGTTGATCTTTCCCAATTTCTTACAGCTTAAACCTTTGATGGGTCCATGGATAAACCGTCCTTCGATATAACATGACCCAAGAAAGATACTTCTTCTAACCAGAATTCACATTTACTGAGCTTTGCATATAACTGATTTGTCCTCAATATCTGTAATGCAATCCTCAAATTCTCCTCATGTTCCTCCTTGGTCTTGGAATAAATCAATATATCATCAATGAAAACCACCACGAACTGGTCTAGATGAGGCCTGAATATACTATTCATTAACTGCATAAGGCAGCAGGGGCATTTGTTAGTCCAAAAGGCATAACAATAAATTCATAGTGCCCATACCTGCTTCTGAACGCGGTCTTATAAATGTCATCATCTTTGATCCTTAGTTGGTGATATCCCGACCTTAGATCAATCTTCGAGAAATACTTGGATCCAGATATTTGATCAAATAACTCATCGATTCTCGGCAGTGGATACTTGTTCTTGATAGTGAGATGATTCAACTATCGATAGTCGATGCATAACCTCATGGATCCATCCTTCTTCTTTACAAATAGCACAGGTGCTCCCCGCGGGGAAGTGCTTGGTCTGATAAAACCCTTCTTAAGAAGTTCCATCAATTGCTCCTTCAGCTCCTTGAGTTCGGTAGGGGACATCCTATAAGGTGCCTTATAAACTGGACCAGCACCAAGGACCAAGTCGATGGTGAAGGCCATTTCTCTTTGTGGAGGTAATCCAGGCAAATCTTCCAGGAACACGTCCAGAAATTCTTGCACAATTGGGATGTCTTCTAGCTTAGTCTCCTTAGTCTCCTTTATGGTGACAAAAGCAAGGAAAGATACACATCCTTTCCTTATTAGCTTGCTAGCTCGGAGAGCCGAAATAAGAGACGACTTGCTCCGACAATTAGGGCTAGTATAGACCAGTTCCGGAAAGTCTTTGAAAGTAACTTTGCTATTACGGCAATCCACAGTTGCCTAGTATTTGGATAACCAATCGACTCCTAATATGACATCATATTCTTTTAGGTCTAAACATATGAGGTCGATAGGAAGATTTATTCCCTTTACCAATACTTCACAGTTTTGATAATGGTGAGTAAGGTCAACTTCGCTTCCGAGAGGAGTTGAAAGAACTAATTTCATCCATTCCGGTTCCATGGGTAATGGATTAGCAAACTTCTTAGAAATAAAAGAATGCGATGCACCAGTATCAAATAAGACATATGCAGACTTGGAACAAACTTTCAATGTACCTTCCACTAGTCCGCCTTCGTCTTGTTCTGTATCCTTAATAGCTTGGAGATGTGCATTCTTTGTCACCGGGCGCTTTCCGTCACCGGCTTGATCATTGAGTAGGGGACAGTCGGGAATCCAGTGATCACGGCTCCCACAATGGAGACAAGCTCCTAGTTTTCTCCAATATTCTTCGGCCTTGTGCCCGGCCTTATCACAATGCTTACATACCACCTTAGAAGGTGTAGTGGTGATGAAGAAAGGTTTGGTCTTCTTGAACTTTTGCTCTTGGGAGGGAGTACCCCCATTACTCGGTCTCTTCTTGAAATTGGGTTTGAAGGAACCCGAGCTAGTGACTTGTTCCTTCTTATCCTTCCCACGGATCCTATCAGATAGCTCCGTGGCATCTTCTAGTAACTGAGCTCGGCTGTACCATCTCCGAATAGACCTGTATGTCCATCGGCGCCAGTTGTGTGATATATTGGGGTCTGAGCCCATTTAGGAATCTCCTAGCTTTCATCTTCTCGGTACTAATTACATGTTTAGCATATCAAGATAACCTGGAAAATTGTGCCTCATACTCAGCCACCGACAACGATCGTTGTTTAAGTGCGGCGAACTTGGCGGCCTTCTTCTCCTGGACTCGGTCTGAAAAATATTTATTGTTGAAATGTTCAACAAACTCCTCCCAAGTAACTTGTCCTTGATCTAATGTGGCTTCTACCGACTCCCACCAGCAGCGGGCGTCCCTTTCCAATTGAAATGTTGCTAACAAGACCTTCTCTTGGTCTGTGCATTGCATAACCCGAAAGATACGTTCGGTCTCCCGGATCCAGTGCTCGGCGTCATCCGGATCAGTGGATCCCATGAACTTAGGAGGGTTCATGTTCTTGAAGCTTTGGTGGAGATTTCCTGCTCCACGATGTGCACCTCCTTGTGCCACTTGTTGAAGTGCCTAGGTCATGCCTTGCAGAGTGCGTTGCATGTTGCGTCACTGGGCACGTTCGGCAGCCATTGTCCTACAATTACAATAACTATATTAATATGTGATTATGTTCAAAGGTTTTGATTCTAAGTTAACTTAACCCTTGGTTCTACCTAATCTCACCGGTTAAAGGGTTTAAACCTATCCTTGGACTTGGGTTTCCTAGGAATTGAATATCCTAGGCTCTGATACCACAAAATCTGTCACGCCCCGAGCGCAGAAGGAACTCGGAGACGCGTGACGAGTTTATATCGATCATGTCAATCAGAGCGTTAGTGTATTCAACACAAAGACGGAGTGCGCAAAAGTAAAGATAACCCAATCCTTTATTCAATCACAACCTCAAAAGTACTTCTATTACAGTCCACTTAATGAAAGTGCTAAGACTCAATAAAGGGAAAAGTACAACGATTGACTCAAAAATATAGAAAGATAAGACTAGTAGATGCTTGGATAGACGGAGTAGCTCTAATCTCTTCACTCTTGACCTTCCCCATCCGATTGAGTCTCGTCATCGGACTTACCTGAAAAATAGGAAAAAACACTGGATGAGCGAACGCTCAGTAGGAATTATATCTCAAGAGCTAGCTTACTTTAAGTAAATTACATGTTACATGGATGCAATAAAGCTATGCATGTTTGCGTAAAACGACAAGAGAGAGAGAGAGTATAACAAGAGATAATTGAGTGAACTAGCATGTCTTTCAAGAAATTATATCAATAAATGTCAAGAAATTCAAGCAAGTATATTCATCATGTCACGTCGGGAATTGGCTATCACGTTTCAAGCAAGTATATAAATACCCTTTCCGGGTCATGCAAGTCATGTCATGTCAAGACGAGGATGAGATTGTGGAATGTCTAATCAAGCTAGTCATGCACTTCGGTGCAATGCCACACCGTGATCATTACAACTCCCATGGGCACTAGTCCTTTCGGGTGCTCCTCCCAGGACCAGATCATGCCCTTATATGCGCAGGCATTGATCGTGTATTTTTCGACATCCACTATGGGTATAGCCAATATAGAGTTTCAATGGAATAAGCTTGTGTGGACTTTAAGGTAGATCTTGTGGAATAGAATTTCAAGGATTGAACATGATGTATAAAGACAACAATAACGGTACAATCACAATTAACGATAAAACTAGGTGGAATCGGCTCCCTAATTAGGTGCCATGATAATAAGAATAAGCGCTCATATAGCGATGGTCGCTCGTTCTTGGACATGATACGGTAGATAGAATTGAGGTCCACAAGTATGGCACCTAATTCATAAGAACACTAGTGGCATGGTTTCCCATTCCTTTAATTTAGAGTATTCTCATGACATCCTCTTAGCAAGTCATGAGGGCCGGTATACCATATTTCTTTAGAGTGACATGGTAATCAAATAGTGACATAGGTTTTAAGGGTACAACCAGCTCGACTGCCTCGAGGGAATCCAAGGCTAGCGGAGTCTTACGGAGGTCTCTATGATAAAGTCACTGGTCCAAAGGAGCGGAATGTCCTATGGAGAGTTCGTCTATCACCGAGAAATAGTGGGTAATCGATAAATCAACGTGAAACATGGGACTATATTCACGGAATGGAATATAGTGCCTAATAACTAACCCACTGTAAAAGGGTTACAAAAGCCACGAAATCAGGAAATCAGTCAATTGGCGTCTGGGTTTAAGTCTTCATTTTATGAATTGGTGCCCTTGACAGGGTCGTCAGTTCAATAAATGACGACTGTTCACTCAGTCGTTACATCCAGATTAATATCTATAAACATTTTCTAATTTTGATTATTATAAAAATGACGCCTTTCATGAAGGCTTCAATTTAATAAACAGCGCCCTAGTCAGGGGCGTCATATAACAAATTAAAGGGTAGGGTATATGTCATCATTTCAATATGCAGGAACATTATAACCATTTCTATAATTTCACAGTTTATCACTAAATTGGCATCCATTTATAGGGGCGTTCATTCAATTGACGACCTGATCTGGGTCGCTAATTCTTTGACACATGATTTTTGGAGTATGTCTGATCAAGATTCTAAAGACATGAACAGATAGGGAAAAATAACAGGAATTTATGGACACAGTCATGCAATTGTGTACATGTAAGAGTTCATAGTTATTAAATTTTAAACATATTGTACCATTATTAACTATCTAGGAAAAGACGACTGTTTGCACGGTCGTTGATTTTAAATGACGCCCTATCTTGGGTCGTCAGTTTCATTCATGCAGTAAACGGAGAAAATTCATTCTGGAAAACGAAATCAGTAACTCCTTTAGGCCTATATGCATGTATTCACTTAGTAATTATAAGATTTTGCTAAGTCTTGTGAAAACCTACCTGATTTTGATGATTCGGTTGACAGATGATGAAGAATACGATGAGGAATACGATATTCCGATACTCTGTTTTCAACAGAGATCTCGGCAGCAGCAATATGAAGAAGCTTGGATGAACTATCAACAGCTCTTCTGGAGGAAGATGATTTCAGCAACGCCGCAATCCCTTTAGGAAGAAAATAGAGAAGCAGAGGCCTCCCACGAATATTCCAAACCTTCAGAAGAAGAAGCAGAAGACAGCTTCCTCCCTTCACGGTATCAGCAGCAAGAGGGAGAGGAAGAAGACGATCAATAACCAAAACGATACTCTGTTTTAATGCAAACAGAGGCAGCAGGAAGAAGAACAAGAGCAGGAGCTCTTGATTCCGCAACATAGTGGTAGCAAATAGAGAAAGCAATGGCCTTTCCCCCTCCTTGGTAGTAGCAAGAGCCGGCCTTCGTGCAGCAAGGAAGAAGAGAAAGAACTGCTATGTTCTTCTCGCACACCACGGCAGGATGAAGAGCAACGTAGTAGCAGCACCAGAGAAACAGCAGCAGAAGGACGTCTTGGTTCGATGGAGGGGTTGGTATTTATAGGAGAAGGAGTCCTAGTGGGTTATAGGAGTTTGATTAGGATTAAAACTTCCTATGTAGAATCTCTATTAAACATAGATATCCACGTATGGATTCTTCCCTAACCAAGAAACCTTCCTGGCTAATATCCCTGTTTGAACCAAACACCAACGGTTCTGTTTGTAAATGACGCCACAGGTTGGGGCGTTATTTGAATAAATGACGCTGGTATACACAGTCGTCAAAATTAAATGACGACTTGCTCAGAGGCGTCATTCACCTTTCCCTTATTTATTATTTTAAGGTGTAACGATCTTTCTAGATTTTTATCTTTTTTTCTTGATATGATTTGATGTTAAATTTTAGGGGTACAAGTTTTCCATTTTTCACTATTTTTCCATATAATTACTTTTCCAAAATTCTTTAATTCAAAAATGGGTACTATTCATTTTAGAATAAAATAACAACTTTTATTAAGTCGTCACATTTGTAATACACGCCCAAGGCAATGGCGTCAATTCCATTTTGGCCTTTCTCCTTAACCTTCTAAAAGACTAATATTATCTATATATCTCTATCATCTTTATAACTCTTTAGCTATATACTTTATTTGATTTTCACTAATTTTTAAATAACGACTTGTGTTAAGTTGCTTTTCACGTTGGATACGCCTGCACAAAGAGGCGTCAATTGAGTTTTAGCCATTTCTCAATCCCCTTGAAAGAATCGAAATTGCATATATACTCAATCTTTTATCTTTTACATATCTTTAATGTAATTAAATCTTATATATATATCCTTCTCCCTTCTAATAAGATTATAATGTAATAAATGTGGAATATTAAAATTTCTAAATTAGTAATAAAATATAAATTGACATTTTTTCGAGATTTAATGATTCTTAATTCAATTAAAATTATGTTTTACATTAAATGCCTTCTTAAAAATAACATGTTATTCTTAAATTTATTATCATATAATGGTAGGGTCCATGAATCCTTTTTGTAAGACTTTTTAGGACGTAAGAGGGTTATGTACAAGGTTTGGGCCTTGTTTAATTATTGTTTTTAATTTATTTAGACTTTCTAGTCCTTTAATTTACCAGGGTTGCTACATTAAGCTACCAGGCTGAAGCATCTGCCATAGAAGTGGCTGAATGCAAGAAGAATGTCACCCTTGTGATTTCTGATTAGGCCTCCACCTCCACCAATACCGGGATTACCTTTGCTAGCTCCATGAATATTGAGTTTGTAGGTTCCATTGGGCGGAGGAAACCATAACACAATGATTGGTGGTTTGGGCTTTTTAAGATTGGCAACAATAGAGAGTTGTTGAAGGGAGCGCAGAGTAGAGAGATCACCTGATAGGAGGCAAGTAGGAAATTTAGTAATGTTTATCCTTTGAATGATCCTGTAGTATAGAGTATTTGGTGAGCTCTATTTTCCTTCATAACGACGTTTGTTCCTCTCACACCAGGTCTCCCACAGCCAAAGGGAAACAAGGAGCAGAGACACCATGCCAGCTTGGGAAAATAAGCGGTAACTTTGGATCAGGTGATGTAAGAAAGATTGTCCTGAGCCATAGTTTGCTGGGTCTATCTTGAAACAGTGACTGAACTTTCTCCAAGTTGTTTTTGCAAGGTCACTCCACAGGAGAAGGTGTGCAGCAGATTCGATGTGGGGTTCATTACAGCAAGCACATTTGGAGCATAGCATAATGCCACATTGTTGAACTTTGTCATCAGTGGGTAAAATGCCATGAATAAACTTCCATAGAAAAATGGATACCTTTGGAGGGATATAGCTTGTCCAAATTTGCTTGAAAGGAAATGGTTCTAGAGAAGTGGCAGAGACTTTTCTCAGAGAGTTAATGGAGAATGAGCCAGTAGAGTTTGAACACCAAATGCATCTGTCTTGAGCCAGGGGTTTTCTGGAAATGCAGACATCAATAGCTTCAAGAGAGTCAGCGGGAAGCAATTACCGAATGTTGTTCCAAGCAGGATTACTTGAGTCTGACAGGGAGCTGACAGTAATGTTATTGTCTTCAACTTGTTCCCAGTGATAGTTTGGGATCATATCTTTAAGAGCACAGTCACCCATCCAAGTATCTTTCCAAAAGGAAAAAGTACCTTCCCCTTGAATATATTTTCAATGCTTTAAAATAATATCCCTGGCATGAATCCAATCTCGTCTGCCATTGCCTGTGCATCTGTTGAATTCTGCTTCTAAAAGGTGCCTTTTGGTCAAGTGTTTGGCCATGAAATAATTGCCCCAAAGTGAGTTCTGTGAATTTAGTGCATTCCACAGCATTTTAACTTTGAATGCTTTTTGCATGTCATTCAAGGAAAGAATGCCAAGACCCCCATTCTCGATGGGCCTGCAAATGCTGTGCCAACTTTTCCAATGTCTTTTTGAAATACCTTCTTTGGCACCCCAAAAGAAATTGGCAAGCGATCTGTTAAGTAACTTGAGGACGGCAGCAGGCAATGAACAGTAGGATAATATGTGAAGAGGTATGGATGCTAGCACATGTTTAATCAGACAAAGCCTCCCAGCTGAGGAGAGAAAGCAGAGCTCCAGCTTTGAATTTTGGCTTGAATTTTGCTGATTATAGGTGTGAAATAGTTTATTTTGGCTCTTCTAGGGAAAAGAGGAACTCCAAGATATCTGAATGGAAACTTATTGTGTTCAAAGCCTGTAATGGCATGTAACCTTTGCTTGAGAGCTGAAGAGGCCTGGCTGTGTGTGTAATAAGAGCTTTTGGAGATGTTGATGAGTTGTCCCGAAGAGTTTTCATGTGAATGCAAAAAGTCCATCAGGTTTTTCAAAGAAGTTTTGCTTCCATTGGCAAAAACTAAAGTGTCATCAGCAAAAAGTAAATGTGAAATTAACGGGGGGTGAAGAAAAATCCAACTTTCCTTGAGAGGAAGAGGTTAGTGAGACCTCTGCTTAAGGCCTCTTCAGCCAGAATAAAAAGTGTAGGGGCAATGGGGTCCCCTTGCCTGACACCCCTGGTTGATTTAAAGAAACCACTCAGATTACCATTCAATAGAATAGAGAACCATGAATTGGAGATAAGTCTGAAGATAATGTTATTGAACAGATCAGAGAAGCCAAATTTGTTCATCACAGCAATCAGGAAGTCCCATTCCAGCCTGTCATATGCCTTAGCCATGTCGAGCTTGAAAACCACATTTTCTTCTCTTGATTTTCTGCCAATATCATTGATGATCTCCTTGGCAAGGAGAATGTTCTCCCCTATAAATCTGTCTTTGACAAAAGCCCCCTGCTCCACTGATATAATAGAAGGTAATATCACAGCCAATCTGTCATTTAGTATTTTGGATATGATCTTGAAAGAAAAATTACAAAGACTTATCGGTCTAAAGTCTTTAAAGGTTTCAACTTTGGATAGTTTAGGGATGTGGGCTATAGTGGTAGCAGACATAGACCGGGTATATCACTACTACCAAGGAAGAACTCTCTGATGGCCAGACATAAGTCATGCTTAATAAAATGCCAACAATGTTGGTAGAAACACCTTGTGAATCCATCAGGACTGGGTGCACTGTCAGGGGACAGTGAGAATACAGCCCTCTTGATTTCCTCTTCATCTGGGATAACCACAGGTTTTTGACAGATTATTTTTTAGTCGGAAATACGTCGAAAATTTTTGACATATTTCTGACCAACTTACGTTTCGTCGGAACTAATTTAACCCATAGGTTTTCGACGGATTAATTTTCAGTCGGTAATACGTCAGAAATTTTCGACGTATTTTCGACCAACTTACGTTTCGTCGGAACTAATTTGACCCACAGGTTTCTGATGGATTATATTTCAGTCGGTAATACGTTAGAAATTTCTGACGTATTTCCGACCAACTTACGTTTTGTCGGAACTAATTTGACCCACAGGTTTCCGACGGAATAAATTTCAGTCGGAAATAAGTCAGAAATTTTTGACATATTTTCGACCAACTTACATTTCGTCGAAAATATTAATTAATTTTCTTCTTATTAAAAGTTATTAATTGCCGACATAAATATC
This sequence comes from Amorphophallus konjac, assembly GCA_022559845.1. Classification (NCBI taxonomy): domain Eukaryota; kingdom Viridiplantae; phylum Streptophyta; class Magnoliopsida; order Alismatales; family Araceae; genus Amorphophallus; species Amorphophallus konjac. The sequence goes on from CM040127.1 coordinate 98,570,855, forward strand.
GATGAAAATTTTGAAAGATTTTTTTATCGGTAATTTCTGACGAATTTCCGATAGAAATATATTACATCAAAAATTAGCGACCTAATTTTTCCGACGTCCTAATTCTGTAGGAAATCCCAAGATTTCCGATAGAATTAGGATGTCGAAAAAATTGATTTTTCTTGTAGTGATTCTTGTTGCATGAAAGGCCACATTATAATCTTGCTTGATCATTGTTGATAGTTTATGTATCACCCCCACCCCCTAAACTATGCAAGTATCATGTGAACATGAATAAGCAATGGAAGAAGTATGAACAAAGGGGCGATAAGAGATAGAATAACTGACCATGATCGCCACCAAGGATTAACAACACCAAAAGGATGAAGAGATGAGAGGAACGGCGCCGTGTACCTTGGAAAAGGAAGAAGACTTGATCGCGCCTAACAAACGGGGTGCGGGAAACTTGTGGGATCAGACCTCCTCTCCTTCCAGCAGGCTAGAGGAAGAGGGCCTCACATTCATATCATGCTCTCCTGCAAAACAAAGATCAAATCACAAGATAAAAACCCATTAGAAACATCTAAGTGTAGTATCAATCCCAAAGTGGTAAAACAGTGCTAGAAATTGAGGGAGAACGCACCGGGGGGAGGTTTTTAACCCCTGTGGAAGGGTGGAAATAATAGGTGTGTGTATTGTGATGATGTATGAATAAATAGATTGAAAAATCACGCAGCACAACTGCGGGAATATGCTATGCAAAATGGAGAAAAATGCATGTGTAAAAGAATAGTGCAGAAAATAGAGATTTGTGACGATTTGTGAAATTGGGAGGGAGAGAACTAAGAATAGAGATAATGAAATCAAGTCCTTGGACGTGGAATTGAAAGCTAATACTTCCCCCTTCAGGTTGAGGTCGAAGATGTGAGTCGGAGATGCGGCATGGCTTCGCCTCGAACCGAAGAAGAGCCCCCCCTTCGCGACCTGCGAACTAGGTGCTTTAAATAGGAGCAGGAAACTTCTAGAGATAGATCCGAGATAAACACCCAATTTCGGGGATTTAGACGCATAAACCTCAAGATAATAGTGGTGGGAAGAGTCCCAGATCAATGGAAACTGATGTGGAGACTTATCTCCCTCAAAAATGGTGTCAAATAGGAGTCCAAAGAGCTCAGTGGCGAAGAAATTGGAGTTCAGGATCATCTGGACTCTCTATTCGAAAAATGGTCTATCGCTGGGCCGCAAGGGGATGAAAACGGTCATGGGAGGACCACAAGGCTTCACCAAACGGTCTAGGGAGGACCGCAAGGCTACAGGGGGTGAAACGGGGCAAAATGGGCACTGTTTTGGGCCTAACAGTCTTGGGAACACTGCCACCATCACCTAGCGGTCTTCCAAGGACCGCTAGGCTGATGATAAAAAAATAATTGGGTAAGCTTTGCGTGACTTTGGAAACCAGAGAATATATTGAAAACAGTGCAGAACTAGTGAATGTGATAGAAGAAGAAATTGTAGATAAGAAAAAATTGAACAACTTCCGTGAACAGAACAAGATGAGAAGATGAGCAAAAGATGGGGAAACTTGGGCAAGAACATAGAAAAACACTTGGTTCACAGGTCCCCAATAATTGGGCAGGCTTCGCGTGACTTTGAAAAGTAGAGAATATCTTAAAAATGATGCAGAACTAGCGAAAACAATTGAAGAAGAAATTGTAGATAACAAAAAATTGAACAACTTCCATGAAGAGAACAAGATGAGAAGACGAGTAGAAGATGGGGAAAATGGGGTGAGAACATAGAAAAACACTTGGTTCGCGGGTGAACAGTGCAGCGCACCGGAAAATAATGCAAATAACTTGAAATTAGTGGAGAACTGGCTAATGGCCTATAAGAAGAAAATCTAGATCTTTAAAAAATGAACAACTTTGGTAAAAGACACTTAATGAATATAGGAACATAAGGGGATGAAAAAGGGCCGCGTTCAGGACTGCGCAATGAAAGGGGCCGATGGAAGTCGACCTAAATGGGCCGTAAGTCGACTTGGAAGGTCGGAAGTTGATCTAAACAGACCTTAGGTCTACTTGGGGTGTTGGCAAAGGCCAAAAATGAAGGAAACAACCTCCCGGGCTCAACGAATCATAATCTCCAAGGCTTAAAGGTTAGGGAATGATCAAATGGGCTCGAAATCCATCCAAGAAAGGCTCTAAAACAACGGATAATCGGGGACATCACAAATGATGAATAAGAGAAATAATGCAACTTGCGGGCTAAAAATAGATGTCAACAGATGCCCCTCTTTGATGTTCGCTTTGCAAGGGAATGAGCGAAAGCGGCGTGGAGGTGAAATGGAATGGAGATGGAGCGAAAGCGACAGCGACGTGAAATGGAGATGAAGCAGAGATGAAGCGGAGAGAATTGAAAAGCGGACATCAAGGTAAAAGACACCCGTCACAACCAACAAGCGACAGGAATTCTCCAGAAAATGCCGAACTAGCCACAAGGACTGGATGACAAGGGTGAGACATGCCTGGAGAACTAACTAAGGAAGGAAAAGGAAACACAACCAACCTCATTGGGAGACACAATCCACGGACAATGAGGGGATCAGAAGGGGCACAGCTGAAAAGTTGGAAACGGAGCAATAAAACTGAGATAAAATCCAGACAGGAATCACGCTGGCGAACCAGACCAATCGGGCAGATCAGAGAAATCGATCAAATTCAGAGTGGAATGAGGATATCTTATCCAAGAGAATTGAAACGCAATCAACCATTGTTGCGGAGAAACCTCGAGAGAATCACGAGACGTGAGTGCCCAAAAATGACATGATGCATACTAGGCTAAAATAAAGAAATCATCAAAATGAATGCAAAGAAAGGTACAATAGAAAGTACTCAAGGATAATATTGCTAGACTGGGCAAGACGGGGTCAAGAGTCTTCTTGCAACCACGGCATGTGAGACAGAGTCCATCGTCCCCCACCCAACTCAAACTAACGGCCTATCCAACGATTAACTGTATGCTCATAGATCATCATCATTTTTGTTAAAGGGGAATATCAGATCTCAGAACACACGGACAACTAGCTGGTCCTTGAGAGGCTATAATAACGTAGATATCATATAATGATGCAACAAAGAGAAGTGATAGAAAGCCATACCTGACTTACCTGCCAAGCGAAGCGACATTTTTTTGGATTTTGGAATTTTCAAATTTTTATGGGATTTCATGTATAAGACACAACCACATCAAAGCAAGCATAAAGATAACATAACAAAGATGAATAAGTAGGGAGATGAACATAACAAGACCATGAACGAAACATAACATGAAAAGGATGGATGAAGTATGACAATCACATCATGATATAGACAAAACATCACAAGAACAGACAATAAGCGTGGGACGGTGGGGCAAGACAACACAACGCGGTGGGACAACACGCGCGGTGGGATAAGGACATGGTGGGACAAAGACACGTGGAACAACAACCACGGGAGATAAAAGACACGGATAACATATGTGTGGGATGATAACAACAACACATGGCATGGTGACACAGTGGGACGAAAACATAGCAGGATGAAAACATGACAGACACGGAGGGACAAAACAACTCCTGTGATATGACACGGAGGGACATAGACACGTGTGACACGGAGACGGCGGGATGAAAGACACAAACAAATACGCTTCTTAATAAAAACTCAAGATTAGATGAAGCAGAACTGCCAGGTTCGTATTCGTGAGGCAAAGCCCTCTTATGAAGATATGATGAGATAAAGCGAAATGATAACTGAGAAGGACATGAGCTTCAGAATAGATCGAGAGATATAGATTGAAGAAGAGAGAACAGATAATAAGATATGAACAGGAGACAGAGCAAATGATGAAGAGCAAGGAAGCTTTGAACATCTACAATCTGCGCACTGAACAAATGAATTATATCCGTTCTTAAAAATAAAATAGATAGAAATACGGGAAAAAGGGAACATAAGACATATATTTTTTATTGTTGATTTTCTGAATTTTTTTGTTTTTTTAATATCTGATTTTTTTAGAATTTTGAAGTATTTAATTTTTTTGGAATTTTTGACATATCTGATTTTTTAGAATTTTGTTTTTTTTAAATTTTGACAATAAAGCAATCTGTAGCACCCAAGACGGGCTCGAACTATTGGCCAGGAATCGTCGTTCCTCCCCCTTTCATTAAAGAATTCTCTTGGGCAAGACGTGCATATGAGGGTGGCTTACCATAACCAACCGCCTCTAAAGAACAGTGCCCCTATTAAGGCCATACCCGGGATACAACCCAACATAAGAGGGAGAAGTAGAAGAACAATGGGGATAATCTTAATACAGGATGGGAGATATCAGGATTCAAATTCCTTCCAGGGCACTACCCCTCAAAGATACAGTCTGTTGCGTCGGGACTTTGTGTCTTTGATTTTGAGACCCATTTTTATTAGGCACACATGAGACTGGGCTCATGACATCCCGTGGAGAACTGTACTACTACTCTTGCCATGTCTTTGATCCCATAATTTTGAATATTGATTCATTGATTTTGGAAGCCCTTATTGGCTAGATTTTGCATGAAAGCTCATTTTCCAAGGGTCAAGACTACCCTTATTTGAGACCTCTCTCGTATTAGGGAGCACCTAGGTTGATCATCTCATCCATCAATCTCTTACCCCTGTACTCAGCCGAGCTGAGAAAAGAAAAGCCTTTGTGCATACCCAAAGTATGGCCAAAGTAGCAACGATGTTGCTCTAGAGAGATCGGCTATAGCTCACCGTGAAGTGTGTGAAAAAACCATACTTAAAAGAACACCCTCGACGATTGGGGAAAGAACTGGACTCCCAGCGCGGAGCTATCACCAGCCTAAGAATGCTGCAGAAGCGAACTCATTTTAACCAAACTAAGCAAGCTCAACTAAACCGCTCAATCTTGTTGAGGAAACAACATTATACTAATGCGCATGAGAAATAGAAATGATAGCATATTCTTGCACAAAATAAAGATACCTTGCAAATCCATAGCGTGAAAATAGCATCCTGAAGCGATCTTGATCATCGAGCTTTGAGCAGCATGAGATTTGTATTCCTTGCTTGTCAGGAGCGAGAAGGAAAGGATAGCAAGGCTTGAAGATTCCTCTACACGGAGGAGCAGCAGACACCAAACTGGACGAACAAGGATAAAAAGGAAAAGAGACGAGGGCTAGAACGCCCTCGTTAAGGCGTAGAGACCCTGATAACAAGGAACCAGGTACAGAATAAATAGAGATTAGCTAAGATCAAGGCGGACTAAAGTCTCAAAAATAACAAGAAAAATGGCAAGAACCCCGAAAGGGTGAGATAGAGGGCATGGAAAGACAATGGGGAGATTGTGGCAAAGGTAAGGAAGAAAGAGAGTAATCATCTGATGTGGTCGGAGAAGAGGAAGAATAGCCATCCGATAGGGTCGGAGAAGAAGCAGAGGCAACACCCGGAAGTCCCGGGGAAGAAGAATCAGGTGATATCCCGAAATCAGGATGGAAGGAAAGATCTGGCGGTTCCGGATGAAAGGAAGAATGGAAATAGGTCCCAAAATCGGAGTGAAAGAAGGACATAGACCGAGGCCTAGAATCGTGAGACTGAGAAGAATCCTGAGAATCTGGATGAGAGGAAGAAGAATGGGGGTTTGTGGACCCGGGAGGAGAGGAGAAAATCATGGAAAAATGATTAGGAGGAGGAAAGTACACCACCCAAGGGTGGGACTAAGTAGAAGAAAGGATGATTGAAAGGAAGGAGAAGAAGGAGTAGTGGCCCCTCGAGTACACAACATGCGGCCCTTAAACTTGCGCCGCCTCCTCCTCTTAGCAGACATTCCTCAAACACAGACCATCTTGGCACGGGCTCGGACCTTTGGGCTTCTTAGTTTGAGATATCTCCTCAAATAACGGGCCCATCTGACAGACGGCTGGCCCAATTATGAATATGCCGCTTCATTGGGGCGGTTGCCCCTAAACACCCGGTGCTAACAATAGGTGGACATTCTTGAACAATGAACTCCTTAGATGGATGAGCATCATGAGACCACGGAGTCTTGTCACTCGGCATAAAGACATGGAGATTCGGCAACTCCACTCGGCAATCAGACACGAAGCATAACTCCCTTGATAAAAGAGACGGATGAAGCTGAGGGAGAGTAATACACGGTGTTGACATGGCCGGCTTGATAAACTGAGGGAGATTGCATAGAATGCGTAGAATGTCCTTGGACAGTGCAGAAGATACAGCCAATTGTCCTTTGAATATAGTACTCACAACCTGCTTGGCAGCTATATGCGTTAGCACAACTCGGGTGAAGAACCCCTCTTGGCTAGTTATCTGAACAGCAATGGCGCGAGAGAAAATAACAACACCAATAATTAAGCCTCCGGCGAGCAAAGAGATTGCCACCGACCTCGCTTGAGAAGAAACTGCCACTATTGCAAGAGAGCTCTTCTTAGCAACCGTCATCGGAAATACAGGCTTATCAACCCCAAAATAGCCAGGGACCAGGACACGAACTGGCATGCGGCAGATGTAATCTTGAAGTTTGAAATGCATAACCTTCATCCAATCATCTTGACTCGGCTCATTTTCACCCTGGGGACCAGACCCAACGGGCACCAAAGGCAGCGCACACCCGCTCCGTGGGGTGGAAATAGGAGGCGAAGTGGAGGGAATAGGTTCTGATGGCATGGAGGTTTCAATGGGGATGGAGATGTCAAGTGAAGGCGCAGGCGATGTGGCGATGATAGGCTCAGGTGAAGGTAAAGGTGGAGGCGGAGATGATGGAGGTTTAGGCGATGGTGAGGGTGGTGGAGATGGCGTAGGTAATGAGGGTAGTGGAGATGGAGGTGGTGATGAAGGCAAAGGGGAAGGCCGTGGCGTCCATCATCGACGTATCGACACAATGCGTCGGGTGGTGTTGGTAGTGGAAGCAGTGGTAGCAGAATGAACGGAGGAAGGGGAGGCACTAGCATGAGCAAGGACTTGGGTAGGTGAAGGCAATGAAGACGGGGTAGGATATGGTGAAGGTGATGGGGTAGGTGATGGAGTAGATGGAGATGATATGGTATGCAATGGCCTAGGTGAGGGTGATGGAGTAGATGACGGAGTGGGCGCAGCGCCAGATGAAGAATCACAGGGGTTCCCCTGGTCTTGTAATGATGGAGGCGGCTGCCTAGGCAGTGCCTGCTACTGCTTGCTGTGGAGATGTAGAATAACCTTATGCATGGCGGCCCAATCAATCCCTTTCTTATCTTCCAGGTCGTAAACAAACTCTCAGAACTCAGGGCAATCCTCAACCAAATGCCCTTGCTGGCGATGATAATCACAAAATTGGAGCAAATCCCCGATCGCGGGTTGGCAAGGCACAACCGGAGGGAGCCGCAACGCGTGAGTGGCCAACAAAGTCCGAAAAATATTTGTAAAACACTCTGGCAATGGAGAATGAAGAGCCCGCTTCGGGCAAGGCGGATGCCGAGGGGTATGTTATGGAAAAGCGGGTTGTGGAGATTACGGAGATGGAAGTGAGGGTTGCATAGGCAAGGGTACCTGGCTAGTGGATGGACTAGGCGACGGCACAGGAGCGGGAATATAGTGGACGACATCCACTTGGTCGGGGTGTGGTGTTTCCTTGACCGAAGGTGGAGGCACATGTGGGTATGCGGAAGCGGAAGGTTGACTCGTGGAGTGTTGACTTATGGAGGTGGATGCGGTGTAAGGCTGACTCATGGAGGGCACGATATAAGTGGAAGGTTGACTCATGGAGGGTTGATATGCGGAAGGTTGATATGTGGGGGTAGATGTAGATGGCGGGGTGGATGTGGGCGTAGAAGGTGGAGAAGACTCGAGGTCAGGGGAATCGTGAATTTGTTGGCGAAAGAAGCGGGCTCGGCTGTAAAGTTGTTGCCCGGAGGTGATGTCATTGAGGGCTAAGATGAACCGGTACTCGAGCATTGCATTAGATATTAGCATCTTGATTTACTCTCCCTCTGGAATGTGCCCCGAGACTTGTGCGGCAAGGCGACGCCAGCAATCGACAAAAGTAGAGAATTCTTCTTCGGGCTTCATCTTCTCATGGGTCAGATCCACAACAGAGAACTTGGGCCCAACCTGGTCCTGAAACTGCTGAATGAACTTGTCTTGAACCACATGAAAATTCACAATCTGTTCTTGCAGTAATGAGAAGAATCAATCCCGAGTCGGGCCTTCCAATGACAGACCGAATAGATAAGCCATCATGCGTTGGCCGTGTCGAAATTAGGCTGACTCAGAAATGAACTCCTTTAAGTGCACATAAGGGTCACTGACTCTACCATAATGGCGATATGTGGGAATTTGTGAAGATGGAGGAAGCCGAAGATTTTGGAAAGCGAATGGAACACTTAAGGAAGATTTGTGATCGATTTGACGTTGGAGTTCATCAAGCTGGCGTTGGGTTTGAGCAATCATCTCCTGAGGAGGGAGAGATTGAGAAGAATATGGGCCAGCGTGAGCAAAAGATTGTGAACTTGGACCAGGAACATGATATTGGGCCAGATGAGAGGATCCAGGTAGGGAAGAAGAAGGGAAGCCCATTCCAGGAGTGGAAGGATATGCGGGCCTGGAAGAAACATGAGCATAGGTATGAGGACCAACTGGGCCAGCAGCATAAGCAGAAGAAGGATAAGGCCCATTATGAGAATAAGGCCCATTAAAATAAGAGAACCTATTAAGGGAATGAGACACATTAGAAGAACATGGCCAATTGAGAGGAGAGGGCCCATTAAGGGAAGAAGGGCCATTAATATAAGGAGAAGGCCCATTGAGAGAAGAAGGCCTATGAAGATGATTTGCAATAAGGCATTGGGCCTGGGCCGGGTCCATTTGGCAGACAAGGCATGATAGATGGGCCATGAGATTAGCCTGTTCCTCGGATGGATCACAGGGACCACGGGAAGATGGGCCCGCGTAGGAAGAGGATTCCACGCGGGAATAAGAAGAAAATTGGGAAGAAGAATGATACAAGGGGTTAGAATGATGCTCTATGAGGGCAAATGAAGACTTAATATAAGGAGGAAAGTAAGGGCTTAATGGGCTTGAGAATAAGGGGGGCTGATCCACTAATGCAAAGACCAAGGGAGAACAGACTAAGGCAATGGGACTAGACAATGGACACACAAAATGGGCTAACGTAAATGGGCTTAACAACAAAGAATATGTGAATGCAACACAAAACACCACTAATGGGCTTGAACAAGCCCAAACAACACAAACAATGCAATGTGAGAGTTTTCACCCAAGCCAAACAAGTTAATATGATGAAAAATATTTTAGGAGTTTTAATAGACCTTTTAATGATTTAAATTAAGAATAATTCCCTCAAGATAGGAATCCAATGGGAATAAGATCCAAGCTTTGAGTTGACTAAGGTTAACTCCCTCACACGTATGCAAATGCAAGCCTAAGGGGTAGAAAAGGTACAATCGGCCCGACGTCCGTGTGGGAATCTACAGCTCACGGGGACTTATGGAGGTCCCGGATAAGATCACCTAGTCGACCGCAAGGAATATGGAGGTGAGAGGATCACTTACCAAGGAGGAATGCAACTACAATATGAAGAATGCATGGCCCTATGTGCACCGGCGTGAATGCAATTTCTAGCCTAAAATTAGAAAATCAAGGTAATATTAAATTATATAAACACAATGAGATGGATGCAAACAAAGTGGAAAATCTAGGATAATATGAAGGACAACAATGCAAGACCAAAAATAGGCACAATTAGGCACTAAAAGACATAAAAAATCATGAAGAAATGGCGTACCTTTGTGCCTGCCCCCGGACCTGCATGCATATTTTATGCACAAAATGCAAAAATGGAGACAATGTTTCACTATACAAACGTGACCCAAATAATGAAAATAAGATATGTATGGAAAGACAATATAAAGGGGAACAATATGGGACCAAGAACCAAGCAATTAGACCTCGGGAAGGTAATCAAATCATCATGAAAAGACGTACCTACGAACCTGTCCTTGGGTCTGCCAGCAAACTTTATGCAAAAAACTCAAAAATGAAGATAAGATTAAAATATGCAAACATGACCCAAATGATGCATATGATATATGGATGGAAAGATAATACAAAGGGCTAGTGAACGGGCCTAAGAATAGCGCAATTCGACCCCAGGAGGCCAAGTTATGCATCAACGAACATGCCCCTGTGAGCATTACGCCAGAACTGCCAGAATCAGAAAGCGGTCTACCAGATGACCATTTTTTAACCCCTTGCGGTCTACCAAATGACTGCAAGGCTAACAGAAAGGCCTTGGCGGCCCAGTGATGACCGCTAGGATCGTCTGGCCGTCTTGAAGAGGACTGCAAGGCCCTGACAAAGTCGAAAACACCCAGAACAGCAACAAAATGGAGAAAACTCTATCTAAACATGCATATACACACACTCAACTTGCAAAAAAGCATGAATAACGTGATGGGCACTAGCCCACCGTGATCGCCAAAAAACTATGTTGTTGATAGTTTATGTATCAGCCCCGCCCCCTAAACTATGCAAGTAGCATATGAACATGAATAAGCAATGGAAGAAGTATGAACAAAGGGGTGATAAGAGATAGAAGAACTGACCGTGATCGCCACCAAGGATTAACAACGCCAAAAGGATGAAGAGATGAGAGGAACGGCACTGTGTACCTTGGAAAAGGATGAAGACTTGATCGCGCCTAACAAATTGGGTGCGAGAAACTTGTGGGATTAGACCTCCTCTCCTTCCAGCCAGATAGGAAGAGGGCCTCATGTTCATATCATGCTCTCCTACAAAACAAAGATCAAACCACAAGAGAAAAATCCATTAGAAACATGTAAGTGTAGTATCAATCTCGAAGTGGTAAAACAGTGCTAGAAATTGAGGGAGAACGCACCAGGGGGAGGTTTTAACCCCTATAGAAGGGTGAAAATAATAGGTGTGTGTATTGTGATGATGTCTGAACAAATAGATTGAAAAATTACGTAGCACAACTGTGGGAATATGCTATGCAAAACGGAGAAAAATGCATGTGTAGAAGAAAAGTGCAGAAAATAGAGATTTGTGACGATTTGTAAAATTGGGAGGGAGAGAACTAAGAATAGAGACAATGAAATCAAGCTCTTGGACGTGTAATTGAAAGCTAATACTTCCCCCTTCAGGTTGAGGTCGAAGATGTGAGTCTGAGATACGGCATGGCTTCGCCTCGAACCTAAGAAGAGCCCCCCCTTTACGACCTGCGAACTGGGTGCTTTAAATAGGAGCAGGAAACTTCTGGAGATAGATCCTAGATAAACACCCAATTTTGGGGATTTAGATGCATAAACCTCAAGATAATAGTGGTGGGAAGAGTCTCAGATCAATGGAAACCGAGGTGGAGGCTTATCTCCCTCAAAAATGGTGTCAAATAGGAGTCCAAAGAGCTTAGTGGTGAAGAAATCAGAGTTCAGGATCATCTGGACTCTGTTCTAAAAACGGTCTATCGCAGGGGTGCAAGGGGATAAAAACGGTCATGGGAGGACCGCAAGGCTTCACCAAATGGTCTAGGAAGGACCGCAAGGCTCCAAGGGCTGAAACAGGGCAAAATGGGCATTGTTTGGGGCCTAACGGTCTTGGGAAGACCACCACCATCACCTAGCGGTCTTCCCAGGACCGCTAGGCTGATGATAAAAAAATAATTGGGTAAGCTTTGCGTGACTTTGGAAACCAGAGAATATATTGAAAACAGTGCAGAACTAGTGAATGTGATAGAAGAAGAAATTGTAGATAAGAAAAAATTGAACAACTTCCGTGAACAGAACAAGATGAGAAGATGAGCAAAAGATGGGGAAACTTGGGCAAGAACATAGAAAAACACTTGGTTCACAGGTGAACAGCGTAGCGCACCGAAAAAATGCAAATAACTTGAAATCAGTGGAGAACTGGTTAATGGCGTAGAATAAGAAAATCTAGATCTTTAAAAAATGAACAACTTTGCTGAAGGACACTTGATGAATATAGGAACATAAGGGGATGAAAAAGGGCCGCGTTCAGGACTGCGCAATGAAAGGGGCCGAATGCTTGATGGAAGTCGACCTAAATAGGCCGCAAGTCGACTTGGAAGGCCGAAAATTGATCTAAACAGACCTTAGGTCCACTTGGGGTGTTGGCAAAAGCCAAAAATAAAGGAAACAACCTCCCGGGCTCAACAGAATCATAATCTCCAAGGCTCAAAGGTTAGGGAATGATCAAATGGGCTCGAAATCCATCCAAGAAAGGCTCCAAAACAACGGATAATCGGGGACATCACAAATGATGAATAAGATAAATAACGCAACTTGCGGGCTAAAAAAGGGTGTCAACAATCATGTTCTCACAGTATCTCTTATTTCTACACTCGTCTTGATATCTTGCTATTACTTTGGTTTTATCGCATGTTTCATCATATTTCCTTTATCTTACCTTCTTGAGCAAAAATGTTAATTACTTAAATTATGCCTTCATGTTGATACGAAGATACCTACTGAGCAAGTGCGCTCATTCCCTACTTTCCAATCTTTTCAAGAAATTCTAGTGGAACGGATTCAGATTACTTGAATGACGGATCCGAGGGCGAGAGTGATTGATGGAAGAGGGAAGCCATAGCTAGTCTAGTCATGAGTCATATTGTAATTAGGTTCCTTCACTATAATTAGGCGGTGAAGTTGATCATGTTATGTAATTTTCTTTTTATTGAGTCTAGTAGTCAAAGAGAGTCAAAGTTAAGTGTCTTTTGTGAACTTGATTATTTTGATTTAATAAAGTTAAAATTTTGAGTATATGACCTTGTGCATTCCTCTTTTATGTGTGAATGTTTAGCGCTCTGATTATCATGCTAGCTTGAGGCTTATTTGCCGGATGTTCACGTTCCCGACTTTGTTCCGCTGCATACCTTGGGGCGTGACAGTTAAGTTGGTATTAGAGCCTAGGCTTAAGTAAGTCTTAGGAAAATGTCATGTCATAGGTGAAGTCCAAAGATTAAGGACACACACCTGTGAACTAGGAAAGAAATTTTTTGAACCCATGTGAGATTGGGTAGAGCCCAAGATGAGATAGTTTATTTAGAAATTAACCCTTAGGTTAATATTTATAACTTTAAAGAAAATAACTAGTTGTTTATTTTCTCAGGAACCAAACTTACAACCCACTATCCGAATAGTGAGGTAACCATAGAAGGCTATAATCTCCCCTCAAACCTCGTATGCCTTGACATGGAAGGCTATGACGCCATCCTAGGTGTAGACTGGTTATGCGATCATTATGTCGACATCAACTGTCGCAATAGGAGAATTTCCTTTCACAAATCGGATCTTCAAAGATTTTCTTTCCTTGGCATTAAATATAGAAAGCATCTCATTCTTATTTCTTCTCTTCACGCTTGCAAGCTTATCTCGCAAGGTTGTGAAGCTTTCCTTGCTTTCGTAATTATTACCGAGTCCAAGGAAATCATCCTAGAAGAAATCCCCATTATAAAAGAGTTCCATGATGTCTTTCCATCCGAACTACCTAATTTACTACCTAAAAAAGAAGTAAACTTCTCCATTGAACTCATTCCTGGAGCAGCACATGTTTCAAGGATCCCTACTGGATGTCCCCCACGGAGCTTAAGGAATTGAAAAAGTAACTTTAGGAGTTGTTAGAGAAAGGTTTTATTTGGCCCAGCACATCCCCTTGGGGTGCGCCGGTCTTATTTGTTAGGAAGAAGGATGGATCCCTCAGGCTCTGTATTGACTATGAGTAGTTAAATCAACTCACCATCAAGAATAAATACCTATTGCCGCGTATCGATGAGCTTTTTGACCAGATCTCGGGTGCGGAATATTTCTCGAAGATAGACCTCAGGTCTTGTTACCATCAACTAAGGATTAAAAACTAGGACATTTACAAGACCGCTTTCCGTAGCAGATATGGGCACTATGAGTTCATGATAATCTCGTTCGGGTTAACCAATGCCCCTGCAGCTTTCATGCAACTCATTAACAATGTCTTCAAGCCTTATCTCGATCGGTTCGTAGTCGTCTTCATCGATGATATTCCCATATACTCCAAAACCAAGGAAGAACATGAAGAGGACTTAAGAATAGCCTTGCAAACCTTAAGAGAACACCAGCTATATGCGAAGCTCAGTAAATGCGAGTTCTAGTTAAAGAAGGTATCTTTCCTTGGCTATATTATCTCAAAGGAAGGTATTTTCTGTGGATCCTTTTAAGGTCGAAGCTGTCAAGAATTGGAGCCGACCAACGACTGTCTCTGAAGTTAGAAGTTTTCTCAGCTTAGCTGGCTATTATAGGCGATTCATAAAAGATTTCTCAAAGATCGCCGTTCCTCTGACCAGACTCACAAGAAAGGAGAACCCATTTATATGGTCGAAGGATTGCGAAGAGAGTTTCTTGACTCTCAAGGAACATCTCACTACGGCACCCATCTTGGCACTACCTATCGAAGGTGGTGGCTTTGAAGTTACATAGATGCATCAGGCATTGGCCTTGGTTGTGTCCTTATGCAACACGGCAAGGTGATTTGTTATGCTTCAAGACAATTGAAGCGTCATGAAGAGAATTATCTTGTGCATGATCTGGAGCTGGCTGCTGTCATTTTCATCTTGAAGATATGGCGACACTACCTTTATGGGGAGAAATTCACTATATTTTTGGACCACAAATGTCTGAAGTATCTTTTCACCCAAAATAAGTTAAATATGAGGCAGAGAAGATGGCAAGAGTACCTCAAAGACTTCAACTTTTCTATACAGTACCACCTTGGTAACGCTAATACTGTAGCCGATGCTCTCAGCAGGAAGCCAATGGCAACTCTATCAAGCCTCAGGAAAGGTATGACTAACCTTATAGAAGATTTTGCACACTTGAATCTAGATATTGATATAGAGAATGAAGGGTGTGTTATTGCCAATATCCGGTCGCAACCCGCATTCATAGAAGATCTAGTTAAGTTGTAAGAGAATGACCCCATGCTTGTGGAAATCAAAACCAATCTTGACTAACGGCCAGATTTTTCTTTTTCGACCTATGGAAGATTATTATTCAAAGGTCAGATTTGTGTGCTGGATCATGTCGACACTAAGAAGCTAATTATGGAAGAAGCTCATAAGTCAAGGTATGCCATTCACCCTGGAGCTATCAAATTGTACCAAGATTTAAAGAGGAATTTCTGGTGGCCCAACATAAAGAGAGAAATAGCGGACTTTGTATCTCGCTGCCTCACTTGTCAGCAGGTTAAGGTGAAACATTTAAAACCCGCTGGTAAACTACATCCCTTGGAAATTCTCGAGTGGAAATGAGAGAGCATAGGGATAGATTTCATGATGGGTCTACCAAAGACAAGAGGTGGACATGATGGTATATGGGTGATCATAGACTGATTGACGAAATCTACACATTTCTTACCTATTAAAAGTCGATGGTCTGTGGATATTCTAGTAGCCCTATATATGAAGGAGATTGTTAAACTGCACGGAGTCCCTATCACTATTATTTCTGATCGAGACCCTCATTTTACATCATAATTTTGGAAGTGTCTACAACATTCCTTGGGGACCCGACTCAACTTTAGCACTGCTTTCCATCCACAAACAGATGGACAAACCGAAAGAACGAACCAGGTAATAGAAGATATGCTCAGGGCTTGTGCAATTGATTTCGGTGGGAGTTGGCACGATCATTTACCTCTAGTAGAATTTGCCTATAACAATAGCTATCAAACTAGTATACAAATGGCACCGTTTGAGACATTATATGGAAGGAGTTGTCGCTCACCTATCTGCTGGAATGAAGTTGGTGAAAGACAACTTCTAGGCCCGGAGCTGGTTCGTGATACAACTGAGAAGATTAAGTTGATCAGGGAGAGACTCCAGATTGCTCAATCTAGGCAGAAAACATATTGCTGATACAAGAAGGAGAGACCTAGAATTCCAAGTAGGAGACCACATATTTCTCAAGGTTTCTCTAGGTCGAGGTATTCGTAGATTTGGCATCAAAGGCAACCTTACTCCGAGATACATTGGCCCTTTTGAAATTCATGAAAGGGTTGGCGAAGTCGCATATCGGCTAGCTCTGCCTCCTCAACTGTCTAGGGTCCACGATGTATTCCATGTATCAATGCTCAAAAGGTACGGTCATGACCCATTCCATGTTATTAGTCATGACGATCTTGTAATACAGAAGCGCTTAACATATGAGCAAAGACCAATCAAAATACTGGATCGAGAAGTTCGTCAGCTTCAGAATAAGACTATTCCCATGGTAAAAGTCTGGTGGAGTCAAAGTACGGACCAATAGGCGACATGGGAGATAAAGGAAGCTATGCGCAAGAGATTTCTGGAGCTATTTGATTGTAAGTAAATACACTCTCCATAGATCCCAAGCAATGAATTTGGGGACCAAATTCTCTTTAAGTGGGGAAGGGTGTAGCACCTCTGAAATTTTCTAGGATTTTTTTAGAGTTAAATAAAATTATTAAGTAATTAAAAAAGCTTAATGGGTTAAGTAAATTAATTTGAAAGTGAATTATTAACCTGATACATAAGCCCACTTAAAATAGGCCCATATGCCCAATTCTAAGGCTTTTGGCCCAAGCCCAGCTCTAGAGACGTATTAGAAATTTTTTGCAATTTAACTAGATAATTAGGGGATAATTATAGGAGGTAGTTGACTAAAATTCAAATCTGATGGCCTAGCAAGACGCGGTCAGTCGCGAGACCGCGACTTGATAAAGGCGGTCCCCAGGAGACCGCGTTCCAGTTCTGTAACCGGGTGTTAGAGAAGCGTGGAAGACTTAGATTTTTGTCATCCCAATCGCCATGGATTGATGTGACCTAGCATGGGAACTCGTCTAGGACTCTCAGGGGATCGGATTGATGCCCTATAGGACTCCTATTTTGATATAATCCCTCAACCCTAGGCCAACCTCTATAAATAGAGCCCAAATTCGACCTGCGCGAACCCTTGTTTTGGATCGCGTGGTTCGACGGTAAGGTTTCAGAATTTTATGCTAGTCCTTTGGAAGTTTGTGTTCCTCTTAGTATCTTCTAACCTTCTGTAAATTTTTGTGCTAGGAGGTCAAGAGGTTAAGGAGATAGAACATCTGGAAGTAGTTGTTTCTCTGCAGAACGCACAGGAATGGGCGTATTATCCCGACAAAGATTTGAAGTTTAGGGACTTTATCATAGGTAATTTCAAGTTCAGCCTTTAGAGTTAATTATTCCCCTTCATGTCTTCTAATTTCTCTCAAAATCTCGTGCTAGGAGAACTAGTAGCTAGAGAGTTAGAAGGACTCGAAGTTGTTGGTTTCACGCAGGACACGCAGGAACGGGAGCGTACTTCCAATGAGAAATTCTCTGTCTAGGGATCAAACCAAAGGTAGGTTATCTCATGTTGGATTAAACATCAAGTTAGGAACAAAAGCCCTCTGATATCTCATGATTACATGCACTCTACATAGAGTATTTGATGTGAAGGTGGCTTGAGTATTTAAAGGATTTTGACTTTTCTATCCAGTATAACCCTGGGAAAGGTAATGTGGTGGCTGATGCTCTTAGTCGTAACCCTATGGTTTCTCTATCTTGTTTAATGGTTAAGGAATGGAATCTGCTAAAGCAATTTGCTGATCTAAAGCTGGATGTAAAAGCTAAAGAAGGCCATCTATTGATTTCCAATATTAGTGTGCAACCCGGCATATTGACTGAGATTAAAGAACTTCAAGATGTTGATCCATTCCTAGTATAAGTTAAGGGAAGCTTGGACAAGAGACAAGAATTTGATGTTTCGAGTGATAGAAGGCTTTTGTTTCAAGGAAGAACCTGTGTACCTGATCACAGTGGCGTTAAGGAGAACCTTACAAAAGAGGTGCATCGTTCCAAGTACACTTTCCATCCGGGAGCTACCAAGATGTTCCAAGATATAAAGAAGACTTATTGGTGGCCAAACATGAAGAGAGAGATTGCCAATTATGTGAGTCGTTGCTTAACATGTCAACAAGTCAAGATAGAGCATTTGAGGTCAGCTAGTAAACTTAGACCATTGGAAATACTCATGTGGAAGTGGGAGAGTATTGGCATGGATTTCATAGTGGGTTTACCAAGAACTCATAGTAGATTTGATGCAATCTGGGTCAATGTGGACCGATTAACGAAGTCAGCTCATATGTTGCCTATTAAGAATAAGTGGACGGTGGATGTGTTAGCAGCTTTAGATATCAAGGAGGTGATAAGGTTGCATGGCATTCTAGTATCTATTGTTTCAGATCAAGATCCTCAATTCACGTCGCATTTTTGGAAAGGTTTACAAGCTTCTATGGGAACTAAGTTAAATTTTAGCATAGCTTTTCATCCACAAACGGACGGTCAGACGAAGAGAACTAACCAGATTATTGAAGACATACTCAGGGCTTGTATCATAGACTTTGGTGGCTGTTGGCACGAGCATTTATCGTTGATGGAATTTGCATATAATAATAGTTATCAGTCCAGTATTCAGATGCTTCCGTTCCAAGCCTTGTCTGGTCAGAATTGTAGATCACATATTTGTTGGGAATAGATTGGTGAAAGGCAGTTGATTGGTCCTGATATTGTTCAAGAGACTACCAAGAACATCCACATTATTCGAGATCGACTAAAGATTATGCAATCTAGACAAAGGATCTACACAAATAATAGGAGCACTACAAGAAAACTGGCCTTTACCTACATTTTTATAGGTCCAAAAAATGTAGGTAAAGTCTTTAGCCACGTTTGCTTGCCACACTTTCAAAGCGTGGCATTTGCTCGCGTGACTATAGGTTATACCTACGTTTCTATGAAACATAGGTATAGTTTGACCTATCCCTATGCTTTCAAAGCGTAGGAATAGTCCAACAAAAAGCGTAGGTAGATATCGGCCTATACCTACGCTTCGATGGCGTAGGAATAGTGTAGCAAAAGCGTAGGTTAAAAATATATATACACACGTATATAATTGGCTATACCTACGATTCTAAAAATGTAGGTATTATTTTTCATCACGTACTAAAAGAAACGTATGAAAAAGTATTAGCGTCATTATCTTAAAAACGTAGGAAAAGAACTAGTCTCATTTTAAAAAAACGTAGGTATATTGTTCTATTTTTTACGTATTCATTGTGCAATCATATTACACCTATATACATTCATATAATGTTTCATGCATGAATCTCACATTGAACACATCACTATTAACAAAAAAACTCACAATCAACACATCAATATAAAGTCACATTCAACACATCAATATCAACATAGATCATACACAGCTTTCGAAACGCCACTAACAACTTCAAGAGATTCATTTCTCACCTAGACATAAATTTACTTTCCAATTAGTAACTATTTTCCAATAGAACAAATAACATGTAACGCCCCGAGTTTTTCGGATATTTATCGGATCTGGATCCGTGGGTTTCGGATCACTTTTGCGGGTCCCAGATTGAGTTTTACGGTTTACGCGTGTTTTTACCTGTCGGACATTCAGAACCTCGTGTAGGGTGAACCGTTACGTTCTCCAACTCCGGGACGTTACCAGCGCGATGTGCTCTTTCTGAGGATCATGGAGGTAATTTTTTCGTATTTTTTTGAATTTTTGAAATTTTAAGCCGAAAAGCATTTTTTGCATAAATTAATATTTTTATTTTTATTTTCTTTTTTAAAAAACCCTCTCTCTTTATCTCTCTCACGTCTCTCACCCTCTCCCCTCTCATGTTCTCTCTTTCTCCCCTATCATCTCCGACGGCCGATGGAGTGAGGCGGGGGTGAGGAGCGGCCGAGCATGGGCGAGGATCGAGAGGCAGTGGCTCGCGGTAGAGCTCGTGGTGAGTTCGTGAACAGGCGGAGCTTTCACGGCATTTTGATGGCGGATCGACGTCCTGAGTGCACAGAATCTTCGGTGGAGGTAGGGGGACGGATCTTTAATCCCTGTACTTCATTTCTCGCGAGTTTGGTAGCCTGAGGCGAGCCGAGTGGGGTTATTTCTTCGCCAGGTTAAAATGTGTAATTTTGGGGTGTGAGCCGGATTAAGCATTTTGATCGTATTTTTGGGGTTTAAATGGGTCCTCTCGGTGCTAAAGAGGTTGGGGAATGGTATCCCCATGTTTTCCTCTTCACATGGGTGTGAACGGGGCGTGGAATGAGGTTTTCTACCGAGTTTGACGTTTTTGGGATCGGAGCGAAGTAGCGGTCGTACCAGAGACCGCCACTAGCCCTGGCAGTCCTCTAGAGACTGCTACTTGCCCCGTTATGTCGGTTTGTTTGGCTGTCTCGCGATGGACCGCTACTTGGTGATAGCGGTCCAGACATGACCGTCTTTCTGGCGCTAGCGGCCAGGGGGCTGGCCGCTACTTCGTTGTCTGGATCCCCATATAGTAGCGGCCCTACGACTGACCGCTAAAGGATGCTAGCGGTTAAGCCAGGACCGCCACTAGGGGCTTGCGTTCCTGAGAGGACCGCCATTTGCCCTGACGGTCCTGGGAGGACCGCCACCCTGTTTTCCGTGCTAGTTGTGTTCCGTTTGCGTTGTGTTGACCCCCAGTCGACCCGGTTGACACCCAGTGGTCAACCTTCGGTCTCGTGGATGTTCTGAACACCCCTTGGGTTTCGTGACCATGTTTTGGGTGTCTGGAGGTACCTTATTATATCGATTAGCATGCCCATGGGTTTGGAGGTTCTGGGTGACCCCATGTATTCCGGGCTCTTGTGCCTTAGGTAGATCGAGTTGCCGTGAGTCAGCATGAGTGCGGAGGGCTCTCCCCGCAAGATGTGGGTTTCTCCAAAAGGTGGTTTCCGAGTGGGCCGTGGTTTTGGCCCTTGGACTGTGAGTCCAGTCACCCAGCCTGGGGCTGGAGGTTTCGCACTTTTCCCTTGGATAGGGGATCAACTCGGCGGCTTGTGAGCTGCCTTATGAATTGTGCTACCGTGATTTCAGATCTAGAGATTAGGCTAGATTAATGGCATTGTGCTGTCATGTGCAGCGGTCTTGACCCGAGTCGTGTGACTCAAGGACCGTTGGTTAGTAAGTTTAGTGGAGCATCTAGAGTCTGGTGGCTCTGAGCCACCTCTTACTCCACATTACTTGCAATGGGTGCGTGCGTGACTTTCATGTCCACGTTTAGTGACCTCCCACTGGTCGTAGCCTTCTTACAGCACGCATGTGCTGACCCACCCGGGAGTGGTGGAGCGGCTTACCTGAGAGAGATGATTTTTAGGCTGGTTGCCGTAGGGCCCCTTCGCGCAGCCTGAGTCTCGGCTTTGGGAAAGAACCGGCGAGAGGATCTGACCTAGGGCGCATGGTCTGTGTGTGCACACTTGGTTGGGGGCGTCGGACCCACACTGATGAGCGCGACCCCAGCTAGTCCTTGTTCGTGATACTGGTTGCGTGTCTCAGTGTCCGCCTGGGGCATCGTAGGGAAACACTGGGGTGCGGTGTAAGACGTCAGTGGACACATCCGGCCTTGCTTCTAGTGGGCAGTGCTTCCGTCACGTGACGTGAGTTTCTAGTGGCTCGAGTTTCCATTTCTCGTCTGTAAGACGTGGGTTTGCGTGTAGTTCCGGGGGTTTTTTTGAGATAGAGGTCTAGGGTTTTCGGAAGCATTACTAAGGGTTTTCCCTAGACAATGTTGGGTTCACGACGGTGAGGTCGTGATTGTGTCTACCCAGACTGCGTGGTCTTGGGTTGGGCCTTTGTCTGTGAGACGGGCCTTCACGTGGGGGTCGTCACTGTGTATTTTCTGGCAGTGTAGCCATAGGTCTTTCCGTTAGACCGGTGTTTTCCCGACCGTGATATTGGGGTGTTGGTTTCCGTTCTAGTAGAAGTAGCTGTAGCGCCGAGTTTTTATCGGCCACTGAGTTTGCTATTCCTGCTGTTGTTGCTACTTTTTGTTACCGTCGTTGTTTACGGTTGGGGTTCTGCGGGACCCCTACTAATCTAGTGATAGGAGACTCACCCCTGCTTTTCAGGTGTGGCGGTTCTTTCTCGAGGTTCAAGGGTGTTGTGCGGAGGTTCTTAGTTTCCAGCTCGTCGGGCCGAGTGTTCACTCGATATTGGGTACGCTTCTCTGCCTTAGACTGTACTTCTGTTGGACTAGACTCTGTTGTAGTTATTTATTTATTTCTGTTATTTGTTAAATTATCCTACTTATTTCTTATTTATTTGTATCTCCATACTCCTTTTATCCCTTCCGAGCCCTCCAGCTCATGGGCGGTGGGCCAAGATTCGAATGGTATCGGGTTTTCCCGGTATCCGGATCTTGGGTCGTCACATAACACATGCACAGATACGTACTACATACATACACATAAATAGATAGTTCCCCTCACTCTAATATAAAAGATCAAGAAGGCCACTGATATATACATACACATACATATCATTGTGCAAGCCTTTGTTCGTTCTTTGTAGTAAGGTCAACCTTCTTTGTTCCTTCTTTGAGGGACAGGCAAAAGCTCCTCTCACTCTCTAGCTGGCCTCAGCCCACGATGTTCAAGGAGCACAACATGATTCTTCCCCTTTAAAGGATGGGGAAACATCCCCTCAACCTCACCAGAAATTTCTGCCTTACCTCAGCAATGCTATTATTAAGTTCACAAAAGAGCCTCTCAACCCTGCAACATTGTAGCCTCCACAACATAAATTTTCTACTATCAAAAAAGTTTCCATGACAAAATGAAACTGCATTGCATGAAAGAAAAGAGAAATCTTGCAAAATTTTCCCAGATCTGTACCATAGTCTTCCTTCACCATCAACTACAGAGTGTAATATCTTTTCAACACTATAATAACAGTCCTTAACAGCAAATGCCATATATTCATCCTTAGAAATTTGGTTCCATAGGTCAGCTTGTGCGTCCTTGCAGTCAAAAGCCAAGTCTATTGCCAAAAATATCTGACAAGGTCAAAAGTAGTAAGCATAAGCTAGAGAACTGATGTTGCAAATGTAGGCATGTAAAAGAGCAAGAAGGCTGACCATACTGCAAAGAAGGAACAAAGGCCACTAAACTAGCCCCAACCACCCACAATTGCTTGGCATGGAAAGCAAGTCCATCTCCCTGCATGCTCAAGGAGTTGAAAACAAGATTAGCAAGTTATATATCCAGTGGAGGACACAACAGCAAAGTAATAATCATATATTTATTTTTCATAGCTAGACAACAACAGAATTAGCTTTTCATCCAAGATTTAAATAGATGTGTGTTACAAACACATGATCTTCAAATTAACAACATTTTTCATCGAGTATTAACAACCCAAGGATATACATGGTGTTGACAAACACATGATCTTCAAATTAAAAATTCTACAAACTAATGAAAGAACCCCCTTCCATCAGGAGATTTCAAGCCAAGCACGTATCATGATTCCAATCAATGAAACTATATAAACTCTGTTAACTTTTACAGCATTACAATAATCATAGTTATAGGAAAGATAAAAACATGCATATTATTGAGGACAAAAGCATGATGGATGTAACACATTTGTTTTTCTATCAATATGATCATAATTGGTATTCATAAGCATAAAGGCTGCATAGCCATCAAGTGTTTGAACCAATATGAGACAGACCCAGAATCACCCACCCACCCCAAAAAGAGATAGGAAGAAATAAACAAATTTCTACTTCACAAGGAATCCAAATATACTATGTCCAATGATGATGCAACACTGGTAAAAGACCTACTGGTCAAACATAAAATCCCAAAATTGTAGTATATTTAAAACAGAAAATAAGAGATGAGATATTAGAAGAATCAGAATTGTGGAACTTAGTTGTTTTATTTAATGGTTTACTAGGAACCACTTTGCTCATTATGGCAGAATCATTGCCCCCCACTAGCTCTTCATAAAACGGCAGGCATGAATAATAGTCAATCAAATGAAAATACAAAAAAGAAACTTGTTTGTTAACTTCCATTTCAAGCAACTTAGAACAAAGAAATATACCTGAAATATATAATGTCCTAATACAATCAAGTTCAGGCATCAGGTGCCCCACATAATAAATGCAATATTTTAATAGATAGCTATTAAATATAACAATAGAAGGAAAACCTAAAGTGAAGAATTGCCTATGTATTTACCTCATCTTTAGTTAGATAGATACCAGAGCATTAGTAGGCCTTAGATTCACAAGATTAGGATGATGTAGTAGACTCAACATCAGCACTTCAACAAGGAATTCTCTATTCCCTTGCAAGCCATTGTGATCAAGCTGCTTTATAGCCACAATCTTTGCAAACGTAGAATACATCTTTACATCACTATCTTTGCTAGATCAATTACATTATGTATATAAGATGAAGTTTTATGTGCCTCAGATTAGTGAAATAAAAGGAAAGCAATTGAAGATAAGCAAACATTTTGCCAACTTGAATGATACTTAATAGAAGCAAGCCTACTTAACAATTTTTTTTGGTAACTTTACTTGGTGAATCTGGGGAAGCACAGTGCAGTGTTAACACTTTTCCATAGTCCCATGTAGAGGGGAACAAAAACAAGTCATATGCCTCTTTGTTCATGGAAACAAGAGGACTCGGCATCCTTCAAGTTACCAGAAAGAAATAACATGTAATGTGGCCTTTCTTTTTTTATTTACATAGAAATGGTAGTGGTGGTGGCCTGGGAAGGGAGAGTTGGGGAGGGGGCTTCAGTGCCCATTGATCTTTGTCTTTCCGGGTAGGAGAAAATGCTGAATATGAAGAATAGCCCCAGATAAATAATTCACAGGAAATAAACATTTATTGATATGCATCTATCTACATATTAAGCATTCAAGTAAAATGATCCTCACCTGCCCAAAATATCATGATTCATACACAAATGATGCCATGTCTTTGCACTAGATATGAAGGGGTAAAATGCATAGAGATTTATACCTCTAACAGTTAGATCATACTCAATTCTATGCAAAAGTTACCTTCATCTTAGTGGCATAAAGATCATGATTTTGTCAACTGGAGTATGAGCTAAGAATTTTCTAAAAGGAACAAAACAAGAACCTCACGTTTACATATAGTTTTATCCAATAACCCTTTTTTGGAAGGTGACCAAAAGACCACAATAGTTTTATCCTAACTTGACCTTTATAAATCCATTTCTTGGCCAAATGTTACTCTCACATTTATTTAATGCCAGGTGTTTGTACCTCTTCCAAAGTACATGTCAGGTGATGGTATGTCAGCATGATGAAGAAAGGCAGTGAAATCTGAATCTGCTCGTCCAAGCCTTTCAATCTGCCATCATATTTTAAAATTTCTCAGCCATCTAAATAAACAAAAAATGAATAATTGAGAAGAATGCAAAGGTCATAATGTAGTGAACATGGTATCTACAGCATACACCTATGTATATCATCTGAAGATAGTTTAAATGGTAAAAGGCTTAAGAATGTAAAAGTAATGTAGCAAGGATCTTAATTAAGAATGTCTTTGCACAATTAAAAGGTCATGGTCCATAAAATTGATTAAAGCCTTACTTTGATTCTTCCATTTGTTGCTGTCCATGTCTGATATACAATCATGACATCAGAGTCTAGATCCTTGACCTGAAAGATTAGTCACTTTGAATAAGTTTGCTTTCTCATTTAAGGATGCAAAACATATTGTATTGCAAGGCAATGAAATCATTAGAATTATGTGCTCTATTCACCTAGTTTGATTGAACCGCTCTCATGCTGTTTGTAACTAAAAAAGTGAAATATGTGCACTTCTCCATGTTGAGATTATTGTATACTGTTATGTACAACAAGCAGATGTTTAATGTCTAGGATGAATAAGTAACAAAAATCTATATTAACAAACACATAAATATTCAACCTTTTCCCTTTTCCCATCAATGTGCAATTGAGATAATGCTTGCCAAAAGAGGTAGCATCTATTTTACTAGTTTAGTAAGTTAAACAGGACCCCAGTATTCTGAGCTCAGTAAATTAAATAGGACCCCAGTATTATGAGCTCAGTAAGTTAAACAGGACCCCAATATTTTTTTTCCTTTTCTTCCAAACAACTGAACTGAAACATGCACGGAATCTTAAAAGTCATGTATATGGATGATGCCGGAGTAATAACGAATCCCAAAAAAAGGATGTCAAGACCAAATATACAATCATACTAACCTTAACACTAAATCTTGAGAGCAACATTAGTAACATACAGATTTGGACTATCAATCGATTATCTTCTGTATATCTGCATCAACAAAAATGCATTCAATGAGAGACTCAATCAATTAAAAAAAAGATATTCTTCACTTCCATTGGTTTCACAAATTCATACTGAATCCTAGGGCAAAAAAAAAGGCCTCAAGACCAAATATACAATCATACTAACCTTTCACAAAGAAGAAAACAGATACCGCTCACCTTTCACAAAGGAGTACATTTTATGGCTTCAAATCACAATGTATAATACCGACAACTTTCATGATAGCCAATGCATGCATTATCTAAATAGCCAAAAGGGAAAAGAGAAAAATAGTAGGAGACCATTCACACAGATTCGTCAATCACAAATATCAAAAGCAGAGAGTGATCCATCCATGCAAGTGCTGTGTGCAACAATAAAATATAACATACAATGCAACATTAAGCCAAAAAAGGTATTTAACTGTCTTGTATAAGAATGACATAGAGTAGCCCAAAAAGTCATTCCTTTTAAATCCACCTATAAGATACACAAGGTTACATCAGAAATAACTAAGGATGTTGAAAAAATAGATAAGTGACAAGCATCACATCTGGACCAACACCTGAAAAAGAGAGAAGATGATAGTCACGTTTCCTATAATTTAAAATAAGATCAAAATATATGGCAGTGTATAATTAGAAATGATCTTACATAGTCCTTGAGCCACAAGATGTGACTCCCAACAACATCTTTCATTCTTTTTCTATTCCGATCCTTCACAAACAATGGTGTGTCTGGATGGCGAGCATACTGCACAGAGACTTCACAATACGTAGATCCCATTTTCCTACCCATGATGACCTTTTCTTCATTGATGCACATGACCATGCCAACTATCACATGTTGTCCCTCGAGGTCTAGCAAGATCACTTTGCGACCTTGCAAGTAAACATAACACAAAATATATGAACTTGGGTGAGTAATATCATACAAAATTCATAAAAAATATGATGCTCACATATTTATTATTTAAACATTATGAGTGCATAACCCAATGACACACCACATGAGGGACGCATGTGCTCCTAGAATTTAAAAATGAGTCATGAGATGTCGGGACATATGCTCCCTGCATTCCAAACACCCAAAAACCAATGTAAACTAGATACTTGACACTTTATGCATAATACATGAAACATATTATATGGTAGCAATATAATATCTTCCCCTTTGTTGGATCGTCAAGGGTGTTAGCATTTTGCATGTTAGATGTTGTACCAAATTCGTCATAGGCATTGGCAGCAAATGATGCAGGCACATGTGGAGATGATTCATACTTGTTGCCATTCTATTAAAAGGAGATGAGGACCAAAATTAGTAAGTAATAAAAGTATTCTCAAGTATTTCAAGCGATATAATGTACCTACGATGTTCTTATCAATTCTTCCATCCTTGCTAGCTTTACTTCTACTGATGACTCCAAATCTCTAATTCTATCCACCAACATTTTGTTCTCCGCCCTAAGAGATTCAATTCTTTTGTATCTTTCCCCCATAATGAAGATGGTGTGGGACCTATACCCACACCATGCACACGGCATGACCTCTCCTTACCGAGAACTTGGGAGTAAACATCATATCGTGTAGCAACTTGATGGGCATCACTTGTGATTGAACTCGAATGTTGGGAACTCTTTAACATCGCCATTTTTTCCTAATGAAAATGGGTGAAGAGAATTTGAAATACGGCATACATCAAAATCATATGAAAATGTGTTCTAAGCAAAATATGTCAAGATAAACTTGCAATGACATGACCAGCCGTCTCATTTATTGGGGCCCCATCCTTACATTTGTGTGTTCTGATGAACAAATCAGCACGATCTAAGACCAGCCCATGTTTCTCATGCTATGACAAACAAAAATGAGATGTCAATAGTATCACATACATAATGAAAGGAAAATATCCCTATAAAATCCCCTAACAAATAAGCCACAAATCGCCTCCTCAAAAATTTCTGCAAGGGAGTGTGTCCCAGCACAATGGACCCACTTTTGGGAAACCTTGCATTGTGTGTTCATTGCACTCATTTTCTACAAGCAATTGAATAATAGAGTTAGCTGACCTCAAAGTATACGGACAATACATTCGAATCAAACCTGCCACTGTGAAGTTGACCACAAGGAAACTGCCCCTTTCCATTGTTCCTCATTAATGTGTGCTGCATTTGGGAAGACTTGATGGGTTGCCTTTTCACTCCTTTTGAAATACAGTTTGCGCACTCTATCCTTACAATAGCGCCATTTATTTGCAAGGTCCTGCAGGACCCACCTCTTTGCCTCTTTTGGTATATCAGACTTCCTCTATTCAAAAGTTAAAACTACATAATTGATTACAAATATCCAAATAGGAGTAATGAGGAGAAAAGAATTAGTTGAAGGAACATAAAAATGCATTATCAACACAGTGTTACATGTACGTAGTCCCATACATCTTCTTTATGAATGTCAGGCACTTTCCTCCAATTAGAGTAATTGATTGACAATTTTTCTGGATTTCTTGCAAGCGTGCCTAAGAATGTTCTTAACGAACGGACACCCGACCCAACTGGCTGGCCCAACATATTCCACTTAACACAAATATGTTGCGTGCCATCCATGGAATATACATCACGATAAGTAGTGTAAGAACATCATCTTTCGGACCTTTGACTTCTTTCCCCTGCTATAGAAGTTTTTGCAACAACAGCTTCTACCTTCGTTTCTTCCTCCTTTTCACTCGCAAGATTTCCCTCAGTGTCTTTTACTTGGTTCTTCTTCTCAAGCTTTTCCTTAGTGTCTTTTTCTTCAATCTTCATCTGAAGCGTTCCCTCAATGTCTTTTACTTGAATCTTCTCAACCTCCTTGTCATGTAATCCAAATTGATCATTTCTACTACTTATGAAAGAGCATACCAAGTTCTCAAACATATCCACATCTATCGTAGTAAACCAACCCTTATGCAACTGTAAAGTTAAAAAAAATGAAGCAGAACAAACATTACTATATCATTGAAGAAGAGTTAAACATTGCAGAAAATGACACATAAGATAACATACAAAGTCTGGATATCCTTCACCAGAAAAGTTCTCTGGGGTAGCTTCAATGAATAGGTGAATGAAATATAGCACAAAATAACCACATTGTTCACCATTCCTTTGTTGAGGAACCTATAGACAGATTAAGACTAATCAAAGTCAAAAATAATATATACTTGCATATGAGAATATGTAAAATTCCAAGTCTCATGTTCCACTCATTGACATATGCAAGTGTGGGATACTTACTTGTGGTGCATAAAGTGGAATGGTGGCAATGTCATTTATTGTTGCGGGGTTCCCGTCACTCTTGTAAATGTCCATGACGAACCTACATAGAAATCCAACAATATTGAGTAAATCAAGCAACAATAACAACCATGTAATCAAATTACATGCAACTTAAATATATAACATGACATGAATAAGAATTCTTAGTTGTTGCCTCCTAAATTCTACTGTTGAAATCACTTTTAGCAGCAATGATTGTTGATGTTGTATCCCTTTATCCCTTAATTTTATATATAATATCAAAGTTGCTTCAGAACTCATCCCTTTATGCCTTAAAATGGGCATCCCTCAAAGGGGGGATCGACCCCTCCATGTTTTCAGGCCTAACAGACCCTTCTATAAAAAAGGGTCGACTCCCTACAATAGATACCTTGACCCCGGTACATGTTCTGTGCCAAACAGAACTCTGGACAAGAAAGGGTCGACCCCTGCATGAAACTACCCAGACAACAGTTTAGGAATCTAGGCCCTCTTATGTTCAAAGGTTTGTAGCAACTGGAAATTGACCTTTGAGTAAATCCCTACTAAGTTTATTACAATCAAGCAAGTAAGTCTATTTCTGTCTCATGAATTGAGTAAATCAGGCAAGAATAAGGACCATGTAATCAAATTACATAGAAGTTAAAAATATAACA
This sequence comes from Amorphophallus konjac, assembly GCA_022559845.1. Taxonomy (NCBI): domain Eukaryota; kingdom Viridiplantae; phylum Streptophyta; class Magnoliopsida; order Alismatales; family Araceae; genus Amorphophallus; species Amorphophallus konjac. The sequence continues at coordinate 98,601,050 of CM040127.1, forward strand.
TATGACTCAAAAAAGTAAACCATATGGACCATATATCTAAAGTTCATTGCTTTACATTACCTCCTAATGTCACTCTCATGTCGTTGTGGTCCAGTCGACAGGAGAGAGTCGAGGTACAGAATGCATGGCTTTGTCTTCATTGTAAAACCCTGTCCAAGGTTGCATAAGATGACCAGGCTCCAATGTCCCCTACATCAAAGTGGTATGATAAAACCAAATTCATTATATAGCTATTAAAACCAATTATTAGGGTCAAAACTTGAAGAGTACATACCAACAATGTGACTCCCCAACTCGTAAACCCGGTCCAGTAGTAAAGACTCACGTCAGATCCCGATCAAAACGTCATAGTGGGACAACCCAAACAGTACATTACGGTAGAGAATTTCACATAAATATTGAGATATCATTACAGTGGAAATGAAATAACTCATTTAGTCAGCTTATAGTCAAAAGACTTCATCCACATAGATCGAAATAAAGATTAACAATTTAACAAGTCATTTATTACATAACCAAATTCCACACACATTTTTTTTCTAACATAACTACCTAAGGTAATGACGCGAAGTAAATCCAAATCCAAGCTGCGGTCAGAACACTGCGATATCACTCTTCACTTTCTTCTACCGCTTCTCCTGAAAATGTTCAACAGGGTGAGTCTACGAATAGACTCAATAAGAGACTAGGCACAGTCTCTAGTCATAACATGTATACACATATCCAAAGTGATTTACTGTATTTCATTTTATAAGTCATTCTTAGGCATGTTTTCCAATAGATAACACATGAGATTAATACATTTAACCTAATTTCAATTTTATGATCATAAGTCATGACATTTTACAGATAAAGCATGTACATTAAAACTTTATTCTATCAATGACAAAGTAAATTAGAATTCAACATTTGCAAACATTAACATACAATATAATTTGACTCATTTATCAATAGAATGATTCAAGTACTAGGCGGAGTAGTCTCACGCATGGTGAAAGGATCTATACAGACTTAATCTGCCCTTTTCCAAATCACCATTCGATATATTGGGGATTCATTAATAGTAAACATTTACGATGTAATAATAGTAAAATGCAATAACAGTTCAGTAGGCAATAACACTAGTTTCAATATCAGTTCAATGAGCAGTAACAGTAGTTTCAGTATCGATTCAGTGAACAGTAATAACAGTTCCAATATCAATTCAATAAGCAGTAACAATTATTTCAATATCGATTCAGTGAACAGTAATAGCAGTTCCAATATTAATTCAGTGAGCAGTAACGGTCGTTTCAATAACGACTCAATGAACAGTAGCGGTAGTTTTAATATCAAATCAGTAACCAGTAACAATAGTTTCAATTTCAATTCAGTGAGCAGTAACAGTGATATAAATAGCTAAGACATAGTGCCCAAACCACCACTAGAAGGACAGTCAGTCGGTACTCGATCACCTAGGTAAATAGTGATGAGTCTTGGTTACTGCGTAAAACCGAGAGAAGTGCTCTCCACCTTAACCAGTGGTACTTGTCCACCTCCAAGATTTCATCCCGTTACCCTCGGGGCCAGTAAACAGTGTGAATCTCCCTATAGGGGCATTTTTATGGCTTGGTTCCAGTCTCCCCCTATGGTGGCAGTGTCTATTTGACAGTAATAACAGTGCGGTAATTATAATTATATGACTCATATGCAATGGACACATGTCACTAAAAAATTCATGCTGTGAATATTAAGTACAAAATATGCCAATACTGAAAATTCCTTTTTTTTATTTCTGAAATTCTAAAGTTATCCAAATATGAGGGCATATATATAAAAAATTTATAATTCTATTTACAGATATTAGAATGTATTGAAATTTCAGAGAATCAATACATTTACAAGAAGGATCAAAACAGAAAATTATTATCATTTTTCAGACAGAAATTATAATTTTTCCAGAATTACTTACACTCTAACATGCATCATAAATTGACTAACTTTAGCTACCAAATTCAGAAGACCATTAAACTTTTACTGAAAATCACATTTGTAAGTAACTTTGCACAGAAAATTTTCCATAATTGTTCATGAAGGAATCCAAATTTTTCCTGAATCATTTAAATTATCTTATGCATGGAAAATTAACTAAATTTATCCATAGTACTATGAAAATCACCATAATTTTTCAAACCATCATTCATAATAGAAATATTATTTCTTAAAATTTTCATTATTTTGTAAACTGTATTACTAATATTTTCATAGAATAACTAAAACCTATTATGAATAATACATTAACTAAATATACCCACAATGATCAGAAAATTACTCAAAATTTATAGAACGTTATTCCAGACAGAAGTATCATATACAAGAAACTTCACTATTTTAAATTCAATATTTCTAATCTCTAAAATTTTATGTCAGTTTCAAAAATTTACAACAATACCTTTTAAATAAAGAAAATTATCCAGATTATTGACAATGACTAAAATATACTAACAATTAATCTATAAACATAAAATATAAGTTCTGTAAGTTTCTCAGGATTTTTCGTAAAAAATTAACATTTATCTAATTTTTTAATTATTTGTTCAAACATTAAAAATTATACAAGTCAAGATTCAGTGATCAAAATAGGATGAACTTTTAATCCATTTGTTATAACATGTATTTAAATCTTTTGGTGAAGTTTCAAAATTTTCTATGAAGTATTTCTATTTATCTCATAATTTTATACTTCTAAGAAAATATTAAAAATTCTGTAATTTTACTTACAAACATCTATATTTATTGGTATTTTCATAATACAACACACTCAATGTAAGAACCATACTGTGAAACCCTAAGATTTTTATGAATAGGATATCTAATTTCTATATAATTATTTATTTTTTTATCTTGTATTAAAAATTTATTAATAGAAATATCAATTTTTAAAAATAAAAAAATTCTATGTAGTATTTTTATTTATCTCATTATTTTATACTTCTAAGAAAATATTAAAATTTCTGTAATTTTACTTACAGACATCTATATTTATTGGTATTTTCATAATATAACACACTCAATGTAAGAACCATACTGTGAAACCCTAAGATTTTTATGAACAGGATATCTAATTTTTATATATTTATTTATTTTTTTATCTTGTATTAAAAATTTATTAATAGAAATATCAAGATCTAAAAATAATAAAAAAATTTATACACATGGCTCTCACTGTAAGATGCATTCCTACAATTTGTGGTGATTTTATATCACCCCTTTAGCCTTTTAGTATAATTAAACATCTTTAAGATAATATTGAAATATTTTTAAACATGAAAATAATTTAAATCAAACATGAAAATTTTTACAGAGAGCTTATAATATCAGATTCCATGATTCTGAAAACTTTCTAAATTTATCATGCACCGTTGCTAAAAATATTGTATTAATCACTTGATTTTACCCTTAATCACATGTCTTAACACTAATGATCTCATGCTAATTCGACTAAGATATGATCATACATGATGAAATAAAGATCTCTGGGTTTAATTATCTCTATGGATATTAATTAACACACCTCAAATCATTTTAAATATGCTAATCATGTTAATCAATAGGATTAATACTAAATCCCTTACCTTAATGAAGCTTTAACACCACCTTAATTAGCCCTCACCCTCTCTTTCTGCACTTCACGTAGCCAGCCTCCAAGAAGAGCAAACGAAGCCCCTCTCATGACTATTTATATGGATTTTTCTCAAATCAATCTTACCCATTGATTTTAATCAAGGGTGGAGATTAAATCACCATTTTAATGTTATTTAATTAAGAACTTGACATTCAAAACTTTACCAACCCACTCAGCTTCCTTCTTTTGACCAACCCCTATTTTTTTCTTTTTTTTAATATGCATAAGGCACATGTGTTTTTGACTAATAGAAAGAGTTTAGACTTAATAGAAAATTTTAATTAAAAAATTAATAAAAAATCTTTTTTTACAGCCGCAATCGGCCGGCAGGGGGGGCGCCGGCGCTCGGGCGCGCGCCCGTGCACGCGGGCGGCCGCGTGGCGGTTGCCCCCCGCCTTGTGTGTGTGTTTTTTTTAATTTTAACTTTTTTTTTTCGATTTTGACCTTCTTCTTTTTATTTAACCCTTTATTTTTTTCTTTAACAATTAGAGCCCTTCTTCTTTTTTTTGCTTTGTTTATATATATATATATTTCTTTTCCTCTTGACTTTTAAATCTCTCTCTTTTTTTTTCTTGACTGAAATAAACATAATAAGACTATTAATTTAAATATTTGGAGATAATTAATTTTTTTATATTAATCAAATAAAATATTAAACTATGAATTTGTAGGCATTACACCCTCTCCCCTTAAAGAAAACTTTATCCTCAAAGTTTGGGGTTAGATCACATACCGAATAATTGAGGGTACTTCTTCTTCACCTCTTTCTCTAGTTCCCACGTAACCTCCTCCTGCGAGAAGTTCCTCCATAGTACTTGCACTAATGGGATGACTTTAGTCCTCAACACCTGCTCTTTGCGATCCAGAATTCGAACAGGTTGCTCCTCATAAGATAGATTCTGCTGAAACAGCATGTGTTCAGAACTGATCACGTGTGCCGTATCATGTACGTACCTCCTCTGCATAGACACGTGGAACACCGGATGTACTCCCTCCAAAGATGGAGGTAAAGTCAACCGACATGTCACATTCCCTAATTTCTCCAGAATCTCGAACGGTCCGATGAACCGTGGATTTAAATTCCCACATTTGCCGAACCGAATGATTCCTTTTGTCGGAGATACCTTGAGAAAAACGTGATCACCAACTTTGAATGTCAGCTCCTTCCTTCGGTTATCAGCATAGCTCTTATGTCGGTCTTGTGCTGTCGTCAATCTCTGTCTGATCACCCTGATCTTTTTAGATGTTTCTTATACAACTTCTGGCCCCACAAGTTGCTTGTCCTCTGTTTCCTCCCAACACAATGGAGATCTACAAGGTCTACTATATAGTGCCTCGAATGGAGCCATGCCTATACTTGCGTGAAAGTTATTGTTATAAGCAAATTCTACAAGTGATAGATGTCGCTCCCAATCGCCCTTCCAATCAAGAACACAAGCCCTAAGCATGTCCTCCAGTGTCTGAATCATCCTTTCGGACCGACCGTCAGTTTGCAGGTGAAAAGCCGAACTGAGCTTGAGCCGCGAACCAAAAACTTCCTGCAACCCTTGTCACGGTCTGGATGTGAACCGGGGATCCCTGTCGAGATGATCGACTTTGGAATCCCGTGAAGTCTGACAATGTTATCTACATATAGTCTTGTCAAACTTTTCACTAATTGCTTTACCTTCATAGGAATGAAATGTGCAGACTTTAAAAATCAGTCCATGATCACCCATATAGAGTCATTGCCCTTTGCGGATCTGGGTAACCCGGTCACAAAATCCATAGTGATTGCTTCCCATTTCCACTGAGGAATTTCCATTTTCTGCATTAGTCCTGATGGCTTTTGGCGCTCTACCTTTACATATTGAGAAACCAAGCATCTAGCAACATAGTCGGCTACGTCCTTCTTCATTGCTTGCCACCAAAAAGATCATTTCAAGTCTTGATACATTTTATCACCTCCTGGATGAATAGAGAATACTGATCGGTGAGCTTCCTCTAGAATCTATCTTTTAAGATCGGCCAAATCAGGTATACAGGCTCGGTGCTGAAATCGAATCACTCCATCTTCATCACGAGCAAATATGATCTTTCTGATTCTTGCAACTGGGGATCATCTTTTTATACTTCTATCACTTTGTCGAGCACTGTTTGACCTAATGGTTAGTTGAGCCATAGATGCCTGACATAGCCGAGGCTCGATCACAGCCACAAGTTACACTACATCTTTGATCATCTTCCAATCCTACTGTATCATAACCCTTTTTCTACTGAGAGCATCGGCTACTACATTCGCCTTTCATGGATGGTATCGCAGTTCGAAGTCATAATCTTTCAAGAATTCGACCCATTTTCTTTGTCTAAGATTCAACTCCTTATGAGAAAATAGGTACTTCAGACTCTTGTGGTCAGTGAACACCTCAAACTTGACGCCATAAATATAATGACATCAGATCTTCAAAGCATAAACCACTGCACCCAACTCCAAATCATGAGTCGGGTAGTTTCGCTCGTGCTCCTTTAGTTGACGAGAAGCATAAGCGACCACCTTTTCATTTTACATTAATACACTGTCTAACCCAACCTTCAATGTATCAGAGTAGATGGCGAAGTCATCCGCATTGTTAGGCAAATGAGAACTGGTGCCAACGTCAGCCTAGCCTTTAGCTCTTGGAAACTCTTCTCACAACACTCAGACCATATATATTTCACTCCCTTTCCAGTCAACTTAGTTAGTGGCGCTGCTAGAGATGCGAATCTCTCGATAAAGCGGCGATAATAACCAGCTAACCCTAAAAAACTTGAATCTTCATGGGAGATTTAGGAGTCTCCCATTCCAATACCGCCGGAATTCTTCCCAAGAAATATCATGCCCTAGTCTGTCGAGGTGATTCCTTAGTACAAACACCCACCATATGTCTGTTCTCTCCTATAGCATGTACGCCGCCAGACTAATCTTATCCTCATCCGCACACCAGATGACCTGGAAAATATTATCGATCTCCCTGAGCCAATTTTTCAGCCATGTTTGGCTGACTCTCCCCCTTAAAAGAGGATGGAGCCATCCGTTGAAATCTCTCCATTATGGTCACCCCTCCTACTATGGTCTAAAAATATAATTATACGACTAAGTTTTCATCATACCAACCTACTACTTCAAGTCTTTTAAAATGTGGATCAAGCTGATGACCATTTATGTAAATTCTCAACCGCGGTGGCTCTGATACCACTCTCTGTGACGCCCCAACTCATAAACCCGGTCCACTCATAAAGACTCACGTCAGATCCCGATCAAAACGTCACACTGGGACAACCCAAACGATACATTACGGTAGAGAATTTCACATAAATATTAAGATATCATTGCAGCGGAAATGAAATTACTCAATCAGTCAGCTTATAGTCAAAAGACTTCATCCACATATATCGAAATAAAGATTAACAATTTAACAAGTCATTTATTACATAACCAAATTTCACACACATTTTTTTTAACATAACTACCTAAGGTAATAACACGAAGTAAATCTAAGCTGCGGTCAGAACACTGCAATATCACTCCTCGCTTTCTTCTACTGCTTCTCCTAAAAACATTCAACAGGGTGAGTCTACGAATAGACCCAGTAAGAGACTAGGCACAGTCCCCAGTCATAACATGTATACACATATCCAAAGTGATTTACGGTATTTCATTTTATAAGTCATTCTTAGGCATATTTTCAAATAGATAACACATGAGATTAATACATTTAACCTAATTTCAATTTTATAATCATAAGTCATGATATTTTACAGATAAAGCATGTACATTAAAACTTTATTCTATCAATGACAAAGTAAATTAGAATTCAACATTTACAAATATAAACATATAATATAATTTGACTCATTTATCAATATAATGATTCCAGTACTAGGCGGAGTAGTCTCACGCATGGTTAAAGGATCCAGACAGACTTAATCTGCCCTTTTCCAAATCACCATTCGATATATTGGAGATTCATTAATAGTAAACATTTATGATGTAATAACAGTAAAATACAATAACAGTTCAGTAGGCAATAACACTACTTTCAATATCAGTTCAATGAGCAGAAACAGTAGTTTCAGTATCGATTCAGTGAACAGTAATAACAGTTCCAATATCAATTTAGTAAGCAGTAACAGTCGTTTCAATATCGATTCAGTGAACAGTAATAGCAGTTCCAATATCTATTCAGTGAGCAGTAACGGTTGTTTCAATAACGACTCGGTGAACAGTAGTAGTAGTTTCAATATCAATTCAGTAACTAGTAACAGTAGTTTCAATTTTAATTCAGTGAGCAGTAACAGTGATATAAATAGCTAAGACACAGTGTCCAAACTACCACTAGAAGGACAGTCAGTCGGTACTCGATCACCTAGGTAAATAGTGATGAGTTTTGGTTACTGCGTAGAACCGGGAGAAGTTCTCTCCACCTTAACCAGTGGTACTTGTCCACCTCCAGGAATTCATCCCCGTTACCCTCGGGGCCAGTAAACAGTGTGAACCTCCCCATAGGGGCATTTCTATGGCTTGGTTCTAGTCTCCCCCTATGGTGGCAGTGTCTACTTGGCAGTAATAACAGTGCAGTAATTATAATTATATGACTCATATGCAATGGACACATGCCACTAAAAATTTCATGCTGTGAATATTAAGTACAAAATATGCCAGTAACGAAAATTCTTTTTTTTTATTTCTGAAATTCTAAAGTTATCCAAATATAAAGGCATATATATATATATAATTTATAATACTATTTACAAAGATCAGAATGCATTGAAATTTCAGAGAATCAATACATTTACAGGAAGGATCAAAATAAAAAATTATCATCATTTTTCACACAATAATTATAATTTTTCCAGAATTACCTATACTCCAACATGCATCATAAATTGACTAACTTTAGCAACCAAATTCATAAGACCATTAAACTTTTACTAAAAATTACATTTGTAAGTAACATTCCACATTTTTTTCATAATTATTCATGAAGGAATTAAAATTTTTCTAGAATCATTTGAATTCTCTTATGCTTGGAAAATTAACTAAATTTAACCACAGTATTATGAAAATCGCCATAATTTTTCAAACAATCATTCATGATAGAAATATCATTTCTAAATTTTTTTATTATTTTTCACACTGTATTACTAATATTTTCATAGAATAATTAAAACCTATTATGAATAATACATTAACTAAATATACTCACAATGATCAGAAAATTACTTAAAATTTATAGAACGTTTTTCCAGACAGAAGTATCATATATAAGAAACTTCACTATTTTTCATTCAATATTACTAATTTCTAAAATTTTATATCAGTTTCGAAAATTTACAACAATAACTTTTAAATAAAAAAAATTATCCAGATTATTGACAATGACTAAAATATACTAACAATTAACGTATAAACATCAAATATCAGTTCTGTAACCTTCTCAGGATTTTTCAATGAATATTACCATTTATTTAATTTTTTAATTATTTGTTCAAACATTAAAAATTATACAAGTCAAGATTCAGAGATCAAAATAGGATGAACTTTTAATCCATTTGTTATAATATGCATTTAAGTCTTCTGGTGAAGTTTCCAAGTTTTCTATGTAGTATTTCTATTTATCTCATAATTTTATACTTCTATAAAAATATTAAAAATTCTGTAATTTCACTTACATACATCTATAATTATTGATATTTTCATAATACAACACACTCAATGTAAGAACCATACTGTGAAACCCTAAGATTTTTATGAATAGGATATCTAATTTCTTTATAATTATTTATTTTTTTTATCATGTATTAAAAATTTATTACCAGAAATATCGTGATCTAAAAATAATAAAAAAAATTTTACATATGAGTCTCACTGTAAGATGTATTACTACAATTTGTGGTGATTTTATGTCACCCTTTTAGTCTTTTAGTATAATTAAACACTTTTAAGATAATATTAAAATAGTTTAAATGTGAAAATAATTTAAATCAGACATGAAATTTTTTACAGAGAGCTTAGAATATCAGATCCCATGATTCTGGAAACTTTCTAAATTTATCATGCACCATTGATAATTATATTGTATTAATCACTTGATTTTACTCTTAATCACATGCCTTAACACTAATGATCTCATGCTAATTCGACAAGATATGATCACACATGGTGAAATAAAGATCTCTGGGTTTAATTATCTCTATAGATACTAATTAACACACCTCAAATTATTTTAAATATGCTAATTACGCTAATCAAGAGGATTAATGCTAAATCTCTTATCTTAATGAAGCTTTAACACTACCTTAATTAGCCCTCCACCATCTCCTTCTGCACTTCACGTAGCCAGCCTCCAAGAAGAGCAAATGAAGCCCCTCTCATGGCTATTTATAGGGGTTTTCCTCTAATCAATCTTAGCCGTTGATTTTAATTAAGAGTGGAGATTAAATAACTATTTTAATGTTATTTAATTAAGAATTTGACATTCAAAACTTTACCAACCCACTCAGCTTCCTTCTTTTGACAAGCCCCTATTTTTTTCTTTTTTTATATGCATAAGGCACATGTGTTTTTGACAAATAGAAAGAGTTTAGACTTAATAGAAAATTTTAATTAAAAAATTAATAAAAAAAATTTTTTACAGTCGTAATCGATCGAGAGGGGGGGCGCCCGCGCTCGCGGGTGCTTGCCCGTGCGCACGCGCGCGCGTGTGGGCGGCCGCGTGGGGGCGCCCCCGCAGTTTGTTTTTTTAAATTTTTGACTTTTTTTTATGATTTTGACATTCTTCTTTTTTTTATTTAACCCTTTATTTTTTTCTTTAACAATTAGAGCCCTTCTTCTTCTTTTTGCTTTGTTTATATATATATATATATATATATATATATATATATATATTTCTTCTCTTCCTCTTGACTTTTAAATCTCTCTCTTTTTTTCTTGACTAAAATAAACATAATAAGATTATTAATTTAAATATTTCAGGATAATTAATTTTTTATATTAATCAAATAAAATACTAAAGTATGAATTTGTAGGGCATTACAAACAAACAATTGGCACAAATGTGTATGCCTTTGAGAATATACTCTGGCCTTTTGTCCATGACAACACTTTCTGACAATTACCGTTTAACCATATATTATACCACAGGCAATCAAAACATCCAAAGCGGGCCTTCACATCATTAGGGATTTTAGTAAATATGTGCCTACAAAGTTTAAACATGCTCACAATGTTGTAACGCAAACAACGTGAAAGTTTTAGTACAATAACAAGATAAAGAGGTGACGTTCAAACTCTAAATATTGTTCAAATCCATTTGAATTCAACTTTCATGCACTTCGACTCGTAGTGTAAATTGTGGAGATATCTTTCACTCTTTTCGCCTCTGCAGAGCACGGTCGGGAGGGGAGCTTATGGACGTGGTCTGTTGCAACCATACTACGGGTCCGAGGACCCTGTGCAGGTCTTTCCATAATGGTCTTTGAGAACTCAACTTTATAGACAATCTTCTTTCCCCTATAACATTACATGAAAATGTCCACAAAAATTCAACAAATGTAATTACAAAGAAAGTAAATTAAAAACATTCAGATTAAGAACTTACATGTCCCTGTCCGATGATTTAGAAGCTGAGTCTAAATCTGAAAATTTTCACAATGAAAATATGTAATATCAACATATATAAAATGTGTAAAAAAATATTTATTACCTAGCTTCCACAACTTACACCATTGCACTGTTATTAACGGTTAACAAAGACAATTCATGAATAATACATATGAAGCACTTAAAACAAATTTGTTCGAAACACTACAAACAAAAATATTCAATACGATAATTGTTAATAATGAACGGCAAAAGAAACTCGTAAAGAAGGTCCCTGTCATTTTTTCACTATTTTTAACGTGATATTCAGCCATTCAACATCATTTCTCTCCTAACATATGTTCTTGTCATCAACATTGTCATCCTCAAGGTAAGGCTGTGTGACTTGAATATCTAAAATAACCCCTGCATCATTGCATTGCCCACCTTGGACATCAAACAAATCTCTCGGTTGTGCTTTCCGAACAACAAACCAACCATTGTCTTTAGGATCTTCAACATACCAAAATTGCTCTACTTGGGATGCTAACACAAAAGGCTCTGTTGTTCTCAACAATTGTGTTGGATTAATCAAAGTGAATCCCCTATCTTCTTTCACCCCCCTCCTAACATCAATCTAGTCGCACTTAAATAGTATAATTTTCATTTCACCATAATAATCCAACTGCACAATTTCATTCAAAAACCCATAGTAAGTGACGTCTCCCTGAATAGGTTTTGTGTCGCTGGAGCTTGCAAAGCTTGAGGTTATAGCAGACAACACAACACCACTATTGCAAGTTCTTCTACGTTGCTCAACTTGTTGAGTGTGGAAGCGAAACCCATTAATTAAATAGGTATGAAATATTTTCACTACAGAAAGTGGTCCGTCTTTCAGCCAGCGGAGTTTTGGAGACAAAAGGTTACCCACTTTCACTTGCAACCTTTGTACCTATGCATTAAGTGAAAGCATAAGCATTAGAAATAATACATAGCCACCGACATCTATTACACATGCGTGATTTTACCTTTTCCTTAAACCAATTTGGAAATTTTTTGTTCCCCTTGCTTTCTATTTCCATCTCAGTTGCTCGAGGGTGTTTACTCCGAATTTGTGAAAGATGTTCTCTACATGCCAAGTAACCAATGTACATTCAAGTGTGTGCAGTTGCTCATAGAAAGTAATAAGAAGTTAGAACAATACTTACTCTCTATAAGGAGCTAGCGCATCACAATTGAATACAACATAGCGGTGTGCCTGACATATGTCTTCCTTGTGAAGGTTAACATGAATCCCTGCACCTAATGGATGGCCTACATCTAAGAGGATGGCCCATCCATCATCATCATTGTCATTGACATAGGCATCCTCATTCTATCTGGGCCTATTAAACCACATCTCCACATCATCAGACAAATATCTGAATGCAAAAGTAAGCGTCTCTTTAGCTCAATATCCCTCAGCAATGCAACCCTCTGGCCGTGCCCTATTGCGCACATATGACTTTAGCCGCGCTAAATATCTAGCAAATAACAAATCAAATTATTATCATCAAAAGGAGTGAAAGACTTAGAAGAGTCAAGAGTATGCTTCATACCTCTCAATGGGATACATCCATCGATAATACACTGGCCTACCAAGTCTAGCTTCTTCTGGTAAATGAATAAGTAAATGTGTCATGATATCAAAGAAACTGGGAAGTAAGATCATCTCAAGACGACATAGTGTGACTACAATCTATTCTCCAAGGCGATAAAAATCATCTGATGATGAACTCTTTGAGCACAACTCCACAAAGAAATTACACACTTCAGTTAGTGCAGAACTCACTTTCTTTTGTGTCATTCCTCGAATAGCCACTAGAAGTAGTTGTTGCAAGAGCACATGATAATCATGGCTCTTTAAACCCTAGATCTTTGCATTCTTCTCATCCACATGCCTTGAAATATTGGAGGCATAGCCATCAGGGACTTTCACACTCTTGAGAACATTACAAATTATCACCTTCTCAGCTTTGCTTAATGTGAAACGTGCTAGTGGGAGCAATGTCTTTGTTAGACCAGCAGAACATGGGTGAAGTGATGACCTAATGCCCAAAAGTTCTAGGTCTTGCCGTGCCTTGAGTCCATCTTTGTTCTTACTATCAAGTCCTAATAGTGTACCAACAATACTATCACAAACATTCTTCTCCACATGCATGACATCGAGATTATGTTGCAGCAATAGAAACTTCCAATAAGGTAAATAAAAAAAATACAACGCTTCTTCTAATTTAAATATTTGTCAATCTCAGTGTCATTGTGCTCCTTACATGAATGGCTTCTCTTTCTCTGCACCCTTGTCTTCTTCAATGGCCGCCTTTTCCCCTTCAATGCTACACTTGAAGCCTTCCCCAACGTAAAAGAGAGCCCTTCTATTTTGTGTAACAATTCATCCCCCGATAGTCGTTTAGGACTTTTGTCCCATTCTTGTTTTCCATCAAACATGCGAGACATTGATCAAAACTTATGATCTTGTTGTAACCATCTACGATGGCTATGATAAAAATGCTTCCCACTTAGCGGTAGCCACGATGATAAAGTGTGCTTATTACAGACAGGACAAGCCAATCGACCTTTGGTACTCCATCCAGATAGGCATGCATATGTTGGGAAATCATTAATAGTCCACAATATTACAGCATGCATCCGGAACATTTGAGCTATCGAAGCATCAAAAGTATCAACTCCATGCCACAATACATGTAATTATTCTATTAGTGGCTACAAGTATACATCTATATCATTACCAGGTACCTTCGGACTAGAGATGAGTAAAGATAGGAATATGTTTGGACTTTTCATGCATTCCCAAGGTGGCAAATTATATGGCATCAGAAGAACGGGCCAAGTGCTATGACTTGATGTGTCCCCTGTGGTTCTGGAGTTTTGATGATGACAGTATTATGCCTCATTATGTTTACATCCTTGATGATATAATCCTGTTGCATTATGAGAAACTGTCAGAACAGGTTTAAGGATGACTCACAGGTCATGAAGTTAACCCAAGTCAAAGTCAAATCATGACAGGTAAGGTGAATGCTCAGATCAGGTAATGCTTTAATTAGTTCTCCAGCATACATTCAGTTCTTGTCTGCTATATGCATTCAATTCATTGGTTCATGTTCATTGTGCATTGCCTCACATCAAGTCTAGACATCCTGGTTGCATTCTAAGTCTACACATCCTGCTAGGTCGGTCTTCAAAGTATGTACATTGATCTTCAAGGCATCAAGTCTATATACTGGACTGTGCTTCAAGCATTGGCCAAGTCTGTTTAGTTAGTATGGACAGTAGTGGGTCGACCCACCCCTACTGATGCGTCGACCCATCAGAACACTGACTGTCTGGGTATCAAAGTCTATACATCAGCTTGATCGAGTAAGTCTGTACAGCATGTCTTATTGTTCATATCATTAAGTCTGTACATTGGCATATCATCTCCAAGTATGTACATCGCTACTTTATCAAAGCCTGTACAGTCGATCTTCAAGTGTTTGGCCAACTCTGTACATCCGTTTTGCTTATTCATTGTTGAGGTAGAGTCTGTACATTGGCTCAGACTTTCCAAAGTCTACACAACGCCCTTCATTGAAAGTCTATACATTTTGGCCTATTCCTACGCTCGAAGCTTTAGCTACACTCTAAGTCTATACACTGCTAAAGTCTGAACATCGCAGTGTTCAAGTCTTTCAAAGTCTGTGCATTGGCTTCGCTTTTGCAAGTCTGTACATTGGAGTCTTATCTTCAAGTCTGTACAGCCAATGCACTTAACTGAAGTCTATACACTGGATTGTCAAGCTTCATGTCTATACACTGGATTGTCTAACTTCAACTCTATACATCCGATTACTGTTGCAGTGTTCACCAAGTCTATACACTACTTCAGATCAATTCACAATGAGATATGAATGGCGTGTTTGTGATTAAGTCTTGATTCATTAATCTTTTCGTTTGAATTAATTCCTGATGCAAGACAGGAACAGGGTCGACGCTAGAGCTTAAGGCGTCCACGCACCAGTGAAGATGCATCCACGGATACTCTTCACAGCGTTAACTCTACGCAAAGGCTACGTCAACTCAGCCACTCAATAAGCAGAGGCCTTGTCAGAAATACTACAATGCGTCAACGCAGTAGTGGAGCAGCGTCGACGCAACAGTTAAAAAAGGCTAGGCTGGTTGCTCACTGGAACGCATCAATGCGTCAACGCCACGGGTTGGAAGCGTCTACGCAGTAGTTAAAAAGGGTTGAAGATCTCTGAAGGCTGCGTCAACTCCTTGGGGCAAGTGGGTTGACGCCATCTAACTCCAGTTGCTGAGCGTACTGATGAATGGGCACGTGACCCGAAGCTGGCACCTGACACGTGATCCGAGGTGGTGCTGAGCACGTGATCCGAGGATGAATCTTCTGAACGGAAGGCGTAGGAAGCATACGCCCTATCTCCCTACTGCTGCTGGTATATCTTGGAGCCTTCGTCTTCAGATGGAGGCTGATCGAAGAAGAAGCCTGGAGAGCAGAAAGAGCAACAGCAGAGCAGAAAGCCCTTCGATCCAGCAAAAGAGAAAAAGAAGAAAAAGAGAAAAAGAGAAGGAGCAGAGAGATAGTGAGAGTTCGTGGAGAAGAAGAAAGTAGTCTCGACTGAAGATCTGTCTACTGGACCATGGATCAAATCCAGGCCAGTCAGCTCCGATGAGAGCCACATCTGATGTTCTTTCATTTATAGCTTGTGTTTGCTGTGTTATTTTCATTTCTTATTTTTCCTTTTATTCGATCTGATTTACTGTGTTCTTCCGATCCTCTGGACTGAGGTCGGGTCCCTCCTGGTCTGGAGGAAGAGAGGTCTGTGACCTCTGGTTTGCAAGTGGCTGGAAGTCACTTGTGTGTTTCCCTTCGGTTTGGAGGAAGGGAGATCTGATCTCCGGTTCTAGGCTTGTGGGTTGCAAGTCCAGGGGTCCCTCCTGGTCTGGAGGAAGAGAGGTCTTCGACCTCTGGTTTCCAAGTGGCTGGGAGTCACTTGGGGTGTCCCTCCGGTTGGGAGAAAGAGGGGAGTTTGTTCCTCTGGTCAAGCTGTGTGGCAGCACCTGTTGCAGACTAAGTCTGCGGTTTCTAGCTTGTGCTAGTGGAAGCCTCACTCCGGTTGGGAGTGAGGGGTGGACGTAGGTCTGTGGACCGAACCACCTAAAAACCCTGCTGTTCTGTGGTTTGCTTGTGGTGTGCTCTTCCATATCTTCTATCTGTTTCACAGGTTGTTTGAATAGTCTTGTTTCGAGTTACAGTGGCCTTGAGCTTTACATCTTGGTAAGTGAGTCTAGTTTGCATTGTACTGTCATTTGGCATTAGACTTCATCAGGTTCCACTAGTATAGTCAGCAGCTCATCTGGTCGATCAAATGTCTATTTGAACTCAATAGCTTTTATTCTGCAACTGTATCTAGTAGCAGGCGAATTATTTTTAATTTGGGCAATATTCTTGAAGGGGATACATTCACCCCCCCTCTATATCGATCGCACTGTTCCAACATGACTGATCGACATTGTACTATAAGGATTGAAACCATCACTGCCTAGACCCAATCGTACATTTCTGACCTCCAATCTGAAGTCATCTATAGCATCCAATGTCTTCCAACAAGCTGAATCAGCAGGATGACGCAAAATGCCATCTTCACGATGTTCTTCGCCATGCCATCTCATGTTAAGAGCAGATTTTGAACACATGTACATCCTTTGCAATCTTGGAATGAAGGGAATGTGACGGAGGAGCATTCTTGGTACTTTTTGTTTCATTTCATCATCATTATTAATGCCTTCATCAGATTTCCATCTGCTTTCACCACACTTAGGACATTTATGCATATCTTTATTTTCTTTCCAGTATAATATACAATCATTGGGGCATGAGTCTATCTTCTCATACCCATAGCCCAAGTCACTGATACTTTTTTTCGTCTCATACAATGAATTTGGCAACACTTCACCATCCGGAAGAATCTCTTTCACCAACTTCAACATTAATTCAAAAGAAGAGTCACTCCATCCACTCATGCACTTAATGTTGAACATTCGAATAATAAAAGAAATCTTGGTGTGTTTTGTACAACCAGGGAATAAAGGTGTTTCAGCATCTCTAATTAACTTATAGAACATTCTAGCATTATCATTCACATTAATTGCACCTTCGTTTTCCCCTACACCACTCTTATTTTCAAAGGTTGGCATCCCAAATGCATCATGTAGCATGTCATGCATGTCCCTATGAGGAACATCATTCTTTAACTATCAAGCCTTAGTCTCACCATGAAATCTCCAAAACTCTTTATCCTCGATAACTCCATTCAAGTATAAGTGTTGTCTTACAGTCTCCTTATCCCATCTGTCAACACATGCACAACGTATACATGGGCATTTAATTGTCTGAGTACCCGGTACAATCCCAAATGCAAACTGAATAAACTCATCAACACCGTCATAGTATTTCTTTGCATCCCTTAAAGAAGCAAACATGTAAAAAGGATGTCAGCTAATTATCCATTCCAAAGTAAACATAACATAAGTTTATTCATCCACAACATATACCTTGAAGCGTCCATCCACCCCCAATCCATTGTCCTCTCACTTGTAATTAAAGACAAAAATTGATAAGTAAACACAGATAAACACCAGTGCACATGATCCATAATCAATTCAAGCTCTTTTTCAACCATTGTGTGCATGTATGTATATAAAATATAAATGATGATGAATAGAGTAAAACGCCATATCAGAGTCAGGGTATGTGGCATTATTACACCAAAAGTTTTCCCTAAGGGGAACATTACTGGTTTCCAGCCGATATACCTGACTCCGTATGAGGATCATGACTCGACAAAACAAAAGATAAGGGAATTGCTTAGAAAGAAAAGTAAACTTCCTAAAGAATGCCTTTTCTCTCTAGCTCACTAAACAACAAATAACAACATCCACCACTAAAAACACAAATGGGATAGAAGATTACCAAAGCATTAGCTTAATATCACCGATAGAGTAATCTCCTATCCCCTGCAAAACAAAAAAAATAGTCCTTTACAAAAAAAATCGTGGCTATATAAAAAAATAATAAAGCAAATACGACATTTATACCACACGAGCAACATAGTAAGGATATTTGCTTTAAAAAATCATGTCAAAAAAAATCTAAATACCTTTTCGGAGTAGCTCAAAGACGACCAAATTGAAACTGACGACGGTCAGGTGGGTGTGAGCAGGCAGTGTGGGGAGGCAGTGCTGGCTAAATGGGACCACACTGGATGGGGAGCTGTGGCTGGGTATGAGCAGGCAATGTGGACTACACAATCACGGTAGAGATGCGTGGGAAGCACGTGAGCGGTGGATGGGGTCGTGGTGGCAGGAGGCTGATGGGGTCGATGCTGCAGGCATGGGGGCCAGTAAAGGTGGTTTCTATGCAACTTCGTAGTTGCTGGGTCTGTGAACAAATAGAAGAGGAATAAGAGGAGGAATGGGGCAGCAGGCTGGAGGAGAATGGCCGAGGGCGGGAGGGGTTGGGGTTGACGGTAGCTGGTTGCAGGGTCTGGGAGCAAATATGTGCGGAAGAGGAAGAGGAAGGGGGCAACAGGCGGTGGAAGAAAAAGAGGAAGGTGTGGCAGGGATCTCAGCGGTCGATGATGGGGCTGGCGGGTGGTGCGAGATTGCAAGAAAAAGAAAGGGGGAATAGAGCGAGCACGTTGGAGGTGGTGCGAATGTAGCCCGTAGTGGTGGTGACAGGGCTGCTGTTGTCATTGTTTACGGTGGAGGGCAGGTGGAAGGCGATGGCGGCTCTGGGGAGTCACGGCGGCCGCGGTCCTGTTCACGCGCTGAAGCAGAGGGGAGGCAGCTGTAGTGGGGAAGGAGGACGGGAGTGGCGGTCCGGCGGCGAGCAGGCGTCGGTGGCGGGTGAGGCCGACGGAGAGCGCGACTAGGGTGTTAGTGGGGAAGAGAATGAAGAAGGAGAGGATGAAGATCTAGGGAGAAGATCGGGGGATGGGGTGGCAGAGGAAGACGGGGGGGAAGAAGGCATCAAAGCTCAGGCTCATCAAAGCTCGGGTGGCATTTTTGCCGCCATCGAGGTCAAGCCTATTGTGACATTTTTTATTTTTTTTATTTTTTCAATCGACTTATTGTTACGTTTTAAAAAAAGTGAAACATTTTCTAAGCTCTATTCTCACGTTTACAGAAAAAAATGTCGTCATATATTATCTTTTCCTACATTTATTTTAAAACCGTCGGAATAACATGACCATATAGCTATGCTATAATAAAATATAGGAAATTTACCAACATTAATTTAAAAACGTCGGAATATGTTGCCTATATCTACGTTTTTTGAAAGCGTAGGTAAAATTCGTGGCTATAGGCCAGTTTTCTTGTAGTGGAGAGACTTGGAGTTTCAAGTAGAAGATCATGTTTTCTTAAAGGTCTCGCCAACACGAGGTATTCAAAGGTTTGGAGTAAAGGGTAAATTGAGTCCAAGATTTATTGATCCATTTGAAATTCTAGAGAGAGTTGAAGAAGTGGCTTATAGGCTAGCTTTGCCCCTGCAGTTGGCTGGAGTGCACGATGTGTTTCATGTATCTATACTCAAAAAATATGTGTATGACCTCTCTCATGTGATTCATCATGATGACTTGGTTTTACGAAATGATCTATCTTATGAAGAGAAATCTATAAAGGTGCTGGGTCGGAAGCTTCAGCAATTGAGGAATAGATCGATACCTATGATTAAGATTCAGTGGAGCAGACGAGGTCAAGAAGAAGCGACATGGGAATTAGAGGAAGCTATCAAGAAGTACCCGAAATTATTTGCAGGTACGTTCTGCTACCCCGATCATTTCATACCATATGAATTTGGGGACCAAATTCTTTTTAAGAGGGGGAGGGTGTAGTAATCCGATAAAATATAAATATAAATTACA
Source organism: Amorphophallus konjac (assembly GCA_022559845.1). Classification (NCBI taxonomy): domain Eukaryota; kingdom Viridiplantae; phylum Streptophyta; class Magnoliopsida; order Alismatales; family Araceae; genus Amorphophallus; species Amorphophallus konjac. The sequence continues at coordinate 98,621,301 of CM040127.1, forward strand.
TATATAATCTATTCTTCAATTATTTTTAATATAGAATAGAGATAATTAGATAAGTGTGTAAATAAACTAACCAAATTAAATTTAAAATTTTGATAAATCAAGGATAAGCTAATTGGGCTGAATTGAGAATTTATTAGGGCCTAATTGGATAAATAGTATTAGCAATAATGGACCAAAAACCCTAAAATCGGACTAATTGGGGAAACCCTAAATTGATAGGTGAAACCTTACTAATTGGGCCTAAATTCTTAGGGAAACCCTAGCCCACTTAGAGTTGAACCTCATCCTTCGAAATCCTGACCTAATTAGGGTTTTGGGAGAGAGATGGCGGCACTAGATATAGGAAAAGATCAAAATTTCCAGAGTAATTCAGAGAAGGATTCTATCCCTTGATTCAATCGAATTTGGGAGCCCAAACCCGTATAAGTAGAACCCAATCGAACCCTAGGCGACCCCTTAGTTCGTGCCAAGGTGTGGAGGCAAAGGAGAGGATCGGATTTGGGAGAAAGGAGGCGAGATTTAGGGGCGTTCGAGGAGCGGCCGGAGTTCATCGCCCCCTTCGTTAGATCGACTCTAAGGTAGGTTTCCTCTGAGGCACAAACCAATTAAGGATCTAAATCATGTTCATATGCATGTATACAAGATCTAGATTGCTGTTTGCCCAATTTCTATCAAGTATATTGCATGTATTGGATGGATTAGGGCTGGTTGCTTTGTCCCATGCCGAAACAGAGTTCTATTCCTGAATGCGGCACAACCAGAAACCGCGTTCTTAATGCGGCCCTATGATAGACCGCGACCTTTAGTTTTAAACTTAAATTGTTTTTCCTGTTGCATTATTTTTAATATAAAAATTATGTAATTTTATTGAACGTGGCTTTCTCCTAGACCGCGATCGTAAGGTTTATTTTATTAAGCATGTATTTCTCTCTCTATGAAAATTCTTACAAAATAGTTATTTTAATTGAACGCAACCCCCATACTGACCGCGATCAGCTCGCGTCCCTGGTATAGACCACGTTCTGTGACGAGTTATTTCCTAGTTTTTCCTAGTTGATTTCATGGCATGTATAGGTTAATATCTTGTCAGTTTCACTATTCCTGACATCCGAACGCACTAAATATCTTTGCTATCATTCAAGGAAGTAAATTCTTAAAGATAAAGGTCATGTTCTATGTCCCTCATGTTCTCACTAAATTCCTTATCTCCATGTTGTCTTAAGAAAGTAGATGTAATCTGAAACCTGAAATTGATGCATCTATAGCATGAATTTTCTATCCTTGCATATGTTATTGATCGGCAGTTATGATGGACCGCATATGATTTTGTTGAAGGCTTTATCACCCCAATGATATTAACCTGCCGCTTGCTATTGATTTCTGTAGTGTGATAGGAACACAATTCTTGGTGAGGTTAGGACCCTCCGTCGGACTGAAATTTTATCATCGAGGTCTCCGTAAGTCTCCACGAGCCTGGGATTCCCATGAGGATGCCGAGCAAGTTGTACCCTAAAAACCCTGAAAATGACTGGAATCCATGTCCTACTATATATGATAGGGTTCAACCTGCCATTGGAAGGATAGAATGAGGTTCTATCAGCGATCTAGTGAGTCTACTGAATGCGGCCTCCATCCAAACCATGTTCAGGCTCTGTTTGAGAACGCACCTGATCAGAGACCATGTCCTTTCAACCCCTGAGTGGATCGCGGCCGTCAATCTGACCATGTTCTTCTCTGAAGGCGGTGCCCACTGTGACCGCGTTCATCAGGAGGTGACTATCTGACCGACGGCATTCAACCCAGTGTTCCTAAAGATCGAGTTTCTACAATGATTGAGTGTTTTGCATGTTCCTAAGTCCAAGGTTCCTTATGCTTGGCATACTTCTTTGTTCTCCTTGACCCATTGATGGTATTATTGAGAGCCTTGCACCTTATTGCTTGACCTTATTGAAATTCTCCATGAATTGATCTATGTTCTAACTTAGTTCATACTTCAATGAGATCGTAATGACCTATAGTTATTGATTCCTTTCATGTTACTGGAACATAACTTCTTTGGACTCATTGATGTCCACTAACTCTCGTCGTTTAAAAGCCATGCCATAATTTTAAAAATAACCGAACTCCCTCACTAAAAAGATATTAAATATATGTAGAGTGGTAAGAACGGGTCGATCCTACAGAGAAGAAAAGTTCTTTTAAACAAGTTGGAAAATCCTTATATTTTTACAACTGAATTTGAGTGAGTTTATGCTAAAGGAAAATAAATTTGCGTGGAAATAAACCAATCTAAAGAATATGAGAGGGTTAAAGAAGAGAATTTTGAAGGAGATAGAGAGAGAACTAGAAAGACACAATTACAAAAGATGATTTTTTATAGCTAAGGAAAGATTACAACTCCCTGAAAATTAAAAATTATAACTTGAGGTAAAAGAATAAAGTAAGAAATAGAGCCAAGATGAAGAAGAATAGCGCCGCCGTCTCTATGCCAAGCCTTGGAAGAGATCGCCCCGCTTTGGAAGTAGACGCCGTCTTTAGAGCACCAAAAGAAGAATTTCTACCTTGGGATGTGTGAAGAAAATAGTGAAGGGAAAGATAGATAGAAGAGAAGAGGAAGGTTGAAGAAGCTATGGTGGAGAGAAAAGAAAAACACAGTAAATATGAAATACAAGTAGAGTGAGATTAAAAGTAAAGTAGCTTTGAAACCAGAGAGAATTAGAAGATGTGGTAGAAGAGAAAGTTGAAGATTAGAGAAAGACGAAGAAGATTGATGAAGAGAGAAGAGGGAGAAAATGTAGGGAAGAGGGTGAAAAATAAGAAAGATAGAGGAGGGTCTGCGTGGATGAACAGTGAAAAACCCAAGATAGAATTTTGAAAAACTGAGAATAACTTAAAAATGGTAAAGAATTGGAGGAAGAGGAAGAGTAAGGAAATGTAGATCTTGGAAAGATGAAGAATGTTTATGAAGAGACTCAGACGAAAAAAAGAGCAGAAGAGGAAGAAAACGGAGGAAGAACAGAGTTGTGTAAAATCGGGTGAACAGTAAAAACACGGAACTGAACTTTGAAAAACTATGAATAGCTTGAAAACGGGAGAGAATGGGAAGAGGAGGAAGAAGAAGAAATTGCAGAGAGCTTAAAAATAAAGAACTTTGTAGAATAAAGTAATTTAAAAAGACGAGCAGAAGAGCATAAAAATAGGCTAAGAAAAAGGCTAGCATCCCCATCGGTCTGCTCTTGGTGGCCTTTCATAGTACACAGAACTTCCCACGATCGATACCCTCCAGATTAGGCTTGAATCCGATTTTGTAGCATCAAAATTTGATCAAACTAGGTCTCTTGCCATGTTTAGAGTCCTTCTTTCCTCAAACAAGAGGAGATACGTCCAAAAACTGTGGTCGGAAAGTTGTGTTTCCATTTCTGCCTCTTTTGAAATTGGCGTCTGGGGCAATGGGCGCTCATTCCTTTGTGCGACTGAACAGGCGGCCGCCCATTCTTTATTTCCTCTTTTTGATATTTTCCTTTTTTCATAAATCAAAGAATTAGAGACTCAACAAACAACCGCTCATTCTTTTTCTATTTTTCTTAATTTTTCTTTTGATTTTTCCGTATAGTGGAATGAGCGCCTGCTTGGTCGGCCGCTCATTTCTATTTTCATTAAATGAATGGGCGCCTTTTCACTCGGTCGCACTTTCTTCTTTCTTTTTCAATCAAATAAATGGGCACCCGTTTGCTCAGTCGCTCATTCTTTTTTTCATAAAAATGCTTCAGAAATGGCATCTGATCCATCGGTCATAATTTCTTAGAAATTCAAAAATAATTAAAATTCATCATTTCAAAATAAATTGTAACAATTGAGCATTTTCTTAAATATTTCCCACATTGCTATTTTGGCTCAAAATTGATGATAAAATCAGGTAAACTCAAATAAATGGTGAGAATGAGATTTGTCCATATTAATTCGCAACTATACTCATTAAATACTCAAAAGTGATGAATGTGATGTAAATTATAATATAAAATGTGACACTTATCACACCTCTCAACTTACTCATTGCTAGTCCCTTAGCAATGCAAATAGATTAAAAGAAGAGTTTACGAAGTTCATACCGCTATATCTAGCTCTTCCTTCATAGAATCAACCAAAGATTAGGAATCCAGAATCATTGATGCACATTAACATGAGTTTGGAAATTAAGGCACATGATCAAGAATATAAAATCAAAGTTCAATAGTACTTGTGCATGTGTAACTACCTGAAGAGACGTAATCTCGCACTGATCCTAAGCCGTGAGATTCGGGAAGAATCTTTTGATCACGGTCACCACGTCTGTATGAATCTGCAAGGCAAGAAACGGATCAGAGGTGCCCAGGGGGGGATCCCTGGGGTAAACCCTCCGATGCTTAAGTCAGCAAGTGCGATAGAGCATAAAGACGAAGAGAGAGGGTAGGAGAAAAAGGGTGCGAGATTATTTTCCACCAAAAAGTGTGGGGGCTTTCTCTTAGGACCATTGCCTTACCTTCTCAGAGGGTTTCCCTGGGGTTTATATAGCAATCCATTTTGACGTAATAGTCCAGGGAGTTGAGGGAGCTTCGGGGGGGTTACGTCCATGTAGTCGGCTCCTTTATTATAGCACCTCGGTATATTATTAAATAAAATAAAGGGAAATTATAAAGAAATTCATGAAAATTACGATAGGTTAAGTTGCAATCAATTTATTAAAATCCAAAAAAATTATAATCGCGTAGAGGGAAAATAGTTTATACTTTTTTTCTTCTGGGTCTGACCCTAATTAAAATTTTAAGCTAGCCGAATTAAGGGAATTAGGGCGAAATCCATGTTTTAACCTAGCGAACCTTGGATCGTCGAATTCGAACCCAATACCCGACCATTTGAGTTCAGATCAGACCCAAACGGGTGGCCTTGATGAGGAGATCGTTTCTCCTCTGTTCCCAGTCACAACCGAAAACCCTAGACTTTGAATTTTGAAGGCGAGCGGCGGCGTGACCGGGTCAAGGCGCAAATCTGGCGCGATCGGCATCGTGGACTCTATCCTATCGATAGATCCCGCTAGGAATCGATTCATCCTATAAAAATAACCCTAAGGACTCCTAGCATCGACGTTTGGTAGCTACGGCTGACGATGAGCTCGATCGAGGGAGAATTTAGGCGTGTTCTAGGGTGTTCTTCGCGCGACTAGTCGGCGACCATCATCCCTTTTTTCCCCTTGTTTAAGGTAGGTTCTAGTAAACCAAACCTCAAGCATAATATATGGTTAGATTCGTCTCCGATCCCTCTTTATTATGATACCAAAAGCCCTAAATTTCACCTTGTATCATGAGAGTATTAGTCGTTTAGCCAGAGCATGTTAAAATTAGGGTTTATCCTGTTGTTCTCGAATTAAGGTTAGGGTTGCAGGCTTAAATGTCCTAATTAATCATCCTATATCATGTAACTTTTTGTTCTCTTTCTAATGGTATTCTTTTGCCCAAATTATATCCATTGTATGTCACGGATTTCGTGTTGCAAGTAGATTCTGTCATGGTCGTGGAGGTTCGGGCGTGACGTTCTGAACACGGCTCAACAAGAACCGTCCACCATTAAGCGGCCCCTAGATAGACCGTGTGGTCTTTGGAAGCGGTTGTGGTTTGACCGTTTACTATGTTTATGACGTTTAAATTCTTACCGTATTTAGACGGCCCAACGATAGACCGTGGAGTTGGGCATGCAGTGTTTTTACAGACCGCGTAGAGACCTCAGCGGCCCTTCGATAGACCGCTCAGGGCCTGTATGGCTTTCGGGCCTGCATGACCTGAACGGCCTATCGACAGACTGCTCAGTCCCGTTCAGTGGTTCTGGATAGACCGTCCTAGTCATAGAATTATTTTAAATATTGATTTTTAAGCATGATTAGTATGCTAATCATAGGGCAGAAACCCACAATAAATTGGAACTTATGGAAGCTAATTAATGTCCATATCTTGATTTGGGTTACTTTTATTCTTCTTCCAATCATATCTCCTTCATTCTTATCAAGTGTAAAGCATGAACCTACATCATGATTGTTAATGAGAATAATGATATTAGGAATGTTTTGACAGTCACTCCACTCCGGTGGAACTGACTGACCGCTATATCTTATTTTCCGATGGTTCACTAGCCCTCAATTTCTTGTAATGGTTGGGACTCTCCGTCAGATACTCTTTCCGTCGGACTAGCACCTCCATTATGAGACCTCCGTAAGCCCCCGCGAGCCTGGGATTTCCACTAGGACGTCGGGCGGGTTGTACTCCCAAAACCTGAACCTTTCGACTCTATCAAACTGTGTGATTTTGGCAAGCCCGAAATTGGGCTGTCCTATTATGACCATCCCTTCTGGGACCATTCTGTCTAAGCGGTTCACGCTTGACCATTTGTCACTATGAACGACCCTTTGGTGACCGTGTAGACCTTCTTTCTGGGTGTGTCGAGCTCAGTTGTAAATGGCCCTTACTGGACCGTTCTATCATTTGAGCGGCCCATTTTAGGACCGTTTAGTTTCATAACTCTGGGCGTTGTTCTTTCAAACCCAGAACGGCATTCAGCGGTCCATGTTAAACCGTTCAATTGTTGCACGGCCCAATTGAGGACCGTTTATCCTTTGACACTGAACTGGGCTTTCCTGTGGCCCTGTTCACTTCCACGGTCCAGTATTAGACCGTTTTGTTATAAGCGGCCCAAATGTGACCATGTACCCTCCAGCTTGCGATTGCGCGTGGTTTCTTGTGTGCCTCGGTAGTCGGGCCAAGCATGGCTTGTACTACTTATAACCCTTGATTATTCTCATTATATCTTGGAACTTTCATAGCTTTTCTGGCCGAATCCTGTGAATGTCTAGACATAACTTGGGATCTTGGATCCACCAAATCAATGCCAACGCATCAAAAGGGCCCGGTCTGGTCTTGGGAAGAGCGCCCGAAAAGTACTAGTGCCCCGGGGAGTTGTAATGACATGGTGAGGCATTGCACCGAGTGCTTGACTAGCGTGATGTCTACGACAATTCATTTACTTGACTCTTTTTCTTGAATTCAAGGTATTAATGTCCTCCATGGAAATATTTACATGACTTGCTTGTTACATTCTTAATTAGCCAGTCTCTGGATATGCTATATTCTTGTTTTTTTTATTCTAAGCAGTTCATTGTCGTTATTCTTTTCTTTTCTCGTATAGATTGATGTAATTGGTTAAATACTTAAACACTGCCTGCTATTACCTACTGAGCGTTCGTTCACCTAGTTGTTTCCCCCCTTTCAAGTAGCTCAGGTGTAGACTCTCAAACTGATGGGGATGGGCAGGAGTGAAGACCCTGGAGCGAACCAGCTAGAAGGCCTCATGGAGTCAATTTAGATAGTTTGAGTCTGAGTGATGTAGTTATGTTCTAGAGTTGTAATTTTGTTTAAGTCAGTGGTTATGTAACTGCGTTAAGTTGGTGGATAATGAGATTTTCTTGGTATGTTAATTGGATGATCATGAAACTCATTATGTATATTAGTTGGCATTTAATGGTTATGATGAAATTAGTTCTGACCATGGTATTGAGCTGAATGTATGGATTCGCTTACCCAAGACACAGCACGTCTGGAAATCAGCATATTTTAACTATTTTTCTGCTGCCGCGTTCCGATATTCTGCGTCGGGGCGTGACAGTTTGGTGGTATCAGGGCCTAGGTTTTCTAAGGTTCCTAGGTTCCCTAATGGTGTCTTAGAACCATGACTAGTCAAAAAGTTTAAGAATCCAACCCAGTGAGATTGGGTAGAGACTCGGGTTAAGTTAAAAAATTTACTCTAGAAGATTCCTGCTATGTGGTTCTAAATTAATTATTCCACGTGTAGGGTTCGTACAATGGAGAGACATGCAGCGTACGGTGCAAGGGTTAACTCGGGCCCTGCAGCAAGTAGCCCAGGGAGGAGCGGCTCACCAGGGAGCTGGTGATCTTCACCGGAACTTTCGAGGAATGAATCCCCCACGATTCAGTGGTTCAACGGATCCAAATGAAGCCGAGCACTGGCTGAAGGTAATGGAGCGAATCTTTGAAGTTATGCAGTGTGGTGACCATGAGCGCATCCTTCTGACTACTTTCCAACTAGAGCGTGACGCTAGAATATGGTGGGATGCCGCAAAAGCCACCTTGGGAGACCATCAAGTGACGTGGAAGGAGTTCGAGGAAATCTAGTACTTTTCTGATAGGGTGCAAGAGAAGAAGGCGGCGGAGTTCGCTGCTTTGAAGCAAAGGAATCTATCTGTTGCCGAATACGAAGCCCAGTTTTCTAGGTTGTTTCTTTATGCTACTCATCTAGTGTCTACCAAGAAGATGAAGGCCAAACGATTTCTTAATGGGTTGAAGCTGCATTACATCAACCAATTGGCACCTATGGAGATCCAGATTTATGCCGAGATAGTGAGAAAGGCTCAAGTTCTGGAGGATACCCTGGAGATGACGGAGAAGATCTGAGGGAAAAACCCCAAGAAAGAATAGACTACTAGTTCCGAGAACTTTAAACCCGGTAATGACAAGAAGAGACCCAATGGCGGGTCTAGCTCGTGGAAAGGTAAGATGCCAAAAAATGATGAGAAGAAGCCTGGTCTGATTGTACCGTCCAAGGCCCATTGCAAGTATTGTGACCGCCCAGGTCACAAGATGGAGGAATGTTGGCGCAAGTTAGGCGCTTGTTTACATTGCGGAAGTCGGGACCATCGTATTCCAGAGTGTCCCCTCCTGTCGGACCAAGCTACACCGACCAAAACACAAGGAGGTCAGAAGCGCCAGGGCAAGCTCCAAGCCCTACAGGAAGATGAGACAGGAACCACCAAGGAGGGTGGACTTGTGGAAGGTACACTTATTATTTGTGAAAAACCAGCTTTTGTTCTATTTGACACGGGAGCAACGCACTCTTTTATTTTTCAGAATTTTGCTAAGTCTTTAGCTGTGAAACCTATGTTAATGAATTCTCCACTAGAAATTTCAACCCCCAAGATCAGCAATTAAATATTACTACCCTTCTAGTAAGGTTATGGTTAGTAGGCAGAATATGCCGGTGAATTTGGTTTGTATGGAAATGAAGGATTATGATGTAATCCTAGGAGCAGATTGGTTGGCTAGATATGAAGCCAATGTGCATTACAACACTAGCTCTGTGTCTTTTTCTGGACACCCTGAGCTTTCTTTTACTGGGGTAAGGCGTTCTATATCCGTGCCGCTTATTTCGGCTCTTCGAGCTGAGAAGTTATTAAAGAAAGGATGTCGGGCTTTTCTAGCCTTTGTTTCTTTAACCCTTGAGAAGGAGGTGGAGATTAAAGACATTCCTGTTGTTCAAGCTTTTCCTGATGTTTTTCCTGAGGACTTTTCAGGACTTCCACCTGAGAGAGAGGTAGTCTTTTCCATCGATTTAATTCCTGGCGCGTCCCCCGTTTCTAAGACTCCGTATTGTATGTCTCCTACGGAGTTAAGGGAGTTAAAGCGACAATTAATGGAGTTACTCGAGAAGGGGTTTATTCATCCAAGTACATCCCCGTGGGGAGTCCCAATGTTGTTCTTTCGCAAGAAGGATGGTTCGATGAGGCTATGCATCGACTACCGGCAATTGAACCAGCCTACTATCAATAACAAGTACCTATTGCCGAGAATTGATGAACTGTTTGACTAGATAGCAGAAGCACAATACTTTTCTAAGATCGATCTTCGATCAGGGTACCATCAGCTGCGGATCAAGGATGAGGATATCTTTAAAACAGCCTTCCGTAGCAGGTATAGGCATTTTGAATTTGTAGTGATGTCGTTTGGACTAACGAATGCCCCTGCAGCTTTTATGCAGTTGATGAATAGCGTGTTTCGGCCCTACCTTGATCAGTGGGTCGTAGTGTTTATTGATGACATTTTGATATACTCTAAAAGTGAGGAGGAGCATGCTGAACATTTGAGGATGGCATTGCAATTATTAAGACATCATCAATTGTACGCCAAGTTTAGCAAATGTGATTTCTGGTTACAGGAAGTGTCTTTTCTAGGACACATTATCACTAGGGAAGGTATTTCTGTTGATCCTTCAAAAGTAAAGGCAGTAAAGAACTGGGATAGACCTGCAAGTGTAACTGAAGTAAGAAGTTTTCTAGGTTTGGCAGGTTACTATCGGAGGTTTATCAAGGATTTCGTCAAAATTACAGTATCTCTGACCAGATTGACCCGCAAGGAGAACCGATTTGAGTGGTCAGAAGATTATGAACAGAGTTTCCAGACCTTGAAAGAGTGTTTTACCACTGCCCCTGTTTTGGCCTTACCTTCTGGAGAAGGAGGTTTTGTCGTTTACACGGATGCTTCAGGTATTGGCCTAGGCTGTATGCTTATGCAGAAGGTGATAGCTTATTCCTCTAGGCAGCTAAGGAAGTATGAAGAGAATTATCATGTCCATGATTTGGAACTAGCAGCTGTAGTTTTTGCCTTGAAGATTTGGAGGCACTACTTGTATGGAGAAACATTCACGGTGTTTTCGGATCACAAGAGTTTGAAGTATCTGTTTTCTCAAAAGGAGCTTAATATGAGGCAGAGGAGATGGCTTGTGTATTTAAAGGACTTTGATTTTTCTATAGAATACTGTCTTGGAAAAGGTAATGTAGTGGTGGATGCCTTAAGCCGTAAGCCGATAGCAAAATTATCAAGTCTCATGTTGCAAGAATGGAGACTGCTGGAACAGTTGGCTAGTTTAGATCTCAATGTTAGTGAGGATCGGGTCTTGATCACACAGATACAGCTTCGTCCAGAGTTATTGATAGAAATCAAGTCCTTACAAGACAATGATCTGATGTTGGTAGATATCAAGGAAAGTCTAAGTAATAGACTTGATTTTATGTTAGCCGATGACGGCAGATTGTTATTTCAAGGAAGGACCTGTGTACCTGATGTAGCTGAAGTAAAAAGCAAGATCTTGGAAGAAGCCCATAGGTCCAGGTACACTATTCATCCTGGAGGTACTAAGATGTACCGAGATTTAAAGTGATCCTTTTGGTGGCCGATCATGAAAAAGGAAGTCACAGAATTTATAAGTAGATGCTTAGTGTGTCAGAAAGTTAAGGCTGAGCATTTTAGACCTATTGGGAAGTTGAAGTCACTTGATATACCACAATGGAAATGGGAGAGCATTGGCATGGATTTCATCATGGGTCTACCTAAGACTCGCAGTGGATTTGATGTAATATGGGTCATTGTGGATAGATTGACTAAGTCCGCTCATTTCTTGTCCATTAAGTCCAAATGGACCGTTGACGTTTTGGCTACTTTATATATGAAGGAAATTGTAAGACTTCATGGGATACCAGTAAGTATTGTATCAGATAGAGACCCAAGGTTCACTTCGCACTTTTGGAGAGGATTACAAGAATCTTTGAGAACCCGTCTGAATTTCAGCACTGCCTTTCATCCTCAAACAGACGGACAGACAGAAAGAATAAATCAGATTGTAGAAGACATGTTAAGAGCTTTCGTGATTGATTTTGGAGGCAGTTGGCAGGAGCACTTAGCTTTGATCGAGTTCGCCTACAATAATAGTTACCAGTCCAGTATCCAGATGGCTCCGTTTAAATCTCTTTATGGAAGAAGTTGTCGATCACCTCTATGTTGGGATGAGGTAGGCGAGAAGTAATGGTTGGGATCGGATCTCATTTCAGAATCAACCAAGAGTATTCGTATTATTCAAGATCATCTGCAAGTAGCACAATTAAGGTAGAAAAGTTATGCGGATTGTAGAAGGAGAGCTTTGGAATTCCAAGTCAGCGAGCATGTGTTCCTGAAGGTTTCACCAATGAGAGGAATTCAAAGGTTTAGCATTTGTGGCAAGCTAAGTTCGAGATATGTTGGCCCTTTCGAGATTCTGGAAAGAGTGGGAGAAGTTGCTTACAGGTTAGCTTTACCACCTCAGTTATCTGGAGTATACAATATTTTCCACGTATCTATGTTACAGAAATATGTTTATGACCCTGTGGACACCAAAAATTGCACGCACAGATATCCTGATCGGCCCAACATCAACAACGGCACCGAGTGAAGAAACCCCAGAGAGACTAGTCACCCAGACTCCCCAAATATGCACACTGCCGTGAAGCCATCTCCGGAGTCACGACAGTGAAGAGAAATCAACCACCAAGAGCCCCACAATCCGTGGGCCTCGAAGAAAATCAAATGGGCCACAACTCACGCTCACAACGGGCTCAGAACCGCCCATTTAGCCCTTCAGCGGCATGCCCCCAATGGCCTTCAACGGCACGCCCCCAATGGCCTTCAGCGGCACGCTCTCAGGCCTCTTGCCCATTCAACGGCACGCCCCTTTGGGCCTTCAACAGCATGCCTTGAAGCCCCAGCGGCACGCCCCTGCAGGTGCCCAGCGCCACACTCGTTCAAGCCTCACACGGCACGCCCGAACGGGCCTTACCCGGTGCACCTTCTGCCACCTTACCCGGTGCAGTCCAAACACCCTCAAGTGCCCCAGCGGCACACCCCCTTTAGCCTTCGATGGCACACTATTTTGAGCCTTCAGCGGCGCACTATTTTGAGCCTTCAGCGGCACACCCCTGCAAGGGCCTTCACCGGCACACCTTCAAGGTTCTTCAGCAGTACACTTGCGAAGGCCTTCAGCGGCACACCTGTGAGGCTCTTCAGCGGCACGCCTTTCTCAGCCCCCAGTGGCACAGCGTTCGGCCCATCCACGCCGGTCAACGCTCGTAACCCTCGGCGCGCAGCGAAAGCATGGCAGGCCCATGCCTGGACCTTGCTGGGCTATCCTCGCCCCACCTACTCCCGTCCTCGGCAGTCGTCGGCTTGACCAGGGGTATAAGAACCCCTCGCTCCAATGAAAAAATGAGAGGGAGGAGGAGGGACACACATAAGCAGACATAACAGAAAGAAGAGAAGAATAGAAGAAGAGAAGAAGAGGTTGGGGGCTCCCCCTGGTGCTACACTCACCATCGCTGGGGTGAAGAGAAGAAAAAGGAGAAGAGAAGAAGAGAGAAAGAAAGAGAGCTCCTACTACTCTGTCCACCACCGTCCGTGTGAAGAGGAGAAGAAGAGGAAAGGAAAAGAGAAGAGAAGAAGAGAGACAAGGAGCCCATGCTCCGTTCCCCGTGCCTACCTTGTATTTTCATTTCTTTTGTCCCCCTTTTCTTTCTCTCTGCGATGTATTGGCCCTTTGTGGCCTCCCTTTCTTTATGAATGAAAAGCTTTGCTCTTTGGGTTTCCCCCACTATCTCCGTTTGTTTTCCTCCCCTTGCGACAAGTCAAGCTAAGGTCCCTCCCTTCCAGTCAAGGCGTTCTTAGCCTGCATTAGTCCAGCGTCTCTCGTCCGTCATTTTCCCCGAGTTTTATCGGAGTTTTCTCAAAGGTGGCTGCCTAGGCACACACCTCAATTGTTGGGTCATGCCACTCCTTGTGGGCACGTCCCTTGTTATCCCCTTCCATCTCTGGTCAAGGGGAGATGCTGCCAAATTTTTGCCAGGAATGATAACAACAAGTTAAAAGACAAGAAGAAAGCAACAAATGAATAAGAGAAACAATAAGACATTTCTGCAAGTTGCATGAACAAAGAAGAAACCTAATTAACATTTCCCATGTGCACTGCCCGAATAAAAGAAGGTATTAACAAAAAAATCACAAAATACATTTCCCACCTGCATTCCATGAATAAAAGAAACCCCCCCCTTCACCTGCATTTCAGGAGCAAAAGAAAACCAAAACAGAACCCCTCACGTACCCATGCTCCAGCGGCACACTCCCTCAAGCCTTCAACGACACACCTTTCTGGCCCTTCAGCGGCACACTCCTCCTCACCGTCTCACTCTCCGTCTCCCCTTCACCGGTACTCTCCCTCTCACCGTTTCACTCTCTCTCACCGTCTCATTCTCCCCCTCACCGGTGCACTCTCTCCCTCTCACCGTCTCATCCCCCCCTCGCCGGCACACCTCTCTCTCTCTCTCACCGTCTCACTCTCCCTCATCTATCTCTCCGTCTCACCTCTTCTTCCACCGTCTCTCCGAAGTGGAACCCAATGTACAGACTTGGCAGGTTGATACACGAACACAGTAACAAGCAATGTATAGACTTTGCGTGAAGGATTGCACAAATGCAGACAGTGAAGCATGTACATTGGAAATGGATGTTCAGACATGCCGTGAACGAATGCATGGGCCTAATATGCTTGTGACAACAATGTACAGACTTTGAGCTGGCCAATGTATAGACTTTGAGTTGTAGTAAATGGACGATGTACAGACTTTGAGCTGGCCAATGTATAGACTTTGAGCTGCAGCAAATGGACAATGTACAGACTTTGAGCTGGCCAACGTATAGACTTTGGGTTGCAGCAAATAGACAAAGTACAGACTTTAAGCTGAGGGATGTATAGACTTTGTGTGCTGGTTGCATAGACAATGTACAGACTTTGAGCTGAAGGATGTATAGACTTTGCGTGCTGGTTGCATAGACAATGTACAGACTTTGAGCTGAAGGATGTATAGACTTTGTGTGCTGATTGCATAGACAATGTATAGACTTTGAGCTGAAGGATGTATAGACTTTGTGTGCTGGTTGCATAGACAATGTACAGACTTTGAGCTGATGGACGTATAGACTTTGTATGCATGCAACCATCCGATGTACAGACTTGATGTTGTAGCAACCAGCCAGTGTATAGACTTTGGGCTGATGGGCGTACAGACTTTGTGTGCACGCAGCCAGCCGATGTACAGACTTTGTATTGCAGAAACAGCCAATGTGCAGACTTTGAGCTGATGAATACAGACAATGTATAGACTTTGGGCTGATGAATGTACAGCCTTTGTGTTGCGGTGACCAGCCAATGTCTAGACTTTGAGCTGATGAATGCAGCCAATGTATAGACTTTGGGCTGATGAATGGACAGACTTTGTGTTGCAGCAATCAGCCAATGTATAGACTTCGAGTTGCAGCAAATGGACAATGTACAGACTCTGCGCGTGTGCTTGCAGACGTTGTACAGACTTTGAGTTAGCCCGGCACGCCGCCAACTCCCTCCCCGGCACACTCTCTTGGCGCTTCTCCGGCACCCTCTAACATACTCGGTACACCCTCCAGCCCCCTCTCCGGCACGCTCTCCCTGTCCTACCCGGTACACCCTCCAGCCCCCTCTCCGGCACGCTCTCCCTGTCCTACCCGGTACACCCTCCAGCCCCCCAACGGCCCACTCTCTCTCCAAAAATATATATATAATGATAATAATAGTGATAATGATAATAACAAATTAATAAAAATTATGATAAATAAATAAACCTGAATATATATATGAAATAAATAAAAATGTGAAATAATAATAATAATAGTAAACAAAAAAGAGAAAATATGATAGTAATAATAATAAACAAAACGGAGAAATCATTCAGAATAAATACATAAAAAAATGCATTTGCATGTAATTCAAAGCCCAGATAAAAATGGTAAAATCAGCATCGCAGCCCCGTCTCTCACGTGACCCGGTGCTGAAGGAACAACAACGCCGCCCTCACAGGCTAGGTCGGAGTCTTGGGAATTATCCCGAACTGGCCACGACCTGACCTCGCCTTGGGCCGACATTCCGATTAAATCGGACTCTTTTCCTAGGTCGGATCCCTTCCGAGCCACTACCGAAATTGCCGCACGCTCGGAAGACATTTGAACGGGTTCGCCTCGATTTTCGCCGCGTTTCTATTACGGACCTGTGTCCGAACATGAAATGGCCCGTGAGTGACCAGCACGGCCGACGACCCCCACTTCGATATGACCGTGATCTGGCATTGCTCTGGGCCAATAGTTCATCAATTCCGACCCGTTCCTATTGGGATTCGTCCCCGCTCTTTCATTGAAATTACCGCGAACTCGACATACATTTATATGGGGTTGTTCCCATCTACGTCGTACCCTCGACAGGGACACTTGTCTGAATATCAAGTGGTCCGCAAGTGACCGACAAAATCAGAATGGAACGAGACGGATCCTCGTCATCCCTGGACCCTTCGCATGGGAACATCAATGAGGCCTTCACGGGTTACGCTTAGACCTCGGGTCTATCCCGATTATGGTCATTGTTTCACCCATATCCTCGGCCTATAGCTCGCTCTCTTCGGACACGTTTTGATTTTGGGATCTAGTCCCGGGACTCTTCCCCGTTGCCCTCCGACACCGAAAACATTAATGATGCCCACGCAAGCCCCGTTTGGACCGTGGGAGGCGCCCCCGATATGGTCCTGACTCGATCTTGCACCGGGCCAGCAAATTCATTGGTTTCCTGCTACGCTAACCGAGGTTTAACCGAATGCTTTCAGTGCCTCGGAATAATATATTTGCCGTATCCCGGCATACATACGTTCTGGGTCTTCCCCTGAACGATTGCGATATTTTCAAGCTGGACACCCGTCCGAACATTAAACGGTCTCCGAAATGACCGACACGTTTCGAACTTCCACTTCCCTAGACACAGGGCTTTTCAGCCGATTCAAGGGATATTCCCTCGTTGCCCCTTGGCACCGGAAATATTAATGACGCTCATGCAAGTCTTGTTTCTACCGCGGGGGGCCCACCGCAGTATGGTCGTAGCTTGCTCTTGCACCGGGCCAACAGATTTACGGGTTTTTGACCGCTCCAACCGAGGCTCGGCCGAACGTTTTTCGCTCTTCCGAACAATAAATTTGCCGTACCTCGGCATACATGCGTTCCGATTTTCCCGCGACAATCGTGATTTTCTCGAGCCGGACATTCGTCCGAACATTAAATGGTCAGTACACGACCGACATGACCGCGAATGGTTTTCTTCTCGCCCTCGCGTGAGGATTTCAATATCTCGTAATAGACCTTTCATGCAATTAATTTCTTGGCCATGAGACCCTGAATCCCGGCGATTAATCAAGAGTGTTCCCTCGTATGGGGGATGTAAATGACGCCGTGACCTTTATGGCGCGGCGGGTTTTGGTCCCAACATGAACTACACAATCGTCTGACGAAGTCAGATCGAGCGCACCATGGGCTCTTCGGAGCCCGAATAAATTATCACTCAGTGACTGGCACGCCCACGCACTTAATAGACGAACTACTTGAATAAGCGAATTTTAGTGCGTCCACAAGTCTGGCACGCCCGGTGGGACCAAACCACCCTTCATCTCTTCGCCGAGATTCAGGGCCTCATGGCCCCCTAATAAACGATGTTTGCCTGCTTTGATGAATTACAGGTGCTGTCTTCGCCTGCCCTATGGGGTGAAAAGCCACTAGGCGCAATCATCTTCGTGGCCTCGGAGATGCTACCCCGGGGCACATGCAGCTTCCAGGGATTGTGGAGGCCGCCGCTAAAAAAAAGGAGAGAAGAAGGGAGGGGAAATCAAACCCCCCAGTCCTCAAGAAGAAAGAGAAGAAAAGGAGAAATTAAGAAAAGAAGAAAAGAAGAAAAGAAAGAAGTAAAAAAAGAAGAGAAAGAATTGGCGAGAGAGGGTTGTACGGCCATATCCGCCGACACCCGTGCTAAAAAAGGGATTACCACTGTGGGATTGGTGCGGTGGAGTGAACCACTCATCCCCTCCTTGGGGGGGTGAGCGCTCTCCTGCGCTCCCACCTT
The DNA here is from genome assembly GCA_022559845.1 of Amorphophallus konjac. Lineage (NCBI taxonomy): Eukaryota > Viridiplantae > Streptophyta > Magnoliopsida > Alismatales > Araceae > Amorphophallus > Amorphophallus konjac. The sequence goes on from CM040127.1 coordinate 98,638,935, forward strand.
GGCCTATCATGCAAAAAAAAAGAAAGAAAAGAAAAGAAAAGACAAAAGGAAGGGTTGGCAAGCATCGCCGACCAAAAGAACAAGAGGAAGGACGGCATCCCGCCTGGCTCCAGGAGGCTCCAAGTCTGCAGCGCAATGACCCGGCCCGTTCCTCCTTCCTACTGCCCCTGTCCGACATAAGACGACCCCTCGAGTGGCTGTTAGAAGATCCAACAAACTACAATCATAGATTGATGAATTGCTGCCCGTTGTGGGGAATGCTTTATAGTAATGAGGCCAAGCACGGCCACCACTCCCAAAGAGAGCATGTATATACCCCGCCACGGGGAATAAGAAGAAGAAATATACCCCGCCATGGGGGCATAAGATGCAAGAAAAGCTATACCCCACCATGGGGGCATAGGAAGCAACAAAGAATTCACCCCGGCCCGGGGGCATAAGAAATAAAGAATACACCCCAGACTTAGGAGAATCTGAAGAAGAAACATAAACCCTGCACGGGGGCATGAGAAGCAAAAGATACAGCCCGCCTTGGGGGCATAAGCAGCAGACTCCAGCCCGCCATGAGGGCGGAAGAAGCCAAGACTCTACCCCGTATGGAGGCACATGAAACAAAAAAGGGCACACCCCGGCTTAGGGGAATACGAAGAGAAATGTACTCTACCATGGGGTAGAAGAAGCAGAAAACTCTACCCCGATATAGGGGCATAAGAAGCAGTAGAATATACACCCCACCTTGGGGGCACCAAAAAGCAAAACATACCCCCGCTCAGGGGGCGTTTGAAGAAGAAACACACCCCGCCTGGGGGCATGGAAGCCAAAAGAAGACACCCCGGCTTAAGGGGGGCATTTAAAGAAGCAACACACCCCGCTTAGGGGCACATAAGCATAAGAACAAGAGACTGCTCCGGCCTGGGGTCATGAGAAGAAGTAGAGTTGCATCCCGGCTTAGGGGCATATGAAGAGAAGTGTACCCCACCTTGGGGCATAAGAGGCAGAAAAATCAACCCCGACTCAGGGGTAACTGAAGAGAAATTCACCCCGCCTCGGGGGGCACAAGAAGCAAGAATTCTACCCCCGTCATGGGGGCACAAGAAGCAACACCCCCGATTCGGGGGGCATGTGAGACAAAGAATACGCCCCGGCTTAAGGGCATTTAAAAAATACATACACCTCCGCCTCAGGGGGGCATAAGAAGCAAGAGAATACACTCCATCCTGGGGGCATATGAAGCGAAAAGAATGCACTATTGGGTTTGGTGCGTTCGATTCAGAGGGGGGGTGAATGAAACTCCCCTTAAAAATTTTCGCCCAATTAAAAATTCTAGTTCGCTAACTAGACAAAACTGAAGGCTAATAAGCAATTGAGGAATTAAACAAACACACAGTGTGCAATCAAACCAAAGCGCACCTAAGCATTCATCTAGCGCCAATAAAGAAGAAGAAATCAAACCACAGTACGCAAAAGATTTTTAGGTGGTTCGGTCCTCCAGACCTACGTCCACCCCACACTCAACCCGAGTGTGGCTTACTGCTGACTCACAGCTTGAACCGCTGGGCATCACAACTTTCCTACAAACCACTGAGCCCCACAGCTTGCTGTCTGAGGTATCCACCTCGCAAGCTGAGCAACACAGCTTGCTGTCCAGTGGAATCCACCACTGCAACCGCTAGGGATTACAGCTTGACCCGTCCAAAGGCAGCACCTCTGCAAACGCTGACTAACAGCTTGAAGAAAGGTATAAAATGGAAAACGAAAACATGTAACAACAGCGACTGAAAGTTGTAAATAAAACACGAGAAATATAGCTCTCGAAGGAGCAGTTCTGGCTTGGATTTGATCCAAATGCCAGACACCCACTATCTCTCTCTCTTTCTCTACTCGAGCTCTCTATCTCTCTCTTTCTCTTCTTTCTCTTCTGCTCTTCTTCTCTTTCTCTTTTTCTTCTCTGCTCTTCTCTTCTTTCTTTTTCTTCTTCTTCTCTTCACGCTGGATCATGCAGGCTATCCTCTTCTTCAGTCGATCACCTTCTTCTGATGGGAGAGGCTTCATATATATAGAGGAGCAGGAAGCAGATAGGGCGTGTGTCTTCCACATTTCCCACCCAAAACTTTTGGCCACGTGTCATCTTCCTGTCAGCCCTTCCAGCCTCGGATCACGTGCCTTTCATTAAGCTCTGCAAAGAGTCCCTGTCAGATAGTCGAATAGGATTATCAGTTTAAGTCTAACAGCTTGTACAGACTTTATGAAGGCAGTGCAGTGTGTAGACTTTGCAATACGAAGACAAGGCATGTACAGACTTCACGTTGTGAATGCTAAGCTAAAGCATGTACAGACTTTGTGAATGCTTGAAGCACAGAATGCAGTGGCAAAGGTTATGAGTGTATAGACCCTACATGCGTGCTACATCAATGTTCAGACTTGCTGATAATGAGTGTGCAGACTTTGTATAGACTTGATGCAGTGTATGTAGCTCACCGATGCAGTGTGTAGACTTTTCAATGTATGGACTTTTCATTGTGTAATGCAGAATGCATCAAGCAAACTATGCACAATGATAATGAGTCCACATGCAGGTTACCAAGCAGTGTATGAACTTAGATGCATGCAACCATGATGTACAGGCTTTGAAGTGTGTAATGCAGAATGCATCAAGCAAAGTATGTACATTGAAGATGAAAGCATAGACTTGTCATCAACAGATGTGTGGACTTGGTGTACATGCGACAGTAGTGTATAGACATTACAATGCCTAGTGCACAAACTAAGTGTGTGCATGTGTGGACTTTGAATGCATGACACTGGGCGATGTACATACTTGCCACTATCAAATGTGCAGACTCCATGAGCATGCAGCAGCCTATGTATAGACTTGCTCAAGACTATCTAGACTCTGCATGCGAGCTCTAGCAATGTGCAGACTTGGTTCATGAAGCAATGTACAGAATCTGTGAATGAAGCACACATGCTGTATAGACTTCAGCTCGTGCAAGCAAAGCCAATGTATGGACTTGGCATTTGTGCAACCAGAACGATGTATAGACTTAGCCGATGCAGACTAGTCCGATGTATAGACTTGCTCGACGTACAGACTTCATGAACGATGCATGCAATGCACTGGATGATGTACAAACTTCCTATATGCTCAAGACCATGCACAACGAATGTATATACTTGCTGTAAGGAATGTGCAGACTTGATGCATGAACCAAGGCAATGAGGAATGTATAGACTTTCACGATGTATGGACTTGCCAAAGGATTGATGGACGATGTACAGACTTGAGCTAAGCAAGCGCTGTACAGACTTGAGAATGCACGATGTATAGACTTGCAGGTGCAACGTAGGTAAAGGTACTAATGTATAGACTTGCGAGTGCAACGTTGGTAAAGATACCAATGTATAGACTTGCGAGTGCACCGTCGGTAAAGATACCAATGTATAGACTTGGAAGTTCAACTGGTGGATGTACAGACTTCACCGATGTATAGACTTGGAAGTTCAACTGGTGGATGTACAGACTTCAAGTTCGTGCATGCTACAGTGCAATGTATGGACTTAACATATGAGACGCTGCATGAGACGCAGATAGGCTGTACAGACTTCAACAACACAAGATGTACAGACTTGCCAATGTATAGACTCACAAAGACGCTGAATGAGACGATCATGAGATGATGCAATGTATAGACTTGAGTGCTTTGTGAGACACATCGTGAGATGCTTCATGAGACGAACGATGTATAGACTTGAAGTTCGTGCATGCTACAGTGCAATGTGTAGACTTAGTGTTCTGCAGCCAGACAAATGAATGCACAGTCAATGTATAGACTTGCTAACATGCATGAACAAGTAGCGATGTATAGACTTGGCCAATGCAGCGATGTATAGACTTTAAGTGATAGCCCAATGTACAGACTTGCTGAACTGAACGTAGGTGAAGATAAGGAGTGTATAGACTTGCTCAGTTCAGAACGTAGGTAAAGATGCAATGTATAGACTTCACATAAGACGCTGCATGAACAGGCCGATGTACAGACTTACCAATGTATAGACTTTAAGTCCAATGTAAAAGGCTGTACAGACTTTGAGACTTAATGCATGGTGGCGAATGTACAAACTTTGTCTGTGATGTGCAGACTTGTTAGTGCATGCTGTGCAAGACAATGCAGTGTACAAACTTGCTAAGAAGCAATGTACAAACTTTGTTTGTGATGTGCAGACTTGCTAGTGCATGCTGTGCAAGATAATGCAGTGTACAAACTTGCTAAGAAGCAATGTACAGACTTGCCATGTATGCATGAGCAACGTATGGACTTGCTAGCCAGACACTACAAAGACTCTATAGCGTGCAGACATGCTATTTGAGTGTATAGACTGTTTGGACTTGAAAGCAAGCAGATGTATGGACTTGTGCTGGCTTGATAGCATGCATGAAATATCCTGTACAGACTTAAGCAATGTACTGACTCTGAACGCATGCAGCAACTGGATGATGTACAGACTTCCTATATGCTCAAGTCCAATGTATAGACTTGCTGAGATGATGCATCTGAAGAATGTAAAGACTTCAAACAAATGATGCAGTGATGTATAGACTAGCCAGCAACAAGTGTATGGACTTAACAAAGGAGTGATGCAGTCTATGCAGCAATGACTGTGATGTGCAGACTTTAAATGAACAAGCATGCATTATATAGACTTGAGTGTGCACAAACATATGCAATGTATAAACTAGTGCATTCTCCACAGAATAGATCAGACATAGCACACTCATGCATTCTCCACAGAACAGATCAGTCATATGCAATCATGTGAGCAAAACAATATGGTGACTCATTCATGTTGCTTTCATTAAAACATCACATAATCATCAAAGCACAAGGGGCACAACAATCTCCCCCTTTTTGATGATGGCAACATAATGAGTCACACTGACTCGTTAAACTATTCTCCCCCTTTGACATAAGCAAAAAGGAGATAGTTTGAGAGACAAAATTCAGCACACAACAATCTCCCCCACAAATTCACAATACAGAGAATGAATCATTGAAATGGAGTTCCCCCTTATGATAAGAAAACATCTCTCCCCCTATCAAAATGCATGATTGACTACTCTCCTCTTAAATGCAGATGACCCATAACTGCATGAATCAGAATGAAACAGAAAAACCACAGAACCAAATCTGGATGCAAAACAATATGGAAGATTCCAACAGTGTGGAGAGGAGTACTTCTCAGGAGTCAAACAATTGATAATGTAAAAGAAGTAAATGTAGCCAAGTGTAGGGGTGAGAAATAGTCAAAGCACAATATATCAAGGAATCAATCAATAGCAAGATGTTGATCAGGCTGTCTAGAAAGAATCTGATCATGAGGGATTTTAATGCTTGCACCACTTCAATAAGTCTTAAGAAGTATAGACTCTTCTTATCATAAAGGGTTATGAAGTGGCAACTTAATCAATCTGATTTAATTATGATGTATACCAAATTTGTCAAATTAAACTCAATACTTATATCTGAATCCAAGTTTTAATAAGGATGAACCAAATAGTCAGATAACACTAAAAAACAATCATCTTTTATCTTACACACATGATCTCAATAGCTCCTTTGAAAGAACCACAGATTAGTACAGAGGTTAAACACTTTTCTAAGAACATGAGTTGACAGAATTTTCAAAATATTTTCATTTGAAGTACATTATATTTTTCCTGAGCAATTCAGGTTGATCAACACCTTTTGACATGAGGCATAACACGTCTCAGGTGAAGTGACCCAGTTACTCAGTGTGATAACTGCCATTGCCTCTCAACTTAGAGAACATAGTTAGCAATATAAGTGTCCTTTTACATGAGAAGACACCTTGATCAGAGGCCAGACTCCCCAGTCACTCAACACAGAAATGCTATTGCTCTGTCAGGTTCTCAATGAATTTTCATTTTAAGTGACTATGACACTTCATGACTTGGGTTCACTCTATTTCTTTGATGGAAGACCCAGTTTCTCAGTGAACAAAGTCATTTCATTACTCACTGATTTTATTTCCTGTCAAATTTCTCAAAGTTAATGTTTAACAACTATACTCACTCTATGCATCTTAACCAAAGTAGCCATGATTTCAAATTTTCAGATATCTGATGAGTGAGTCTACGGTTTTTATGACACATGTGGTTAAAGTTTATTAAACCTTATCATTCAGATATTTTCAATTCATTTAATTACAAATATGAGAATACATTAATCTTATATCAGTCTGATTCAGTGGTAATTCTTAAACCTATATGATAGGAATTTCTACAAGGTTCTCAGACTGAATTGCATGACATGCAGCTTAATTTCCTCAGACCAGATCAATAAATTTAGCTGACCAACAAATCAACAATAGGACCAATATAGTCACACCAGTTAGGAGATATATGAAGGATGAGTATAAGCTGGTGGAAGAGTCAATCAGCAAGAGAGAATAAAAGTTTAAAGCCAATAGCAGAGATTGAATTTCAGTCAGACAAAAAGAAACTCTCCTTCAACAGATTGAGGATTAGCAGCCAAATTCTCAGATTCAAGAAAGTATGAATTCAACATAGTCAATTGATGATTTGAAAGAATGTAGACAGTGAGAATTTCAAACAGTGTCAAAAATATTATAATGCTCCCCCTGTCTATATGCAGTGACTCACATAAGACTCAACAAACTCCCCCTGAATTTATGCAATTTATGCAAAATGATTATTCAAACATCAGAGCATTCTTTATTCAGAGAGCATCATGCGAGAGCAATCAACTTTTCAAGATAAATCAATTTAGCACAGACAGATTATTATGATATGCATTACACTGCTCTATATGAAGACTTGACCCTTGGTACTTGGAGGAGAACCTGGTCACAAGGACCATCTCACACATAGTAAGAACTTCCAGATAGATTTCCCTGCCTTTTAGTAGCTTACCATTTGATATACCAGGGTTATGCAAATGATATATGTAGTGCAAAGCAGTCCTATATGCATTGAAAGTCATGCAAATGATATATGCAGACATTAGACACATGTATTGACTATGTGCACTAGATGACCCATTCAAACTCAGTGCAAGGTATGCATAAAAAAATTGTGCAGTGCATCTGGCATCTTATGTTCACAGTGCAATAAATGAAAGAGAAGAGCATCAGATATATGCAGAGTAAATTCAGTAGATGAGTCTAGAATGTAGACTGATCAGCTAGACAAGAAGAGAACATCAGAAATCAAACAAGCAAATCACCATGAAATTCACATCTTTCATACGCACAAATTCAGATGATGGAATTTAAATACAGAGTTTTAGAACTGACCTGAATGGTGCAATCATGGGGTTTTCATTCTTGAGTACCTTGGTTAATTCAACCCCTTTTATTTCTCCCACCAAGGCACACCTGCAAGTTATCAACTATTTTGCACAAATAGGCACCCAAGATGTCTTGGGTCCTGACATGACAGTCACATATCTAGCAGGTATGGTAGCCAATTTCTGTGCATGAAGGTCATCAATTCTCATCACATGGCAATCATTCATTGAATGACCTATCTGACCACAGTAGTGGCATGATGCAACAGTTCTGAAATTTATTTTATGCACATTCCTATGAGCAGGAGTTCTATGTGCATATGCATGAAGATTTTTGTTAACAGAATTAAAATTATGTTTACCAAAACCAGTCTGGTTTTGATATCCTGCCACCCAACATGTTGCAGCCGTGTGGCCAGATCTTCCACATTTGAAATATGCAAAGGATTTTTCTTTAAAAATAGATTTGTTTCTATCAGCATCATAATGAGCAGGGAATTTTACAGATTTAGAATTCAATCTATTTCCCTGAGCATGCCAGCAAAAAGCAGCAATGTGACCAAAATTCCCACAGCAATAACATTGAGTTTTCTTTCTCTTATCAGTAGAAGGTTTCCTAGGAAGATGATTTCTAGGATACTTCCTAACAACATTCCTTTCATTATTTATCAATGTAACACAGTCATGCATAATATGTCCAAGCTTCCCATAATAGTGACATGTTGCCACCTTTTTATTTACATTCACTTGTTTGACAAAATTGACATTCGCATGAGAGTGTGAATATGTGTGGGAGTAGCTAGCAGCATGCACATGTGAATCAATGACAGATTTGGACTTCTTTAGATCAACACTTTTCTTTTGTTTTTGAATCTTTTCCTGTTTCTTATCTGAATTTTCAGCCTTCTTAGCAGTGAATTGAAAAATAGAAGAACTAGATTGATTAGCCTGCTCAGAGCTTTACACGAATACAGTTGACTTCTTCTTTTCATTCACTTTTTTATTAATAGGCACATACCCAAGTCCTTCTTTCTGGAAATTTACTTTAGAACCAAGCAGCTTATTCAGATTATCTCTTCCTTTAACAAATTTTGACAAAGAGTTTTTCAGATCTTCAATCTCAGAATTCAATGAAGCAATACTCACTTCATACTTGGATAGCTCAGATTCACAAACAATCAGCTGCTGTTGCAAAGCATCATTCAGGTTCTTCAGAGTTTCATTTTCTTGTTGAACTATTATTTCAATGTTGTTCTCATTTTCCTTCACAACTGATTTTCCTTTTTCAAATGACAACCATCTTTCAGAGAAGATAGTATTAAGAACCATTAGCATTTTATTTTGATCTTTCAAGTAACTATTTTCTTCAAACAATTTTTCTCCACCTTTTCAACCTCAATTTTCTTGGCCAATAATAATTTGTTTTCTTCTTCCAGAGATTTGATTAATTCCTTTTGCGAATTATCATCATGGTCTATATCATTAATCAATTCTTGGAGAATGGCACAAGCTTTGCAAGTATTATTTTTACTGATGAGTTTGTTTCTAAGGTTCTCATTTTCAGATTTCAACTGGTTCAACTCATCTTTTTCTTTATTCATGTCAGATTTCAAATTTTCATTCTCTGCCTTCAAACGAGTGACTTCATGAGTCATTTCTTTTCTCATTTTTCTCTTTTCAGATTTGACTCTATCGTATTTAATCAATAAATGCTCATTCAACGCAATCATGCTTTCTAGAGAAAAATTATCAGTGTCAGAGTTTACCTGTGACGAAGTATCCTCCACATAATCTTCGTCTTCTTCTGTTGCCATGAGACATTTCGCTTTACCCTGGCTTCTGCTGCTTGCTATTATCTCGATCACTTCGGAGGCACTGCAGCAATCAACTACACAAGGAAACTTGTCAGTGTTTATCACCCTTTTGATTAGATTCAGGGCCCTTTGATTTGCAGAGAATTTTCGTCTGTCTGAAGTTTTCCATAAGGATTCATCCTTTGGAACTTCATAAGGACTGTGTGCAATGACTATCCACAGATCTGGATTAGTCTGCATCACATATTCCCTGAACTAATTAAGCCAATTGTAGAAGCTTTGACCCTCGTACTTCGGAAGATCAATTATGAATTCTATGCTCAAACAAGATCAGAGTTCTAAATAAAAAGAGATTAAAATAGTGCAAGCGAACGGATCAACTCAAATAGCACCGAATCCAAATAAGGATCGGATCTGTAGGTCGCTGGACCCTTTGTGCAGACACCCGCTCTGATACCAAGTGTTGGGTTCGGTGTGTTCGATTCAGAGGGGGGGTGAATGAATCTCCCCTTAAAAACATTCGCCCAATTAAAAATTCTAGTTCGGTAACTAGACAAAACTGAAGGCTAATAAGCAATTGCGGAATTAAACAAACACACAGTGTGCAATCAAACCAAAGCGCACCTAAGCATTCATATAGCGCCAATCAAGTAGAAGAAATCAAACCACAGTACGCAAAAGGTTTTTAGGTGGTTCGGTCCTCCAGACCTACGTCCACCCCACACTCAACTCGAGTGTGGCTTACTGCTGACTCACAGCTTGAACCGCTGGACATCACAGCTTGCCTACAAACCGCTGAGTCTCACAGCTTGCTGTCTGAGGTATCCACCTCACCCACTGAGCAACACAGCTTGCTGTCCAGTGGAATCCACCACTACAACTGCTGGGGATTACAGCTTGACCCATCCAGAGGCAGCACCTCTGTAAACGCTGACTAACAGCTTGAAGAAAGGTATAAAATGAAAAACGAAAACATGTAACAACAGCGACTGAAAGCTATAAATAAAACACAAAAAATATAGCTCTCGAAAGAGCAGTTCTGGCTTAGATTTGATCCAAATGCCAGACACCCACTATCTCTCTCTCTTTCTCTGCTCGAGCTCTCTATCTCTCTCTTTCTCTTCTTTCTCTTCTGCCCTTCTTCTCTTTCTCTTTTTCTTCTCTGCTCTTCTCTTCTTTCTTTTTCTTCTTCTTCTCTTCACGCTGGATCATGCAGGCTATCCTCTGCTTCAGTCGATCACCTTCTTCTGATGGGAGAGGCTTCATATATATAGAGCAGCAGGAAGTAGATAGGGCATGTGTCTTCCACATTTCCCGCCCAGAACTTTTGGCCACGTGTCATCTTCCTGTCAGCCCTTCCAGCCTCAGATCACGTGCCTTTCATTAAGCTCTGCAAAGAGTCCCTGTCAGACAGTCGAATAGGATTATCAGTTTAAGTCTAACAGCTTGTACAGACTTTATGAAGGCAGTGCATTATGTAGACTTTGCAATACGAAGACAAGGCATGTACAGACTTCACGTTGTGAATGCAAAGCTAAAGCATGTACAAACTTTGTGAATGCTTGAAGCACAGAATGCAGTGGCTAAGGTTATGAGTGTATAGACCCTGCATGCGTGCTACATCATTGTTCAAACTTGCTGACAATGAGTGTGCAGACTTTGTATAGACTTGATGCAGTGTATGCAGCTCACCGATGCAGTGTGTAGACTTTGCAATGTATGGACTTTGCATTGTGTAATGCAGAATGCATCAAGCAAACTATGCACAATGATAATGAGTCCACATGCAGGTCACCAAGCAGTGTATGGACTTAGACGCATGCGACCATGATGTACATGCTTTGAAGTGTGTAATGCAGAATGCATCAAGCAAAGTGTGTACATTGAAGATGAATGCATAGACTTGCCGTCAATAGATGTGTGGACTTGGTGTACATGCGACAGCAGTGTATAGACATTACAATGCCTAGTGCACAAACTAAGTGTGTGCATGTGTGGACTTTGAATGCATGACACTGGGCGATGTACATACTTGCCACTATCAAATGTGCAGACTCCATGAGCATGCAACAGCCTATGTATGGACTTGCTCATGACTGTCTAGACTCTGCATGCGAGCTCTAGCAATGTGCAGAGTTGGTTCATGAAGCAATGTACAGACTCTGTGAATGAAGCACATAGGCTGTATAGACTTCAGCTCGTGCAAGCAAAGCCAATGTATGGACTTGGCGTTTGTGCAACCAGAACGATGTATAGACTTAGCCGATGCAGACTAGTTCGATGTACAGACTTGCTCGACGTACATACTTCATGAACGATGCATGCAATGCACTAGACGATGTACAGACTTCCTATATGCTCAAGACCATGCACAACGAATGTATATACTTGCTGTAAGGAATGTGCAGACTTGATGCATGAACCAAGGCAATGAGGAATGTATAGACTTTCACAATGTATGGACTTGCCAAAGGATTGATGGATGATGTACAGACTTGAGCTAAGCAAGCGCTATACAGACTTGAGAATGCACGATGTATAGACTTGCAGGTGCAACGTAGGTAAAGGTACTAATGTATAGACTTGCAAGTGCAATGTCGGTAAAGATACCAATGTATAGACTTGCGAGTGCACCGTCGGTAAAGATACCAATGTATAGACTTGGAAGTTCAACTGGTGGATGTACAGACTTCACCGATGTATAGACTTGGAAGTTCAACTGGTGGATGTACAGACTTCAAGTTCGTGCATGCTACAGTGCAATGTATAGACTTAACATATGAGACGCTGCATGAGACGCAGATAGGCTGTATAGACTTCAACAACACACGATGTACAGACTTGTCAATGTATAGACTCACAAAGACACTGAATGAGATGATGCATGAGATGATGCAATGTATAGACTTGAGTGCTTTGTGAGACACATCGTGAGACGCTTCATGAGACGAACGATGTATAGACTTGAAGTTCGTGCATGCTACAGTGCAATGTGTAGACTTAGTGTTCTGCAGCCAGACAAATGAATGCACAGTCAATGTATAGACTTGCTAACATGCATGAACAAGTAGCGATGTATAGACTTGGCCAATGCAGCGATGTATAGACTTTAAGTGATAGCCCAATGTACAGACTTGCTGAGCTGAACGTAGGTGAAGATAAGGAGTGTATAGACTTGCTCAGTTCAGAACGTAGGTAAAGATGCAATGTATAGACTTCACATAAGATGCTGCATGAACAGGCCGATGTACAGACTTACCAATGTATAGACTTTAAGTCCAATGTAAAAGGCTGTACAGACTTTGAGACTTAATGCATGGTGGCGAATGTACAGACTTTGTCTGTGATGTGCAGACTTGTTAGTGCATGCTGTGCAAGACAATGCAGTGTACAAACTTGCTAAGAAGCAATGTACAGACTTTGTCTGTGATGTGCAGACTTGCTAGTGCATGTTGTGCAAGGCAATGCAGTGTACAAACTTGCTAAGAAGCAATGTACAGACTTGCCATGTATGCATGAGCAACGTATGGACTTGCTAGCTAGACACTACAAAGACTCTATAGCGTGCAGACATGCTATTTGAGTGTATAGATTGTGTGGACTTGAAAGCAAGCGGATGCATGGACTTGTGCTGGCTTGATAGCATGCATGAAATACCCTGTACAGACTTAAGCAATGTACTGACTCTGAACGCATGCAGCAACTGGATGATGTACAGACTTCCTATATGCTCAAGTCCAATGTATAGACTTACTGAGATGATGCATCTGAAGAATGTACAGACTTCAAACAAATGATGTAGTGATGTATAGACTAGCCAGCAACAAGTGTATGGACTTAACAAAGGAGTGATGCATACTATGCAGCAACGACTATGATGTGCAGACTTTAAATGAACGAGCATGCATTATATAGACTTGAGTGTGCACAAACATATGCAATGTATAAACTTATGCATTCTCCACAGAACAGATCAGACATAGCACACTCATGCATTTTCCACAGAACAGATCAGTCATATGCAATAATGTGAGCAAAATAATATGGTGACTCATTCATGTTCCTATCATTAAAACACCACATAATCATCAAAGCACAAGGGGCTCAACATGCACCCTGACTGGGGACATACGAGGAGAAATATACCCCACTCTGGGGTAGAAGAAGCAGAAGAATCTACCCTGACCTGGGACACAACAAGCAACAAAGATACACCCTGCTCTGGGGACATATGAAGAGAAGCACTCCTCCACCTTCAGGGGTAGAAGAAGCAGAATTCACCCCCGCCGTGGGGGGGTATAAGAAACAAAAGACACACCCCATGCCAGGGGCATATGTAGAGAAACTCACCCCGCCATGGGGGCATAAAAAGCAGAAGAACCCACCCTGGCTTAGGGGTATTTGAAGAAGAAACAAAAGATATACCCCACCTAGGGGCATAGAAGCCATGAAGAGTATACCCCGGCTTGGGGGCACTTGAAGAGAGCTACACCCCGCCTTGGGGGCATCTGAAGAAGAAGCATACCCCACCTGGGGGCATAGAAGCCGTGAAAAGTATACCCCGGCTTGGGGGCACTTGAAGAGAGTCCACCCCGGCTCCGGGGCATTTGACGAAGAAACTCACCCCCGCTCTAGGGGCATATGAGACAAAACCATACCCTGATTTAGGGGCATTTGAAGCAAGGACCTCACCCCGCCTCAGGGGGCATAAGAAGCGAAAGATATACCCCAACCTGGGGACACATGAAGAGCATCCACCCCCCCCCTCTTGGGGCGCAAAAAAAGGGATACATTCCGCCCTTGGCGCATAAGGAGCAGAAGCATCTATCCCGACCCGGGGCACAGAAGCCAAGAGACATACATCCTGACATGGGAGTATATGAAGAAAGGTATGCCTCGCTCTAGGGGCATTTGAAGAAGAACTACCCCTCGCTCTGGGGCAGAAGAAGCAGAAAAATCTACCCCGACCGGGGGCGCAACAAGCAACAAAGATATCCCGTCGTGCCGGGGACATATGAAGAGAAGGACTCCTCCGCCTTCAGGGGTAGAAGAAGCAGAATTCAACCCCGCCATGGGGGGGTTTAAGAAACAAGAGACACACCCCGTGCCAGGGGCATATATGGAGAAACTCACCCCGCCATGGGGGCATAAAGAGCAGAAGAACTCACCATGGCTTAAGGGTATTTGAAGAAGAAACATACCCTACCTGGGGGCATAGAAGCCGTGAAGAGTATACCCCGGCTTGGGGGCATTTGAAGAAAGCTACACCCCGGGTTGGGGGAATTCGAAGAGAGCTACACCCCGATCCGGGGGGCATAGAAAGAGAAGAATACACTGCCTGGGGGCACAGAAGCGAAGATGCAAAACACACCCCTCAGGGGGGGGGGGACGCATACGAGGTAAAGCTACACCCCAACCTGGGGGCACACTAAGAGAAATACACTCCAGCGGGGAAGCATTAATCAGAAAAGAAGAAAAGAAAAGAAAGAAAAAGAGACACATAAGGCAGACGTGGTCTCCGAGCCCGCCTCATCCCACAAAGGAAGAGAAGAAAAAAAAGAAAAGAGACATGAGGCAGACGTGGTCTACGAACCCGCCTCTTTACGAAAAGGGGGGGGACAATCGTGAGGCAGACGTGGTCTTTGAGCCCGCCTCATCACACAAAAGAGGAAGAGAAGAAAAAAAGAGACATGAGGCAAACATGGTTTTTGCACCCGCCTCTCCACAAAGGAAGAAGAGAAGAAAAAAAGGGACATGAGGCAAACATGGTCTTTGCACCTGTCTCCCTGTAAAAGAAGAAGAGAAGAATAAAAAGAGCAATTACGTGGCAAACATGGTCTTTGCTCTTGCCTCTCCACAAAAAAAGAAGAGAAGAAAAGAAAGGAAAGATACACGAGGCAAACATGGTCTTTGCACCTGCCTCTCCACACAAAAGAAGAAGGGAAGAAAAGAAAGAAAAGAGACATGAGGCAGACGTGGTCTTCGAACCCGCCTCTTTACATAAGAGAAAAAAAGAACAGTCATAAGGTAGATGTGGTCCTCGAACCCGCCTCATCGCACAAGAGAAGAGAAGAAAAGGAAGAAAAGACACGTGAGGCAGACGCGGTATTTGCACCCGCCTCTCCACACAAAAGAAGAAGAGAAGAAGAGAAAGAAGAGTCATGAGGCAGACTGTTACCCCCGAACTTCGGTCATCCAACAAATAGAAACCAACTAAACCTTCAGCCGATGGGACGTTAAACCAACTAAACCTTCCGCCGACGGGGCACTAAACCAACCAACTTTCAGCCATCGGGGCTTCAAGCCAACAACTACCCCTTCATTGGCCTTCGGGTCGACGGCTATCTAATTATCGGCCTTTGAGCCGGCAGCTATCTCATCATCAGCTCCAAGCCGACAGCTACCTCATCATCGGCCTCTGATCCGACAGCTATATAATCATCGGCCTCCCAGTCGACAGCTACCTCATCGTCGGCTCCTAGCCGATAGCTACCTCATCATCGGCCTCCGAGCCGACAGCTATATAATCATCGGCCCCCGAGCCGACAGCTGCCTCATCATCAGCTCCTAGCCGACAGCTACCTCATCATTGACATCCCAGCCGACAGCTTCCCAGTTAAAAAATAGACCTCTCTCTTTGGTTTGGATCCTTCCCCGGCCAGAGAACAATAGAATAAACCTTCCGTTTTGGTTCGGACCCTTCCCCCAGCCAGGGAACAAAAAGGGACCCATCTCTTCGGCTCTCATATCCTGCTACCCGACGCCCTTTGGCTCAGCCATTTCGGCCAAGGCCCACTATCAGGATTAATCCACCCGTCCCACTACGCTCTCCGATATCTTTTGGCTTTGCAGCCGACTTCTAACATCTCCCGGCGCGTTAACTCGCTCCCAATATCTCTTGGCTTTCTAACCTACTTTTCAATATCTCAACTTCGGCTTGTAGCCTTCTTCCCATAATTTCGGCTCTTGCAGCCCGCTTCCCAATATCTTTGGCTCTGGCAGCCTGCTTCCCAAAATTCGGCCTCCACGGCCCGCTTCTCATAACTTTGGCTTTATAGCCTGCTTCCCAATTTTGGCTCTTGCAGCCTGCTTACCTTTGGCCTTCGTGGCATGCTTCCCATAACTTTGGCTTTTATAGCCTGCTTCCCCAATTCAGCCTTCACGGCCCGCTTCCCATAACTTTGACTCTTGTAGCCTGCTTCCCTTTAGCCCTCGTGGCCTACTTCCAAACTTTGGCTCTTGTAGCCTACTTCCCTTTGGCTTTTATAGCATGCTTCTCAACTTTGGCTCTTGCAGCCTGCTTACCTTTGGCCTTCGTGGCCTGCTTCCCATAACTGTGGCTTTTATAGCCTGCTTCCCCAATTCGGCCTTCACGGCCCGCTTCCCATAACTTTGGCTTTTATAGCCTGCTTCCCCAATTCGGCCTTCACGGCCCGCTTCCCATAACTTTGGCTCTTGTAGCCTGCTTACCTTTGGCCCTCGTGGCCTACTTCCCAACTTTGGCTCTTGCAGCCTGCTTCCCTTTGGGTTTTATAGCCTGCTTCTCAACTTTAGCTCTTGCAGCCTGCTTACCTTTGGTCTTCGTGGCCTGCTTCCCATAATTGTGGCTTTTATAGCCTGCTTCCCCAATTCGGCCTTCATGGCCCGCTTCCCATAACTTTGGCTCTCGTAGCCTACTTACCTTTGGCCCTCGTGGCCTACTTCCCAACTTTGGCTCTTGCAGCCTGCTTCCCTTTGGCTTTTATAGCCTGCTTCTCAACTTTGGCTCCTGCAGCCTGCTTACCTGTGGCCTTCGTGGCCTACTTCTCAATTCTGGATCTCGTAGCCTGCTTCCCCAATTCGGCCTTCACGGCCCGCTTCCCATAACTTTGGCTCTCGTACCCTACTTACCTTTGGCCCTCGTGGCCTACTTCCCAACTTTGGCTCTTGCAGCTTGCTTCCCTTTGGCTTTTATAGCCTGCTTCTCAACTTTGGCTCCTGTAGCCTGCTTACTTGTGGCCTTCGTGGCCTGCTTCCAAATTCTGGATCTCGTAGCCTGCTTCCCAGAATTTTGCCTCCACGGCCCGCTTCTCAACTTTGGCTCTTGCAGCCTGCTTCCCTTTGGCTTTTATAGCATGCTTCCCCAATTCGGCCTCCACGGCCCGCTTCCCGATTTTGGCTCTTGCAGCCCGCTTCCCAACTTGGGCTCTCGCAGCCTGCTTCCTTTTGGCCTTTATGGCCTGCTTCCCCAATGTCCCTCGGCTTCTATAGCCCGCTTCCCTGGTGTCCTTTCGGCCCTCCGTGGTCTGCTTCCCTAATACCTTTACTATCACTACGCTTATACGTAACAACTATATGTTTTTACGCAAAAAAAAAGAAGCAAAAAGCAAAACAAAAAGAAAAAATTTTTGCTCGGCTGCCCTGCTTGCATGCTTGCTTATAATATGGAATAATACATCTCCTTGGAATTTTCTAGGACCGTGTTTCCTTGCTAAATAATAATATCACCCCGATTCCGGATCTACGTGCGTCACGGCGCACGCTCAAAGGGAACCCAATTATGGCGGGTGTACACGTCAAGGGGAAGAGTCATGGCTGAATTGTTAAGCCCAATTTACAAAATGAACCTGAGGCAACACTCCCACACTTCGCACTTAATGTGTTCAATAGCTTTCAACCATAGGGATTGCCTGACTTTCTACTTAGTACTCCATGGAGACTTGAATTCCTACACTCGCGTGAAAGGTAATCGTGAGAAAAAAGCTGCCTACTCCCACTGTAAAAAAAAAGGGGAGGAAGAGAGAGAGAAAAAAATGATGCAAAAAAGAGAGGAGAGAAACGTGAATCCGAGTAACTGGGAATCCCCATTGAGACACATGAGGAGACTCGCATGAAATGGTGAAGCGAATTACAATAAGGATGAAACCTATTAGCCGGGAATCCCCATTGAGATATATGAGGAAACTCGCGTTGAACGGTGGAATCCGTAATAGAATTACAATAAGGATGAATCCTAGTAGCCAGGAATCCCCATTGAGACACATGAGGAGACTCACGTTGAACGGTGAAATCCACTACAAAAAAAAAATAGATGGGGGCTGTGCGAAGCTACCAAAATCGAGAGCCTGAAATCTATGTATAAGCGCTAGAGTAATCCTCGAGTGTCGCTAGGAAAACCTGTGTATCCCTATGGTTAGGGCTCTTTGTTCATACATTTGCACCTCCATGCCACAGAGAATTGTCATGGGTGAAATGCGTGAATTTAGGTTATGCACGCAAGCATGCGATATCCTCTTGACGGGTGCACCACCCCTCAACTGTGCCTCGTGGCCCACACCGTGTCTATGAATTTTGGGCGATGTCCCTATCCTATCCCCTATAGAGGGAGCTGCCTTACTTATATTTATGTTATGTCTGCTAATGAATGCTTGCATGCTTGAATAAAAAAAATATAATAAAAATAAATAAATAAATAATAAAAATATGTGTATACAATAAACTCATTTTCGGCTATCGAAGCCTACTTTCCCAGCTCTGGCTCGTAGAGCCCAATCTTGGCCCCCATGGCCTACCTCTTGCCCTCACGGCTCGTTAATCTCCCAACTCCGGCTTCTATAGTCCGCTTCCCCGATTTGGGCTTTCACATCTTGCGCCCCAATTTTGGCTTATGTAGCCCGCTTCCCTGATTTTAGCCTTCACGGCCTACTTCCGTAACACCAACTCCGGCCCTTGCGGCCTACTTTCCCGAGTTCGGGTTTCATAATCGGTACCCCCGACGCATCAAAGAACGAAACAGCCTTTTACCCTGGCCCGAACCTGTCGATCGGTTGAAGAATCAACCCTCTTTCTTCGCACCGACACTAGCCCGTGTCAGTGACTTAACCACCTCTCTGTCCCTTCGGGCGACGAACATCTCTTTTGAATCAATGAACCCTTCCCTCTGCCCTCGTGGCTCGCCTTTCACGACTTCGACTCTTGAAGCCCGCTATCAGCCTTGGCTGTTATGGCCCCCCTTATCGGCCTTGAGCCGACGGCTATCCAATTATCGGCCCCTGAGCCGACAGCTTTTCAATTATCGGCCCCTGAGCCGACCGTTTTCAATCATCGGCCCCTGAGCCGACAGCTTTTTAATCATCGGCCTTCGGGTCGACAACTTTTCAATTATTGGCTCCCATGCCAACAACTTTCAATCATCGGCCCCTGAGCCGATCTAATCATCGACCTTCGGGTCGACAGCTTTTCGATCATCGGCCCCTGAGCCGACAGCTTTTCAATCATCGGCCCCTGAGCCGACAGCTTTTTAATCATCGGCCTTCGGATCGACAGCTTTTCAATTATTGGCTCCCATGCCAACAGCTTTCAATCATCGGCCCTTGAGCCGACAGCTTTCTAATCATCAGCCTTCGGATCGACAACTTTTCAATCATCGGCCCCTGAGCCGACAGCTTTCAATTATCGGCCCCTGAGCCGACAGCTTTTTAATCATCGGCCTTCGGGTCGACAGCTTTTCAATTATTGGCTCCCATGCCAACAGCTTTCAATTATCGGCCCCTGAGCCGACAGCTTTTAATCATCGGCCTTTGGGTCAACAGCTTTTCAATTATTAGCTCCCATGCCAACAGCTTTCGATTATCGGCCCCTGAGCCGATAGCTTTTAATCATCGGCCTTCGAGTCGACAGTTTTTCAATTATTGGCCCCCATGTCAATAGCTTTCAATTATCGGCCGCTGTGCCGACAGCTCTTATATCATTGGCATCCACGCCAGCAGCCACCCGGAGTTCTTCAAAAAAAAAAAGAAGAGAAGAAAGAAAAAAAAAGGGGAAGAAGAGAAGAAGAGGGAAAGAGAGAAGAAAAAAATAAACAACAAAAAAGAGATAACAAAAAAAAGAAGAAAAAAAAAGAAGAAGAGAAGAAGAGAAAAGAGAGAAGAAAAGAAAGAAAAGAGACAAAGAGACCAACAAGCCATGTCAGCTCCCGGCGCCCTGTAGGCACTGGCGAAGAGACTAAGAGATCAACAAACTGTGTCAGCTCCCGACACCCCGTCGGCACTGATGAAGGGACAAAGAGACCAACATACTGCTTCAGTTCCCGACACCCCGTCGGCACTGATGAAGAGACAAACATACTGCTTCAGTTCCCGACACCCCGTCGGCACTGATGAAGAGACCAACATGCTGCTTCAGTTCCCAGCATCATGTCGGCACCGATGAAGAGACCAACACACTACCTCAGTTTCCGGCATCCCGTCGGTACTGACGAAGAGACCAACAAACTTGGTCAGCTCCCGGCGCCCTGTCGGCACTGACAAAGAAACAAAGAGACCAACAAACCAGGTCATCTCCCGGTGCCCTGTCGGCACTGACGAAGAGACAAAGAGACCAACAAACCAGGTCAGCTCCCGGTGCCCTGTCGGCACTGATGAAGAGACAAAGAGACCAATAAACTAGGTCAGCTCCCGGCGCCCTATCGGCATTGACGAAGAGACAAAGAGATCAACAAACCATGTCAGCTCCCGACACCCCGTCGGCACTGATGACGAAGAGAAGAAGAGACCAACAAACTATGTCAGCTCCCGACACCCCGTCGGCACTGATGACGAAGAGAAGAAGAGACCGACAAACTATGCCAGCTCCCGACGCCCTGTCGGCACTGATGAAGAGGAGAAGAGACAAACATGCCCCGTCAGCTCCCAACACCCCGTCGGTGTCGACGAAGAGAAAAGAGACCAGTACACCCGCGGGCACCACCCGGCTCATCCTTCGCCTGCACTACCCGTGGGTGGGGGCATTTGTGGACACCAAAAATTGCACGCACAGATATCCTGCTCAGCCTAGCATCAACAACGGCACCGAGTGAAGAAACCCCAGAGAGACTAGTCACCCAGACTCCCCAAATATGCACACTGCCGTGAAGCCGTCTCCAGAGTCATGACAGTGAAGAGAAATCAACCACCAAGAGCCCCACAATCCGTGGGCCTCGAAGAAAATCAAATGGGCCACAACTCACGCTCACAACGGGCTCAGAACCGCCCATTTAGCCCTTCAGCGGCACGCCCCCAATGGCATTCAGCGGCACGCTCTCAGGCCTCTTGCCCATTCAACGACATGCCCCATTGGGCCTTCAACGGCACGCCTTGAAGCCCCAGCGGCACGCCCCTGCAGGTCCCCAGCGCCACACTCTTTCAAGCCTCACCCGGCACGCCCGAACGGGCCTTACCCGGTGCACCTTCTACCACCTTACCCGGTGCAGTCCAAACACCCTTAAGTGCCCCAGCGGCACACCCCCTTTAGCCTTCCACGGCACACTATTTTGAGCCTTCAGCGGCGCACTATTTTGAGCCTTCAGCGGCACACCCCTGCAAGGGCCTTCAGCGGCACACCTTCAGGGTTCTTCAGCGGTACACTTGCGAAGGCCTTCAGCGGCACACCTGCGAGGCTCTCCAGCGGCACGCCTTTCTCAGCCCCCAGCGGCACAGCGTTTGGCCCATCCACGCCGGTCAACACTCGTAACCCTCGGCGCGCAGCGAAAGCATGGCAGGCCCATACCTGGACCTTGCTGGGCTATCCTCGCCACACCTACTCCCGTCCTTGGCAATCGTCGGCTTGACCAGGGGTATAAGAACCCCTCGCTCCAATGAAAAAGAGAGAGGGAGGAGGAGGGACACACATAAGCAGACACAACAGAAAGAAGAGAAGAATAGAAGAAGAGAAGAAGAGGTTGGGGGCTCCCCCTGGTGCTCCACTCACCATCGCTGGGGTGAAGAGAAGAAAAAGGAGAAGAGAAGAAGAGAAAAAGAAAGAGAGCTCCTGCTACTCTGTCCACCACCGTCCGTGTGAAGAGGAGAAAAAGAGGAAAGGAAAAGAGAAGAGAAGAAGAGAGACAAGGAGCCCATGCTCCGTTCCCCATGCCTACCTTGTATTTTCATTTCTTTTTTTCTTTTGTCCCCCTTTTCTTTCTCTCTGTGATGTATTGGCCCTTTGTGGCCTCCCTTTCTTTATGAATGAAAAGCTTTGCTCTTTGGGTTTCCCCCGCTATCTCCGTTTGTTTTCCTCCCCTTGGGAAAAGTCAAGCTAAGGCCCCTCCCTTCCAGTCAAGGCATTCTTAGCCTGCATTAGTCCAGTGTCTCTCATCCGTCGTTTTTCCTGGGTTTTGCCAGAGTTTTCTCAAAGGTGGCTGCCTAGGCACACACCTCAATTGTTGGGTCATACCACTCCTTGTGGGCACGTCCCCTGTTATCCCCTTCCATCTCTGGTCAAGGGGAGATGCTGCCAAATTTTTGCCAGGAATGATAACAACAAGTTAAAAGACAAAAAGAAAGCAACAAATGAATAAGAGAAACAATAAGACATTTCTACAAGCTGCATGAACAAAGATAAAACCTAATTAACATTTCCCACGTGCACTGCCCGAATAAAAGAAGGTATTAACAAAAAAATCACAAAAGAAATTTCCCACATGCAGTCCATGAATAAAAGAAACCCCCCCTTCACCTGCATTTCAGGAGCAAAAGAAAACCAAAACAGAACCCCTCACGTACCCATGCTCCAGCGGCACACTCCCTCAAGCCTTTAACGACACACCTTTTTGGCCCTTCAGCGGCACACTCCTCCTCACCGTCTCACTCTCCGTCTCCCCCTCACCGGTACACTCTCCCTCTCACCGTTTCACTCTCTCTCACCGTCTCATTCTCCACCTCATCGGTACACTCTCTCCCTCTCACCGTCTCATCCCCCCCTCGCCAGTACACCTCTCTCTCTCTCACCGTCTCACTCTCCATCATCTATCTCTCCGTCTCACCTCTTCTTCCACCGTCTATCCGAAGTGGAACCCAATGTATAGACTTGGCAGGTTGATACACGAACACAGCAACAAGCAATGTATAGACTTTGCGTGAAGGATTGCACAAATGCAGACAGTGAAGCATGTATATTGGAAATGGATGTTCAGACATGCCGTGAACGAATGCATGGGCCTAATATGCTTGTGACAACAATGTACAGACTTTGAGCTGGCCAATGTATAGACTTTAAACTGCAGCAAATGGACGGTGTACAGACTTTGAGCTGGCCAATGTATAGACTTTGAGCTGCAGGAAATGGACAATGTACAGACTTTGAGCTGGCCAAAGTATAGACTTTGGGTTGCAGCAAATAGACAAAGTACAGACTTTGAGCTGAGGGATGTATAGACTTTGTGTGCTGGTTGCATAGACAATGGACAGACTTTGAGCTGAAGGATGTATAGACTTTGCGTGCTGGTTGCATAGACAATGTACAGACTTTGAGCTGAAGGATGTATAGACTTTGTGTGCTGGTTGCATAGACAATGTACAGACTTTGAGCTGAAGGATGTATAGACTTTGTGTGCTGGTTGCATAGACAATGTACAGACTTTGAGCTGATGGACGTATAGACTTTGTATGCATGCAACCATCTGATGTACAGACTTGATGTTGCAGCAACCAGCCAGTGTATAGACTTTGGGCTGATGGGCGTACAGACTTTGTGTGCATGCAGCCAGCCGATGTACAGACTTTGTATTGCAGGAACTAGCCAATGTTCAGACTTTGAGCTGATGAATGCAGCCAATGTATAGACTTTGGGCTGATGAATGTACAGACTTTGTGTTGCGGTGACTAGCCAATGTCTAGACGTTGAGCTGATGAATGCAGCCAATGTATAGACTTTGGGCTGATGAATGTGTGTAGACTTCGAGTTGCAGCAAATGGACAATGTACAGACTCTGCGCGTGTGCTAGCAGACGTTGTACAGACTTTGAGTTAGCCCGGCACGCCCGCCAACTCCCTCCCCGGCACACTCTCTTGGCGCTTCTCCGGCACCCTCTAACCTACCCGGTACACCCTCCAGCCCCCTCTCCGGCACGCTCTCCCTGTCCTACCCGGTACACCCTCCAGCCCCCCAACGGCCCACTCTCTCTCCAAAAATATATATATAATGATAATAATAGTGATAATGATAATAATAGATTAATAAAAATTATGATAAATAAATAAACTTGAATATATATATGAAATAAATAAAAATATGAAATAATAATAATAATAGTAAACAAAAAAGAGAAAATATGATAGTAATAATAATAAACAAAACGGAGAAATCATCCAGAATAAATACATAAAAAAAATGCATTTGCATGTAATTCAAAGCTCAGATAAAAATGGTAAAATCCGCATCGCAGCCCCATCTCTCCCGTGACCCAGTGCTGAAGGAACAACACCGCCGCCCTCACAGGCTAGGTCGGAGTCTTGGTAATTATCCCGAACTGGCCATGACCTGACCTCGCCTTGGGCCGAAATTCCGATTAAACCGGACTCGTTTCTCAGGTCGGATCCCTTCCGAGCCACTACCGAAATTGCCGCACGCTCGGAAGACATTTGAACGGGTTCGCCTCGATTTTCGCTATGTTTCTATTACGGACCTGTGTCCGAACATGAAATGGCCCATGAGTGACCAGCACGGCCGATGACCCCCACTTCGATATGACCGTGATCCGGCATTGCTCTAGGCCAATAGTTCAACAATTCCGACCCGTTCCTATTGGGATTCGTCCCCGCTCCTTCATTGAAATTACCACGAACTCGGCATACATTTGTATGGGGTTGTTCCCATCTATGTCGTACCCTCGACAGGGACACTTGTCTGAATATCAAGTGGTCCGCAAGTGACCGACAAAATCGGAATGGAACGAGACGGATCCTCGTCATCCCTGGACCCTCCGCATGGGAACATCAATGAGGCCTTCACGGGTTACGCTTAGACCTCGGGTCTATCCCGATTATGGTCATTGTTTCACCCATATCCTCGGCCTATAGCTCGCTCTCTTCGGACACATTTTGATTTTGGGATCTAGTCCTGGGACTCTTTCCCGTTGCCCTCCGGCACCTAATGATGCCCACGCAAGCTCCGTTTGGACCGCGGGAGGCGCCCCCGGTATGGTCCTGACTCGATCTTGCACCGGGCCAACAAATTCATTGGTTTCCTGCTACGCTAACCGAGGTTTAACCGAATGCTTTCAGTGCCTCGGAATAATATATTTGCCATATCCCGGCATACATACGTTCCGGGTCTTCCCGCGACGATTGCTATATTTTGAAGCCGGACACCCGTTCGAACATTAAACGGTCTCCCGAATGACCGACACGTTTCGAACTTCCACTTCCCTAGACATAGGGCTTTTCAACCGATTCAAGGGATATTTCCTCGTTGCCCCTTGGCACCGGAAATATTAATGACGCTCATGCAAGTCTTGTTTCGACCGCGGGGGGGGGGGGGGGGGGGGGGCACCGTAGTATGGTCACAGCTTTCTCTTGCACCGGGCCAACAGATTTACGGGTTTTGACCGCTCCAACCGAGGCTCGGCCGAACGTTTTCCACTCTTCCGAACAATAAATTTGACGTACCTCGGCATACATGCGTTCCGGTTTTCCGACGACAATCGTGATTTTCTCGAGCCGGACATTCGTCCGAACATTAAGTGGTCGCTACACGACCGACATGATCGCGAATGGTTTTCTTCTCGCCCTCGTGTGAGAATTTCAATACCTTGTAATAGACCATTCATGCAATTAATTTCTTGGCCATGAGGCCCTGAATCCCGGTGATTAATCAAGGGTGTTCCCTCATATGGGGGATGTAAATGACGTCGTGACCTTTATGGCGCGGCGGGTTTTGGTCCCAACACGAACTACACAATCGTCTGACGAAGTCAGATCGAGCGCACCATGGGCTCTTCGGAGCCCGAATAAATTATCACTCAGTGACTGGCACGCCCACACACTTAATAGACGAACTACTTGAATAAGCGAATTTTAGTACGTCCACAGACCCCACTCACATCATTCAGCATATGGATCTAGAGTTAAAGGAAGATCTGACTTATGAAGAAATACCTATCAAGATTTTAGACCGCAAGCAGCAGTAACTCAGGAATCGTTCCATACTTATGGTCAAGGTTCAGTGGAGCCGACGTGGAACTGAAGAAGCTACTTGGGAATCTGAAGATGCTATTCGTAAGCAATACCCTAATTTATTCAAAGGTCAATTGTTTCACTCCCCAATTTTGACTAGAGCAGTGAATTTGGAGGACCAAATTTCTTAAAGTGGGGGAGGGTGTAGCACCTCGGTATATTATTAAATAAAATAAAGGGAAATTATAAAGAAATTCATGGAAATTACGATAGGTTAAGTTTCAATCAATTTATTAAAATCCAGAAAAATTATAATCGCGTAGAGGGCGAATAGTTTAGACTTTTGTGCTTCTGGGTCTGACCTTAATTAAAATTTTAAGCCAGCCGAATTAAGGGAATTAGGGTGAAATCCACATTTTAACATATCGAACCTTGGATCGTCGAATTCGAACCCAATACCCTACCATTTGAGCTCAGATCAGACCTAAACGGACAGCCTTGATGAGGAGATCGTTTCCCCTCTGTTCCCGGCCGCAACCCAAAACCCTAGACTTTGAATCTTGAAGGCGTGCGACGGCGTGACCGGGTCAAGGTGGGAATCTCGCGCGACCGGCATCGTGGACTCTATCCTCTCGATAGATCCCGCTAGTAATCGATTCATCTTATAAAACTAACCCTAAGGACTCCTAGCATCGACGTTTGGTAGCTGCGGCTGACGAGTGTTGATATGTTATTCCTCCTCGAGTTAAATAATATTGAAGAGATAAAAAACAGGAGGAAAGATGAAGCTGTTGACCGTGATCGCCACCCGGTGAGAGCGCCGGGACTCGGAAGCTACGGGAGAATGCGGGTCCGTTCCTCCACTCCTCCTGGCCGGCCAGAGGGTGCGGGCCTCGTGCTTTTGGTTGCTGACCTGAAAGCAAACGGTGAAACACACAGATAAACAGAGATTAGCTAAATGATAGTGTAGTAGGTGTACTAATTGAAATAAAGCAAAGGAAGAACATGGCCCGGCGATACCTGGAGGTTTTGAAACCCCGTTTAGGGCGCCGGAAACAGTAGGAAAGATAAGAAATGCCAACGAAATGATGTATGTGATGTGTGATGCAGTGAAGAAAAGACGTGTGTGTGGTGAGCAAACAGGGAAGGACTAGAAACACAAAAACATGAAGCGTGAAGTTCCCTGCACCGGGGGCCTGCGAGGGATGTAGAAGGCCCCCACTCCCTGACGAACGGGCGTATGCTGTATGAGATTTGGCGATGGAATTCGACAGCACTTCGTGATGGTCCCCCCCCTCTGTCTCAGAACCCGTGAGCTATATATAGAGCCCAGGGCTTCGAGCTTAATCAGGGATTAACACTCGGTCAAGGACCGGTATATGATAGCATCGTGTCAATATTGCCAACGACATTCTCCTCTTAATTCGCCTGGAATCACGGGGTCTAATCTGGGTGGCCGTAACAATGACGGTCGTAAGGAGGCCGCCAAACATGTATGACGGTCTTGGAGAGGCCGTCCAATAACTATGACGGTCCTGTAAAGACCGTTATGCTTAAAGGCGAGTCAATGCCCGGACAAACAACTTTTCGTGAAGCACGTGGCTATGACTGACTGTCGGGCCTCTAACCCCTTTTCTTGTCGGCAAATAATGACGGTCCATAGACGACCGCTATATTGACCATAACGGTTGTCATGGAGCCGTTGTTCAAAGCATATCACGAGATACAAATAACCCGGGGCAGCGTAACACAACGGCCCAATGGGGACCGTTCTATTGAAAAAAATGGTTTATAACAGACCGTTAAACACAATGAGAGGGAGGGAGGCCTTCTTTGCTGGGAAGAGCCCAAAGTACTGCCAGAGGAATAATCTTTCATGTGATTGACTGTTCGGGACATCAATAACTGAGACGCAGGAACTGATTCGATTCATCGGTAAAAAACGGGTGTCAACAGATGCCCCTCCTTAACGTCCGCCTTGCAAGGGAACGAGCGGAGGTGTAGTGGAGGCGTCATGGAACATGGAGTTGTAGCGGAGATGAAGCGGACTGGACTGCAAAAGCGAGCGTTAAGGCAATACGACACCCGTTTCATACCAATAAGCCATAGAAATCTTCCGGCAACCTTCGAACCAATTTGCAAGGTACTGTGGGACTGAGTGTTAAACCTGAATCTGGAGGAACTAAGGTAAAAGAGCAAGGAGCGGCCTCGTCGGCGGACAAGCTGTGGTCCTAAATGAGGCGATATAGAAGCTGGCAATAGCGAAATTAAAAGGATTTTAAAACTCCAGACGAGGGAAACACTTAATTCATCAGAACCGAACAATTAGGTCCAAAGAAATACCTTCTAATTTTGGAGTGGAATTATTCCTTCGGTGGGACATGGAACACAGAAAACAGTCAATCATACGCAAGATCATTTCTCAAGCAGACCGTAGGTCGTGAATGCTCAAAAGGTGCTTGTGATGCATGCTGGGCTAAAAGAAAGAAACATGTAAAATCGAATGCAAACAAAGGATAAAAATATAAAATACTCGAGAATATTATTGCAGAACTGAATGAGTCAGGGTCAGGACACTTCTTGCAACCACAGCGTGCAAGAGAGAACCGTCGTCCCCTGACTTCTTCCAACTTAGCGGCCTTTCCGAAGATTAGACACGCATACCTAGATCATCATGTGTTTTTGTTGACGGGGAACGTCAGATCCTAGAATGCGTGAAGAATCGACTGGTTCTCGAGATAGATGTTTATTACCATATAGTAATGCAATAAGAGTTTTGAGGGATTGAGGGCCATACCTGACTTACCTGTGCAGGCGTAACGGCGGGACATTGATGTTGTTTAGCTTTAACTGCAATCAAAACTCATTGGCACATGAATTTCACAACAATGATACATTCAACAGTTCTACGGCTCAGATGAGACCGTTCTTCAATTGGACGGCTCATGGTAAACCGCGATATTTATCTTTAACGGTCATAGGAAGGCCGTTCAAAAAATGAATGACGGTCTATCGTACGACCGCTAATCAGCATGATCTTAGAAGCCAAATTGAATTCCCTTAAGCCCATTCAATCCTGGTGTGCTCTCGTGCATCATGCGTTCCAGTGGAGCGAAACACGGGATGAGACCTCCTATAAGTAAGGGGTGCTCTGCCTTCAGGCTGAACCCAACCTCTTCTTCTCCTTCTTAAGTTTCTTCCCTCTAAATCACCACCAAATCATCATGAAGAGGAGTTTTGGTGAGCTTTCTTTGGGTGAGGGAGACCATTCAGGCCCTAAGGCTGCGAGGAAGGAGCGAGAGGAGATTGCGCATTTGGGTTCTATTCCTCGACATCTCAGTTCAAATCCTTCTAGAGAGGTATGTTTAAATCACTTCAAACTTGGTTCATTTGATTCTGTTCGTCTAATATCTCTTTCTTTCTGCATTACTTTCCTCGTTTTCTCCTTTTTAGCTCCTTCCTGGCTCTCGCCGATACTCTTCTCTTAAGTGGGTGGCTCCCATGGTTCGTGCCTTGCCCCTAGGGGTAACCCACATCCTTAATTCTTGGCACTTACAATCCTTGCTGTTCTTAGGTCGTAACTTCCAAAAGATTTCCTTTGACTGGCACAGTATTTCAGCCCTTATAGAAATGTGGCACCCACAGACCCACACTTTTATCTTTCCATCCTTTGAGGCCACCGTCCTTTTAGAGGAAGTAGAGGCTTATCTGTCTCTCCCTAAGTCTAGGGTTGGGGAGGAGGATCTAGTGTGTCACACAGTTGCCCCTATAGATCCAGTTGCCATCTTTAGCGAGTTCATAGAAGACCCGAGTGAGATCAAGACCTTTGTGGGAGCCCGTCATATTCACCTTCTTCCTCTCAGCCAGTGGGTGGTGGCACATTGTAAGAACAAATGCGGGTGGCATGAGGCTATTGCCAAGGCTGCATCCATTTGCTTGTGTGGTGCTATCCTCTTTCCGTCAGCCGACCACGTGCTAGATCTTCCCATCCTTAGCACCATCAGTGGTTTATGGAGAGGGCTTTCTATTTCCCAGGCTATCTTAGCCTATTTTTATGAAGGGCTTAGCTCTGCTGCCCTGAGTGGTCCACTGTTTGGTTCTATGATTCTCTTAGAGTGTTGGGTGGGCGTGAGACTGAAGTTTATCCCTAGGGCAAGCATAGAGACTGAGAGTAGGATCTTCGGGAGCCATCCACTTTCCTTTATCGGTGGCGGGTTTGGTTTCTCTTCGCAGGTGGAGTGCCGTACGGGGGATATGCGGACCAGAGAAGAATGGCGCAGGTACCTGAGTCGGCTACCCGTGGAGAGGCTCGTGATGCGGCCTAACTTCTTGGTGACTACGGAGATCAGACTGCCCAGAGGACAGGGTCTGGATTTGAGGCTAGTGAGTGATACCGTACTGGCCGTGTATTATCCACACAGGTGCCATTTGCAGGTCCGGGTACCGCGGACCTTGCTTCCTCCGTTGTCGCACTTCCCTTCTCTTCAGGCTAGACAGATTGGCACTGAGCACGATGAGCAGAGTGTGAGGAGTGCACTAGCGATGTGGGGAATCAGCAAGGTGCGTGCCTTGCCAGCAGAGGTGGAAGAGGCGACCGAGACTCGCCAGGCGTATATCAGAGAACTGAGAGAGATGTGCCCCTGCGGGAATGCCCAGCGGAGGATTGAGTGATTGTACTTTCCCTTCCTTTTTATGATGCTTGATAAGTGAGAGTGCCTTGTTTGAGAGCGAGAATTGTTTGTATCAGGAATAAAAGTTGGAGTGACTGATTTTGCCCCTTGCAGTTGTTCTGTTGTTACTTCGTCTTCTTGCTCCATCGTCCTGCACACTATTAGCAATGAAACAGGTTAAATCTGTTTTAGGCTTAGCCCCTTGCCTTGTGACAAGTGCGGAGGTAACCAGTGCTTGATTTTTGGTCAAGGGGCAAGCCTTATTAAATAAGCGAAGGAAAAGAGAAATGATAACAATGCAATGCATGCATGCCATGAATGCAAGTCATGAATATTTTTGGATTTTTTTTTTTAATGTTAATATTTTTGGATTTTGAAATATTCAATGTTTTTGGGTTTTAAGTTTTTTTTTTAAAAAGATATTTATTGTTTTTTTGGATTTTGAAATATTTGTTGTTTTTGGATTTTGAAATATTTGTTGTTTTTGGATTTTGAAATATTTGATTTTTTTTTTTGAAATATTTGATTTTTTTTTTTTTGTTTTTTTGGAAAACCGATGCTTCCGTAACAAGACATGCCTCCCTCGTAACCTGAGGATTCCTCCTGAGATTGGCGTGTGATTGAAGGGACCCTCCTGGTCCGAACTTATATTTGCCTGACGGTGTTCTGCCAGGGCCACCCCCAGGGTACTCAGCTTTGTCCTGAAAAGAAAAAGAATATGGAGACAAGCTTACACCCGTCATGTGAGTTTTTAAGACTTGAATTCTTCCCTGGGTGCCCCTCAAAGCTTCGGTCTGTTGCGTCGGGGTTTTGGTGTTCGTCATCGAACCTTAAGCCACCACATTTGTCATTCTTGCTATGCCTAGTTGTTCCAATTTCCCAAATATTTTCATTTATTCATTTTTTTCTTTTTGTTCTTCTTCTCTCTTTTTCTTTCTTTTTCTTGTGGCTTCAGGTCATAACGAACTGCCCCTATTTGAGACTTATCTCGTATTAGGGTACCCAGGTCAGGCATCGCCTCCTTATTTACTCCTCATTCTTGGGTTCAGCCGAAGCAAGAAACGTACAGGGACTACAACTTTCCTCCAGGGTGTGGCCCCGGGAAACGGTGTTTGGCGGAACTCGGGACAGGACCAAAGGGTCGTGTTTGTGTGTTCAGCTTCTCTCAGTGATTCTTATGAACAGGGGAAGCTTGCATTGCTAGGGAAGCACGTGGTTAGACTCTTTTTTAGGGATAGAAGCGTTTGAGATATAACCCGTTCCACGGATTTGCCAGTTCTTCTCCTTCTGAGTTCGTCAACCGATAGGCATTACCTGGATAGACTTCCTTGATGACGAACGGCCCTTCCCAGTTTGGCTGCAACTTAGCCCTTGGACCACCTGTTCG
This sequence comes from Amorphophallus konjac, assembly GCA_022559845.1. Lineage (NCBI taxonomy): Eukaryota > Viridiplantae > Streptophyta > Magnoliopsida > Alismatales > Araceae > Amorphophallus > Amorphophallus konjac. The sequence continues at coordinate 98,671,041 of CM040127.1, forward strand.
GATGAATTTCCTTTTCAAAACCATATTACCTATTTCAAACTTTCTTTCGATTACCTTCTTTTGAAAATGACGTGAGACCCGCTTTTGATAAACAGAAGCGTGATTGGCCGCATTTAACCTCTTCTCATCTAACAGTTCCAGCTGTGCTAGTAACGCCTCTCGACGCTCGTCGAGATTAAGTTCCTTATCTAGCTGCACTCTTAGGGAAGGGATGAGAATCTCATACGGGAGTACCGCCTCCATCCCATAGGTGAGGGCAAAGGGAGTCTGCCCTGTGGGAGTTCGGACAGAGGTGCGATAAGCCCATAGAGCGTCTATCAATTTATCAGCCCAATCAGCGTGCCGGTGGGATTCACACGTTTTCTTGATGATTTTAAGAAGGGTTTTATTGGTGGCTTCGGCTTGACCGTTGCCTTGTGGATAATATGGTGATGAATGATGCAATGCAGTACCAAATTTCTTACAGAGGTCCTGGAGTTCTTGAGACACAAATTGTGGCCCATTGTCGGTGACAATGTCGCTTGGTACCCCGAACCGCGAGATGATGTTCTTTGTGATGAAGCGGCAAACTGTGGTAGCTTTGATCTCTGCATAGGCTTCAGCTTCCGCCCACTTCGTGAAATACTCTGTAGCGGTGAGGATGAAGGATTTCTGTTTTACTTGGGCGTTAGGGTCACCTAACGGACCGACAATATCAAAGGCCCACATGAAGAAAGGCCATGGGGCGGATAGTGGGCGAAGAGATGAAGCAGGGGCGTGGATTTTGTCAGCATGGAGCTGGCACTGAAGGCACCTACGGACGTAGGTAGAGCAATCTTCCTCTAGGGTTGGCCAATAGTAGCCCTGCCTAAGGATCTTCTTAGCCAATGCCTGTCCATTCACGTGACCTCCACATTCACCGGAGTGAGCAGCTTCCACTACTTTCCAAGCTTCATCGTCATCTAAACACCGCATCAGAACTCCATTGAGAGCGCGCCTGTACAATTCTCCTGCAACGATTGTATACCTCGAGGCGACTCTTCTGATGGCTTTTCTTTGTGTCGCATTGGCTTCCTCCGGGAGAGAACCATCCCGACAATATTGCTCAATCTCATGGAACCATGGCAACTCATCTTCGTCCAAGATTTCTTCCAATTCTGCCAAGGATACTTCCTTAACCTCTTCTTTAGCCGCTTTCTCTTCCATAATCTTCCTAAGGTTAGCAAACCAAGGATCTTGCAGAGAGGGAGCGTCCATCCGTTGGACCACAATGGTCTCAGTGGAACGACTAAGGGAGAAGGATAAAGAGGAAGCGAGAGATGCTAATGAATCAGCAAGAATATTTTGAGATCGGGGAACATGAACGTAGATGAGTTTGCTAAATTGTCTAGCCAAGAGTGTGACCAAATCTTGATATGGCTTTAGTTTGGGGTCACGGGTGCGATAAGTTGACAGAACTTGACGCAGCACCAATTGAGAATCTCCCATGATGTTGAGGTATCGTGCGCCTAAGAGATAGGCGTGCTTTAGTCCAGCTAGGAGAGCCTCATACTCGGCTATGTTGTTGGTGGCAGAGAAAGAGAGCTGGTAGGCAAAAGGGACGGTGATACCTTCGGGAGTAAGGAGGACAGCGCCGATGCCACGGCCCTGGGAATTGAGCGCACCATCGAAATGTAGAGACCAAAAGGGAGGCGGATGAGAGATAACTGCAAGGTGTTCATCAGGGAATTCGTCCTGGATTGAATCAGTGTAGGGGATAGGAGAATGAGCAAGATGCTCAGCAATAGCATACCCCTTGATGGCCTTCTGGACGACGAAGGTGATATCAAATTGAGAGAGAAAGCTCTGCCAGCGAGCTAATCGACTAGAGAGGACGGGTTTCTCGAGGAGGTAGCGGATTGGGTTCATTCTAGAGATCAACCTTACCTCATGGGCTAGGAAATAGTGTTTTAACTTCTGAACTACCCATACCAATGCTGCACTAGTCTTCTCCATGGCAGTGTACCGGGATTCGGCAGAATTGAACAATCGGGAGAGATAATATGCTGCCCTCTCTCTTCCTTCATCATCCACTTGTGCCAGGACAGCACCTAGGGAATCCTCAGCGACAGAAATGTATAGGATCAAAGGCTTTCCGGGGACAGGAGGTTGCAAGACAGGAGGGTTGGACAGATAAACCTTAAGCTCCTCATAGGCCTTCTGACATTGTTCGTTCCATTTAAACTCGGCCCCCGCCTTTAATAAGTCGTAGAATGGGCGGCATCTTTGAGAGTGTTGAGATATGAATCTTCTAACGAACTGCAAACGCCCAATCAGACCACGAAGCTCCTTAAGATTCTTAGGCGGTGGCATTTCCATTACGGCCTTTGCCTTATTAGGATCAATCTGAATCCCTCGTTTGCTAACCATGAACCCAAGTAATTTCCCGGATGCGACTCCAAAGACACATTTCTTAGGATTCATCTTCAATTGGTATTCCCTAGCCCTTTGCAACACTTTGGCTAAAATGGCGGGGTGTTCTTCTTTTGTCCCCGACTTCACCAGAATATCATCCACATAGGCCTCTATGTAGACGTGCATCATGTCGTGGAAGATGGCCACCATTGCCCGTTGATAGGTAGCACCTGCGTTCTTCAATCCAAATGGCATGACGACATAGCAGTAGGTGCCCCAAGGCGTGGTGAAGGAGGTTTTCTCTTGATCTTCTAGAGCAAGACGGATTTGGTTGTATCCTGAATACCCGTCCATGAACGAGAGAGCCTCAAACCCAGCGGTATTATCTACCAAAACATCGATGTGAGGAAGCGGGAAATCGTCTTTCGGACATGCTTTGTTTAAGTCCCTGAAATCAATACAAATTCTGACTTTGCCATCTTTTTTTATTACCGGGACTATATTGGCCACCCACTGTGGATAAAGCACAACCCTGATGAATCTGGCCTTATGTAATTTGTCCACCTCTTCTTTCATTCTCAAGGCCATATGTGGGTGGAATCTTCTGAGCTTTTGTTTAACAGGAATCGCCCCTGGCTTTAAGATTAACCTGTGTTCCACTAAAGCGGGGTCGAGACCCGGCATGTCCTCGTAGGACCAGGCAAAAGAATCGCTGTACTCTCTCAAAACCTTGATGAGCTCCTCTTCCACCTTAGGAGGGAGATCAGCTGCAATAGATGTGGGCCTGGGATCCTCTTCGGTTCCTAAATTGATTTCTTTAGTGGGTTCATCCACTGCTGACGAGGGTTCGTCGAATCTTCTCAATCCTTGTGCGTATAGGTCAGCAATGTCCTCCACATCACTTTCCTCATCATCCGCTGGGTCTTTCTCGTCTACAATTTCATACACTCCTAGTCCGTCATTGCTCCACACCCGGCCTTCTGAATCCTCATCCTCTTTCAAGGAGACGGTGGTGGCTATGAATTCTGGGCATCTGAGGAGGGCCTGGCATCTCAAGGCCAGATCCTGTAGGAACCTATTGGGAATGGAACGGAAGTGACATGCCAGTGGCGGCGTTGCAGAGGTGGATGGGCTATCTAAGGGGGAACATGCTTCTACCCTGACTGACTCGACTAACCTAGGAGACCCAACTACCTGTACATCTACCCTAGGAGACAGAAAATCTAGTGGGGAAGGAGCAGGGGTTTGGTGCCCCTGGGGAGTGGATGAGCAGAAAACAGCATAGTCTTCGACTGAAATGTAAGTTTGAAAGTTGACGTTTTTTTTGGGTATCTTCTACTACCAGAAGAGAGCAAGAAGAATCAGAAGGTGGAGGCAGAGGAAGGAGTTTTTTTGTGAAGAATTGAGGAAAGAGAGAGAAGAAGGTATCGGGGGAGAACCACATCCCGCGAACTCGGGGGTTAGGAGAAGGAGGTGAAGATAGATCGAGTAGATCAATGGGCGGACAGTGCCCGCAATTGGAGGGAATGAATAGAATTTTTGACGGTCTCCCCGTAAAACACGGTTTGACCAGTATTGGAGGGGATCGAATCACAAAGTTTGGGTAAACTGTTGAGGCCAAATGAGCAGGAGGAATAAAGAAGGAAATGTCGGAGCTTCCTGCCTCTCGTATCTTCTGTGGCCTTATCAGAGCATGCCTAACCATGGGCATCTCTGTCTCCTTCATTTGAGTGGCTGGATCAGTAAACAGACTTGACATTTCAGCAAAATAATCTTCAAGATCCCCTACCAACCCCTGCAGAGGCGGCGGTGGGTCAGCAACAATATTAACAATGGGAGCATCTTTCTTTTCTTCCTTGGGTTGTGGCTTATTTGCGGTGCCGGGCTGTAGTGGACCCTTTACAAAGTGTTGCCGGTAGTCCCAGGTTAGTGGCCCAGAATCTGCCTGAATGGTAGTGTTATGATAGCCTAAGCCCTGACGACCCATCTTCTTGCTTTCAGAGATGGGTTTGGTCTTTCCCTGTAACCGCGCGCCGAGACCAAGGCCTGGCTGATAGCCTAGCTTCATGATCATGTCCCAGCCTTTAGAATTTTTGGGTTTAGGCTTAGCTCCGGCATTCTTGCGTGTTGTAATGGGTTTGCCTGCCGCATAAGCCCATGGGTAATTTATGTCCATGACTGACAATACTGGCCTATTGCTCGGCCATAGAGTGGGGAGAACCTGGTCAGTGATGGCGTCCACTGCCTGGACGGTGGAAACACTCTTGACTTTGACCACCCGCCCCTGGAAGGAGAATTTCAGGCACTGATGGGCGGTGGAAGGTACCGCTTGCAGAGCATTTATCCATGGACGACCCAGAATAGCCTTGAACATCGGATCTATGTCTAGGACGTAGAATTCCACCTCTATTTGTAACGGCCCTAGCTCAGCCTGTAATGTGATGACCCCGTGACATGCCCTTCTGGAATTGTCATAGGCGGCAATGGTTGTCGGTGTCGGCTTCAGCATACTTTCAGAAATGTTGCAGGCACGCAGAGTACTTAATGGACAAACATTTATTGAAGCCCCAGTGTCCACTAGCACTGAGTCTACCACTACCTGGTTCAAGGTGATGGTGACGCATAGCGGCATTTGGCGTGCTTCAGGGGGCGCGAGTTCGGCCTCAGAGAATGTGATAGCGGGCCCTTTGGTAACAGTAGCCAACACTGACGGCAAGCTGTCTACCGCCACATCTTCGTTCACTATGACCCTTTGCAGAAACGTCCTTAATGCTTCTTGGTGTAGAGGTGAACGTCTGATCAACTCCAAGACAGAGATCTTTGCCGGCATGCGGTCAAGATGTTGCAACAGGTCGTATGTGGAACCGGGCGCGGGGTCAACTTCATTGTCTTGTGCTGCTGATGCTGAGATGGAGGGTATTTGGGGAGGTGCACTGGTAGAGGGGTAAGTCCTTTGAAATAACCGCCCGCTCCTGAGGGCAAGGTTTTGTGCTGGCATGGCTGTAGGTGGGCTCCCGCTTGACCCAGTGGGGTGAATGAGAATGGAAGGGATGGCAGTCTTGGTGATGGAGGATATGATAGGCATAGTAAGCGAAGGTTGTGGTGAAGGTAAAATGGGCGATGGGTGAGGTAAAGGGGCGGTTAGTGGACTGCAGTGATTGGTGGACAAGATAGTGGAGGGTATAGTAGGTGGGGAAGTATAATGTTGTGGGGGGATAGGCGAGAGAATATGGCTTCTCGGAGTGGTAAGTATGGTGGAAGGATGGATGACGGGGGAAGTTGTGGAAGGCATGGAAGGCCGAAGGATGGAAAAGATGGCGGGTGAGGTAGAGTGCGTAGGGATGTGGCGTAAGGTTAACAGGTGTGCGGGATCGTCAATGGTCCACCCTGCGTCAGGAGCCGGGTGGCGTAACATGTTGACTTGGGCCGGTGCCGGCGGCTGCTGTTGTTGTTGAGGGGCGGGTGCATGTACTGGCATGGGATTTTGGTGGATCCCTAAGTTTGGCTGCTGCTGCTGTTGCTGTGGCTGCTGTGGCTGGAATTGCTGAGGTTGTTGCTGAAACTGCTGTTGCTGTGGTGCTGCCTGTTGCGGCCTTGCTGGCCCTCTTCTCAGATCTTCAATCAGCTTCCTCATCTGAGCCCAATCGATCCTGTGACCTTCGTGCAGGTCGTATACCAGGTCCCTAAAATGATAACACCTCTCAATGGTGTGCCCCGGCTGCCGGTGATATACACAATATCGGGACAGATCGGCGGCCGGATTCATGTTCGGGCGCTCAGGTGGCAATTGTAAATCGCCACTATGCATCAGCGCTGCAAAGACATTAGTGAGCGTCTCTGGGAGAGGAGGATAGCTGGCTCTTTTAGCAACCGGACGAGCAGGTGCGTAGGTAGCAGGCGGGGGAGTGTTATGGTATTGCAGTGGTTGCTGGGGCTGTTGTGGTGGTGGCGGAGATTGTTGTTGAGGGTGTTGCTGCGTGGGAAAGGAAGGGCGAGGTGATGCGGAGAAATGGGGGTTGCTTTGCTGGGGGAAGTGGGAGGTGGCAGTCTGGCTAACTACCTGCACCTGCTCGTTTGTTTGGACTCCCTCCGTAACAGGGCCCTGTGGTTTTCTGGAACTCTTGGGCTTCTGGGCTTCGAAGAGAGAATGAATGGGGGAGTCCTTAAACTGGGTCTGGATAAACCGGGCCCGACTGTACAGTTGATGCATACTGGTGATGTCATTCAACATTAGGACATTCCGGAAGAGAGGGGTTGCATTAGAAATGAGCAGTTTGATCTTTTCTTCTTCCGGAATCTGCCCGGGCACACGGGAGGCTATCTGCCTCCACCTATCAGCATAGGTAGCGAAGTCTTCATCAGCTTTCATCTTCTCGGCCACTAAGTCCGTGAATGAGTATTCGGGTCCGACCCGATCTTGGAATCTTTGCACGAATTTCTCCTTGATCGTCTTGAAGCTCCCAACCTCCTCCAGTGGCAGAGCGTAAAACCATTCGAGTGCCACCCCGTCCAGGGATCGCCGGAATAGATATGCAAGGAGGTGATCGTCATGCTGGTATGGTCCCGACTCGTACAGGAATTCCTTGACGTGGATGAACGGGTTGCCGTTCCCATTGTACTTTCGGTATGTCGGGAGCTCTGACTGAGAAGGGAATCGGATGTCCCGGAAATTAGGAGTGAGAGCATCTGCGAAGGATGGTGGGCCAACCCTCTTATTGAGGAGATCGATCTGCTGTTGGAGAACTGCCAAGCGATCGTCACTTCCTTGTTGAGGTAGAGGGACTTGAGGTGGAACTGAAGGGTAGTGAGAGGTAGCTGGATGGACAGTAGAAGCCGAGGGATAATGGGAGACAGCCGGATGGATAGTGGGGGCCATGAGCCCGTAAGATGGATGTTGAGTCCAAAAAGGACCCACATCAGCGTAAGCGAGTTGAGCTATTCCGGGCTGTAGTCGAGTAGAATCCACTTGGGCCAGAGGGGCCGGTGGTGCTGATGAGACGGCCGCGTGGGCACTAGCACGAGGAGATAAGGGAATTTGACTCTTCCCTTTGTCTGCAGGAGGGTGGGCTGAGGTAGAAGCCTGGCCAGATTGATATATTGGAAACTGGAGGACCTGTGGGCGAAGAGGGGTATGGTCCACTGTGGCAACAGACGGTGCTCCGGACCTCCCAGCAGGATGGGTGGAAGAGACAGGAAGGGTTACAGCGGGCGGGACCTCTGCCCCGAGGGCTTGCTTGAATATCTGGAGTTGATCCTGGTCAAGTTGGGACATGAGTTGGAGTAGTTGGCTCGCCGAAGGGGAGCCGAACTGAGGGAGCGTGGGTGGCGCAACCTCAGCGATGGAGGAAGGGGGAACAAAGACGAACCCCTCCCCATTCAGGGAGGAGGCGACCCCGGAGACGTCCTCGAGGAGCCCCTGAGGAAGAGAATCCTCGCGGGCGGGGATGGACCCGAAAGAAGACATGCTGGATGATGATGAGTTGAATAAAGGGTTGCAATAGAGGGAGAGTAGAGAACCGTCCCTAGGAGATGATCCCGAGGGAGGGGAACAATGCTGCATGCAATGGGATGCACAAACTAGAGAGACTTAAGACCAAAGTACACAAGTAGAAGCAAAACAATCACACAATGAAAGGTGGAGACGAGAAGGGAGTCAACCAAGTATGCACACACTTTGAATGATACCGCAAGTTTTCAGAATTCTTTTCTCTTAGGCTTAGTGTTTTGGTTAAAATGTAGAGTTCGCTCGGACACTTGGGAGCCTAATAACGGTATGATGGGGGAACTGGCTGACTCTAAGGGGGATCACACTCCACGTATGCGGAACCTAGACACGGTGTGGCGATGGTACAACCGGCCCGGCGTCCGTGTGGGAATCCACGGCTCACGGGGGCTTACGGAGGTCCTCGGCAAGATTCCCTAGTCGGCTCCAAGGAATATGGAGACGAGAGGAAATCCTACTTCGGTAGGAAATGCAACTACAGTATGAAGTGAATGATCCTAGGTGCACCGGAGTGCATGCAAAGCCTAACCTAGAAATCTAGCAATCACATATGAAATCAAATGATAAAATCATGAAGCAATCAATAATATGATAGAAAATAACAAGTGGACAGCAGGGGGACCAATGCTGGGAACAATAATTAGGGATAACAAGTGCCAGCCGCAGACTCTGCGCCACAATAACGGTCTACTGGAGACCGCGGAAATGACTATAACGGCTCTGTAAGAGCCGCTAAAGTACAGAGCTGCAGAACGGGAATGGCGGCCTGATGATGACCGCTACACAAGTATGACGGCACTATGAAGGCCGTTAAATGAGCAGAGCACGGCAGTGATAATTGCGGAGAATACCAAATAACGACGGCTGAAAGAGAACCGTTTTACACAGAACGACGGCTGTTACAGAACCGCTGAACTTCACAGAGACAGAGATTGGTCAGCAAACCAGAAGCACGACGGGCATCAGGACGTCCCACCGTGATCGCCAAAAAAGGAGAGGTGTTGATATGTTATTCCTCCTCGAGTTAAATAATATTGAAGAGATAAAAAACAGGAGGAAAGATGAAGCTGTTGACCGTGATCGCCACCCGGTGAGAGCGCCGGGACTCGGAAGCTACGGGAGAATGCGGGTCCGTTCCTCCACTCCTCCTGGCCGGCCAGAGGGTGCGGGCCTCGTGCTTTTGGTTGCTGACCTGAAAGCAAACGGTGAAACACACAGATAAACGGAGATTAGCTAAATGATAGTGTAGTAGGTGTACTAATTGAAATAAAGCAAAGGAAGAACATGGCCCGGCGATACCTGGAGGTTTTGAAACCCCGTTTAGGGCGCCGGAAACAGTAGGAAAGATAAGAAATGCCAACGAAATGATGTATGTGATGTGTGATGCAGTGAAGAAAAGACGTGTGTGTGGTGAGCAAACAGGGAAGGACTAGAAACACAAAAACATGAAGCGTGAAGTTCCCTGCACCGGGGGCCTGCGAGGGATGTAGAAGGCCCCCACTCCCTGACGAACGGGCGTATGCTGTATGAGATTTGGCGATGGAATTCGACAGCACTTCGTGATGGTCCCCCCCCTCTGTCTCAGAACCCGTGAGCTATATATAGAGCCCAGGGCTTCGAGCTTAATCAGGGATTAACACTCGGTCAAGGACCGGTATATGATAGCATCGTGTCAATATTGCCAACGACATTCTCCTCTTAATTCGCCTGGAATCACGGGGTCTAATCTGGGTGGCCGTAACAATGACGGTCGTAAGGAGGCCGCCAAACATGTATGACGGTCTTGGAGAGGCCGTCCAATAACTATGACGGTCCTGTAAAGACCGTTATGCTTAAAGGCGAGTCAATGCCCGGACAAACAACTTTTCGTGAAGCACGTGGCTATGACTGACTGTCGGGCCTCTAACCCCTTTTCTTGTCGGCAAATAATGACGGTCCATAGACGACCGCTATATTGACCATAACGGTTGTCATGGAGCCGTTGTTCAAAGCATATCACGAGATACAAATAACCCGGGGCAGCGTAACACAACGGCCCAATGGGGACCGTTCTATTGAAAAAAACGGTTTATAACAGACCGTTAAACACAATGAGAGGGAGGGAGGCCTTCTTTGCTGGGAAGAGCCCAAAGTACTGCCAGAGGAATAATCTTTCATGTGATTGACTGTTCGGGACATCAATAACTGAGACGCAGGAACTGATTCGATTCATCGGTAAAAAACGGGTGTCAACAACGAGGAGCTCGATCGAGGGAGAATTTTGGTGTGTTCTTGGGTGTTCTTCGCGCGACCGGCCGACGACCATCATCCCTCTTCTTCCCTTGTTTAAGGTAAGTTCTTGTAGACCAAACCTCAAGCATAATGTATGGTTAGATTCGTCTCCGATCCCTCTTTCTGATCATACCCCAAGCCCTAAATTTTGCATTGTATCATGAGAGTATTAGTCGTTTAGCCAGAGCATGTTAAAATTAGGGTTTATCCTATTGTTCTCGAATTAAGGTTAGGGTAGCAGGCTTAAATGTCCTAATTAATCATCCTATATCATGTAACTTTTTGTTCTCTTTCTAATGGTATGCTTTTGCCCAAATTATATACATTGTATGTCATGAATTTCGTGTTGCAAGTCGATTCTATCATGGTCGTGGAGGTTCGGGCGTGACGTTCTGAACACGGCTCAACAAGAACCGTCCACCATTAAGCGGCCCCTCGATAGACCGTGTGGTCTTGGGGAGCGGTTGTGGTTTGACAGTTTACTATGTTTATGACGTTTAAATTCTTCCCGTATTTAGACGGCCCAACGACAGACCATGGACTTGGGCAGGCGGTGTTTTTACAGACCGCGCAGAGACCTCAGCGGCCGTTCGATAGATCGCTCAGGGCCTGTATGGCTTTCGGGCCTGCAAGACCTGAACGGCCTATCGACAGACCGCTCAGTCCCGTTCAGCGGTTCTAGATAGACTGTCCTGGTCAAAGAAATATTTTAAATATTGATTTTTAAGCATGATTAGTATGCTAATGATAGGGTAGAAACCCGTAATAAATTGGAACTTATGGAGCTAATTAATGTCCATATCTTGATTTGGGTTACTTTTATTCTTCTTCCAATCATATCTCCTTCATTCTTATCAAGTGTAAAGCATGAACCTACATCATGATTGTTAATGAGAATAATGATATTAGGAATGTTTTGACAGTCACTCCACTCCTGTGGAACTGACTGACAGCTATATCTTATTTTTCGATGGTTCACTAGCCCTCAATTTCTTGTAATGGTTGGGACTCTCCGCCGGATACTCCTTCCGTCGGACTAGGACCTCCATTATGAGACCTCCGTAAGTCCCCCGCGAGCCTGGGATTCCCACTAGGACGTCGGGCGGGTTGTACCCCCAAAACATGAACCTTTGGACTTTGAGAGGGGGATTTCTGTAGCCCATCTATGAGCAGCCAAACTAGGTCCATCAGGACCAAATGAGGCTCAGCTCATCCAAGTGACAGCCCCATAGGGCCCACTTAGGCTAACAAGCCCAATAAGATCACTCGGGATCTCACCCTTCCTCGGCCGCCCTTAGGCTCGGAAGGCCCGAGGGTCGGTCAGAACGGAGGAAGACTCATGCCCGAGTTATCCCCTCATCGGGATAGAGGTAAGCGCTCAGCACCCACTCCGACCTATCTTCATCCGAGCTATGCCTATCGCCCGGACAGGGTTGGCACCTTTTAAGCTCGAACTGACCGATGATTGCTTATCCACGCTGTCGTTGAGAGCCCTTTATGAGCAGAAGTTTATGAGGATTCGAGACCCATGATCCCTTAAGGCTATGAAGATCCCACGATGAGGACGTAAAGATCCCACGATGAGGACGTAACTCTCGCCTGAAACTCCTTAGCTTACGAGACTCATAAGGTGAGTGCACTATATAAACCTGGGACTCCCTCCAGTGAAAGGTAAGGGAAACACACGCCAAAAATCTCCTGAGCAGGAACCACTTCACCACCTTGGTGTAGGAGGATCTCGTGCACCTCTTTCTACCTCCCTCCATATCTTCCACCATTGCTCTACTGACTTAAGTATCAGAGGATTTTCCCCAGGGAACCATCCTTGGGCCCCCCTGATCCGTTTCCCTTTCTCCACAGCTCACTATTCGGTGATCATCCTCCCAGCTCAGGACAAGCATGAGATCACGCCCCTTCATCTGGCCCCGTTTGTGGGAAACGACCAAAGAGCTAGTATGGTGCGAAGAAGTTCAGGGAGGAGGTCCGCCGGCGACAGGGGAAAGGCCATGGTGGCGACGGGGGAAGGCCCCTCTCAAGCCTCCCAAACCCCCCCCTCCGGTGCCAGCACTCTAGCCGACGGACCGCCCCCTCCCCCCGCGGTAGGGCTACGGCCCCCTCCCCCTGCGGCGGTAGGGCTGCCGCTTAATGGCGGCGCTGACACCTTCCAAGCCCTCAATGTAAAATTGGACGTCCTCGTGGAACTCATGAGGACACAGGCGGCCAGGGATGGAAGGTCACGTGCCCCTCCGGAGAGCCCTCCCCGCGAGAACGTGTCCCAGCACACCGCCGAAGGCCGCTTCACCTTCCGGGGGCGGCAGATCATCCGTAACAGGTCAGGAGGACCTTCACAAGCCCCCCCTCCGGAGCAAGAATCCTCGTCCACGCCGAAGAAGGGAAGACCTGGGGCACGCCGTCCAAACCCAGAGACCGAAGTCCCTGGGGAACGCCAATACAGCCCCCCCAGCCCGACGGCGCAGCGGCAGCTGGAGCTGTCCCTCCGACTGCGAGAATTCGAGAGGCGTTTCGCAGAGCAGGAGCGCGCCCTACAGAAAGACTCCTCCACAGAGGACGAGGAGAAATCCCCATTCTCTGACTATATCTTGAAGGCAGAGGTATCTCCTAGAACCTCCATCCCGACCTTCAAGCTCTATGACGGCCAGGGCGACCCGGCCGATCACTTCGACAGCTTCGACACCCTGATGACCCTTCATGGAGCGTCCGACGCCATCAAATGTCGAGCCTTTGTGACCACCTTGGTCCAAGGCGCCCAAGCATGGTTCCGGGCCCTCACCCCAGGATCCATCCGGGACTTCAAGCAATTCGGGCGAGTATTCAAGGAGAGTTTCCCCGGCAGCGGTCCCCCAAGGTTGGTAGCGGGGCTTTTGGCTCTCAAACAGGCGCAAGGGGAGAAACTTCAGGCTTACATTACCCGATTCAAATCGGAAGCCCTGAGGATCCCCCGCCTGGACGTCGCCTCAGCCATAACCGCGCTGACCAGGGGCACCCGTGACGAGAACCTCCACCGCGAGCTTGTCCTCCACCCTCCCTCGACCCTCGCTGCGCTAGTGACTCTGGCATTGCGCCATGCCGAGTGCGAAGAAGTGCTCAGCGCATGCCGATACAGAACCGGCTCGGGTCGGGAGGGGGACAAGAAGCGGGCACCCGAGTCAAACTCGGGTCCGGGGAAAAGGCGGAACCAAGACGGGAAACGTAAGGAACCGTCACGGAAGTACGAGCGGTACACCCCCTTAACCACTCCGGTTTACGAGATCTACAAGGACATCAAAGGCTCGGGCCTCCTCCACCAACCCGAGCCAATGAGGTCGAAGAACCGTAGTCACAGCAAGCATTGCCTGTTCCACAACGACCACGGACATCACACCGATGACGGCCATCAACTCCAGGACGAGATCGAGCGTCTCATTCGCCAGGGGCACCTCTCCCGGTTCATGGTCGGGCATAAGGAAGGCCGAGGTGCCCCAGAGGAAATCGATAACCCCCCCGAGGGGTCCACATCAACATCATCGCCGGAGGAGCTGCATCAGGAGGAGACAGCGGCCGAGGAAGGAAGTGTCATGCTGAGCGGGCGAGCCGAGTCATCGAGCCTCCCAGGGCCCTGCCGAGTGAGCCCCAGGTCATAGTCTTCTCCGATCAAGACCTGGAAGGGCTAAGCACCCCGCATGATGACGCCCTAGTCATATCGGCCACAATAAACCATTGTAACGTAGATAGGATTCTAGTTGACAAAGAAAGTGCCCCTGGTGTATTATCCTATGAATGTTTCCTTAAGATGGCGGAGGATCCGTCTAAACTCCGCCCGATCCGAACCCCCCTGTGCGGGTTCAATGGCCAGGCCACTTATCCCGAGGGAGCCCTCAGCTTGCCGGTTAGTCTTGGCACCCCACCCAAGACCATTACGGTTATGGCGGACTTCATAGTGATCAAGGGTATGATAGCGTACAATACAATCTTCGGCCGAGGGATCCTCAGTCGAACGAAAGCAGTGCCTTCTACCTATCACCAAAAAATGAAGTTCCCCACCAAAAATGGGTTGGGGGAAGTCTGAGGTAACCAGGCCATGGCCAGAATGTGCTACAATATCTCGGTCGAAGCCACAAGGTCGGACGGGAAGAACAGGGGCCCCTGGGAAGTCGAGGAAAAATCCGCAACTGCCGAACCTGGAGGCGAATTGCTAGCGGTTTTCCTAAACGACAACCCGACCCTGGGAGTAAAGATCGGAGTCGACCTAGCATCTGGAGTCCAACAGCAATACAAAGAGTTTCTTTCCGTGTACATCCAGGTCTTCGCATGGTCTGATGATCAACTCCCTGGGATACCGGAGGAAACGGTGATGCATAAGCTCAACCTCAACCCTGGCATGAAGCCCGTACAACAACGTAGAAGGAAGCACGTGCCAGAGAAGTAGGCGATTATCAAGGAGCAAGTCACCAAGAGGAAAAAGACTAGTCTTTTTAGACCGGTCCTGTACCCAACGTGGCTGTCTAACGTCGTCCTGGTGCCGAAAGCTTCGGGAAAGTGGCGAATGTGCGTGGACTTCACCGACTTGAACAAGGCTACTCCAAAGGACAGCTATCCATTACCGAGCATCGACCAACTGGTTGACTCAACCTCGGGCAATGAGATACTCAGCTTCCTAGATGCCTATTCAGGTTACCATCAGATCAGAATGCATCCCGAAGACATCGAGAAGATCGCCTTTATCACCGACTTCGACGTACACTGCTACACCCGAATGCCCTTTGGGTTGAAGAACGCTGGAGCCACGTACCAGAGGCTGGTCAATCATATGTTCGAGGGACAGCTCGGTCGGAACGTCGAGGCCTATATTGACGACATGCTCGTGAAGACCCCCAAGGTCGAGGACCACTTCGCCGACCTAGTAGAAACCTTCGACACCCTCCTGAAGTACAACATGAAGCTTAATCCTGCCAAGTGCGCCTTCGGAGTAAGGTCTGAAAAATTCTTGGGCTTCTTAGTCACCCAGCGTGGGATCGAGGCCAAGCCCGACAAAGTCTAGGCCATCCTAGACATGCGCCCACCCACCTGCATCAAAGATGTTCAACGCCTTACCGGGCGCATTGCCGCGCTCAGCAGATTCCTACCCCGCGCGGCTGAACGATGCCTACCCTTCTTCAAACTATTGAGGGGGCCCTAAAATGGCATCTGCTACATTCGCGTGGGACGAGGAATGCCAAAAAGCGTTCGCCAAGCTTAAGGAGTTCCTGGCTTCTCCTCCGGTGCTTTCCAAGCACGTACCAGGCGAAACCTTGCATCTCTATCTCGCCAAGCTTAAGGAGTTCCTGGCTTCACCTCCGGTGCTTTCCAAGCCCGTACTAGGTGAAACCTTGCATCTCTATCTCTCGACGACTCCATCTACAGTTAGCTCGGTCCTAGTCAGAAATGACTCGGGAGTCGAGAGACCGGTCTACTACACTAGCAAGGTGCTCAATAAGGCTGAAAGAAGGCACCCCACAACCGAGAGACTCGTGCTAGCGTTGGTTACCTCGGCCAAGCACCTCTGACCCTATTTCCAAGGGCACTCCATCACCGTGCTGACCAGCGAACCATTGAAGAGTATCCTCGCTCACCCTTAAGCCTCGGGACGCCTTGTCAAGTGGGCCATCATGCTCGGGGCCTACGATATATCGTATCGGCCTAGCTCGGCTATCAAAGGCCAGATGCTCGCTGACTTCATCGCCGAGAGCACCATCCCGACTGAAGAAAGATCTCCGTCCGCGCCCGGGCCGACCTGGAAACTGTTCGTCGATGGATCCTCCAACTCAGTCGGGAGCGGCGCCGGGATCCTCCTGAAGTCCCCCGAAGGAGCAGAGCTACAGTACGCCCTGAAGTTCAACTTTCAAGCATCTAACAACGCTTCCGAGTATGAGGCCCTCATATCGGGAGCCCGCATGGCCCGACGGTTGGGGGCTGAGCGAGTCAGGATTCACACTGACTCCCAACTGGTCGCTAGCCAGGTCAACTATGATTATGAAGCTCGAGAAGCACCGATGGTCAAATACCTCCAGCTGGTCAAGACCGTGGCACAACAGTTCGAGAGTTTTGAGGTAGTCTGAATAGCTCGGGAGGAAAACTCCCGAGCGGACGCCCACTCTAGGCCGGCCTCCTCTCTTGGCCCCGAGGGTACTCGATCGGTCCTTCTCGAAGAGCTAGAGCCGTCGAGCATTGATTCAGAGCTCCTAGCTGTTGACTCAGCCTCCCCAAGCGACTGGCATACCCCCTATCTGTCGTGGCTTCAAGTCTCTCAGGAGCCTCCCGACCCTCGGGAAGCCTAAAGATTGAAGTACCAAGCTTGGTGATTCATCACTCTGGATGGCGCTCTCTACCGGAGATCCTTCTCCGGTCCTCTCTTGAAGTGCCTCAGCACCGACGAAGCCAACCGAGCGATCGAAGAGGTCCATGAAGGTCTGTGCGGAGCGCATTTAGGGGGAAGGTCGCTCGCCAAGATCTTGCTACGGCAAGGTTATTGGTGGCCCACCCTGCAGCGCGACTGCTGGACTTACACACAACACTACGACCGATGCCAGTGATTTGACCACTTGGTCCATCAGCCAGCAACGTAGCTCATCACCCAAGCCGAGCCTTATCCTTTCGCTCGCGGGGGAATCGACATCCTCGGGCCATTCCCCATGGCCCAGGCCTAGAAAAAGTTCATTATCGTCGCCATCGATTATTTCACTAAGTGGATCGAGGCCGAAGCCACATCAAGGATCATCAAGATAGTCGTCTGGAATTTCGTCTGGAAGTCGATCATCTGTCGTTACGGCATCCCCCGGGTGATAGTAAGCGATAATGGTCGGTAATTTGATTCTTGTTATTTCCGAGACAGATGTGCCGACCTAGGCATTCGCAATCACTTCACCTCGGTCGCCCACCCTCAGGCTAATGGGCTGGTCAAAAATGCCAATGAGACTATCTTAAAAGGCATCAAGACTAGGCTCGGCAAAGCCAAGGGTGGCTGGCTTGAGGAATTGCCGAACGTACTTTGGTCACACAGAACGACTCCCAGAACGGTAACCGGTGAAAGCCCCTTTCAGCTGGTATACGGCACCGAGGCCATGATCCCGATGGAGATTGGCAACCCCTGTAATACCCCGATTATTTATTAAGTTTTATTGAGCTTTTATTGATTAAAAAATGAATTAAAATGAATTAATGTTTGAATTTCGGAATATTAATATTTAATTCATTAGAAAATAGAACCTATAAAATTTGACTACCTTAGAAAAATCTGAAAAAATAGTAATTGGGTAAAAGATCATTTTTATAGCAATTTTGTCTTCTGGACTTGACCCAAATTAATTATGTAACCTTGTCTAATTAGAGGTTTAATCCCGAAATTGACTTTTACCTAACCTTTACCTAACCGTAACTTAAAACGTGAAATTCGACCTTATTACTCAACCAAATGATCTGAAATCAAGGGCAAATGGAAGGCCACGAGGTAAGGAACATTTACCCTCAATCAATTTGGGGGTAAACCTAGCCCTAAAACGTGCTGCCGACATAGCTTTGGTCGAGTCAAGGATTCCGACGCCGTTTCTAACACGTAACTTGCAGCGCCAAATACTCCCAACTCCGAAGGCTCCAGAAGCTCCATGACCTATAGAAACGTAGCTCTTCGACTCTAGTTTCAATTGGTAGCTGGGTCAGCCGACGAGGAGTCCAGATCTGGGAGTATTCGTCGATTTGGTGGAAGGTGTTAGCAGTTCGTCGTTCTTCATCTCCAGCCCTTTAATCCGTCGATTAAGGTAGGTACCCTTAACCAAATGAGACTTGTGAATATAGTATCTCGATCAGCTTGACGAGATCTTTCCAATGATAGTAAAAGCCCCAATTTTTATTGGGTATTCAGGGAGATTTAGAGGCATCTTTGGAAGGTATCCCTGGATCGGGTTTAATTCTAGCTTCGATCTTCAATCTTCAATTCAGGTAGGTGATAATGGACCCAACCTAATTGCTATACATCAATAAAATCTACATCATGTTAGCTTCATTTTGACGTTGGAAGTCCTAATTATTATTGATCATGCTAATAGAATTCCTGAGTTTTCATAAGTGTGTCCTGTCGACGTTCCAGCAGCATTAACTTGACTTATCTCATGATTTTAAGTGACTAAATGAAATATTCATATGACATATCTTATATGGTTGGAATCCTTATCCTGTCAGCTTTCCGTTGATATATAGATCTCTAAATTTTATTAAGTATAGTAGGAGAATTTTGAGTTTTAGTCACTGCCTATCCAGAACTAGGGTTTCGGTGTTCCAGTAGTTATAAATCCTAATTACAGCAAGTAATCATGCAATTGACCCTTCTGTTAGATAGTATTCTCTGTTAGCTTTCTAACGAAACCAAAATCCCCTTTTTTGGAGTTCATTTCCATTAGTTATTAGCATTTTAGTGTAACCCTAGCAAACCGCCACTTCTCGGCGTTCACCGGACGCGGCAGGGATGACCGGAGACGACCCAGAGATGGACGGTCTTATGATAGACCGCCCAACTCAGGCCTAAACTTTGACCATTTTTGACTTTGGTATAACCATAGATGAACGGTCTTTCAGGAACCACACATCCCAGGATGAACGGTGCCTCACGAACCACATATCGGGATATAAGGTCCCGGAGGAACCACATATCCTGGACGGCCCTGCACTGGCCGCACATCCCAGGGGATGGGCGGTTGGTCCAGAGCTGCCCAACCCTTTGAGCGGCCTAGGTGGAACCGCCCAAGTACTTGGGCGGCCTAGCATGAACCGCCCATGTCCCCAGAGTGCCCCTTTCAGCCTGTTTAGCCCCCGTTCAGCCCTGTTAAGCCCCAAGGGATATAAGGTCCACCAGGAACCATTTATCCCCTCTGAGAGTGACTTAGTAATGGTTCTAATGCATTCATTTTCATGTCATACATGTTAATTAGTAAAATAGAAACCCACTTAATAAATGTTTAATTATGCGACTAAATTTCTGTTAATTGCTTGTTATTCGTGCCTACGCGACTTACGCGATCTTGTTCATTAGCTTATCATCTTGAATCATTTTTTTGGCATCTTGGCTTAACGTAAAACTTAATTCTTGTTAATTTGGCTTGTAATTAGGATTAATATGCTCATTAGCTTGCTGTTTAACTGCTGTACTACAGTAGCGCAACACGATTAACTCTTATTGTGACTTGGTTATCGATCTTCTTGATGATTGTGCTTACCTTGAAATTCTAAAATGAATCTCCTTCCTACTTGAAATTGTTATTGCTACATAGTTCAAACCTTGGAATTCTGGTCATAAATTGTGGAAGTCTAGATTCGTGGGATCTTTGATCCAAAGAAATCAATGCCTGGCAAACAATTAAGGGCTCGGTCTAGTCCTGGGAGGAGCGCCCGAACACTACGTGTACCCCCGGGGAGGTGATTGACTAGGTGTGGCATTTGGCACCAGTACTATGACATGTGTTAAATCTAGGACTGTCCACTACTCTCTACTTTTCACTTTCCACTCTTCACTGTTCCCTACTCTACTTGTTGTTACTCTACTTGCGGTTACTTGGACGTGGAAATGAAATTACATACATGCTCGACATGACTTGAATCGTCTTGATATGGCCAACTCTTTATCGTTATCTCCTGCATTAAATTCTTGTCTTTGTTATTCCTTTTGAGTATTACCATTCTGTTCATTTATATTTCTTGACCTTGCAAGATCTGTATATTTTGTTTCATTATATCATCATTATCCTTTTATTGCATTATCCTTTGTAGCATGACATTTTGAAAATGTAATTAAACTGTTAATCACTTATACCTATCTGTTATCTCCTACTGAGCGTTAGCTCACACCCCGTTGTTTCCCCCTTTCCAGGCTATACAGGTGACGACACCCATACCGATGGGGAGGGGCAGGACTGATTACACCTGAGTGTACCAGTTAATAGATGGAGTCGTCTTGTTATTGCTTCTAGTTATGTCTTGGAGTTGTGCTAGTATTTCGATATTTAAAGAGTTAGTTGATGTACTAGTTGTACTAGATTTCATTAGAAGTTATGTTTGAGAGTGTCTTAGTAGTTTGATGAATGTTGTAATTGATTTGGATTTTCCATGTTTAATAAATTTGTTCTTTTCCATTGCCCTTGTGTTAATCATCTAGTTTATAATTCAACTTTATTTCAGATAGCTCGCCTCTAACTGTACGTCCCGATATTTCCGCCTTGTTCGGGGCATGACAGTTTAGTTGGTATCAGAGCCCTAGGTTTCACATTCCTAGGTTTTTCTAAGTCATAGGTTTTACCTTGCATCCCAATAATCGGTATATCAAAAGGTGTTGTCCGAACGTTAGGCTACGCCTATCGGGAAAGTCGCACACTTGCGCGAGTGGTCTTCGGATCGGTTATCTCCGCCAGGTACCGAGTTTTGGTCATGACTAGGTGCATCAGACCCCTAACTTTGTTAAAGTCTAGAAATTGATCTGGTGAGATTGGGTAGAAACTTGGGTTGAGCAATACCTCGATTGTTGTATTATCTATCATAATAACCCTAAATGATTTACTCTACTTGTAGGTAATTGAAATGGCAGCCGAACGTGCTGAATGGAGGAACCTGCAGCGCACGGTTCAAGGCCTGACTCAGGCGTTACATCAGGTAGCTCAAGCTGGAGCAGCGGGTCATGGCACCGGTGACTTATACCGGAACTTTCAAGGAATGAACCCGCCAAGATTTGCTGGTTCGACTAACCCCGACGAGGCCGAGCATTGGCTCAACGAAATGGGGAGAATTTTTGAAGTCATGCAATGCACCGACCAAGAGCATGTCCTTCTTTCTACCTTCCAATTGGAGCGGGATGCGCGTACTTGGTGGGATTCCGTCAAGGCAACTCTAGGCGATCAACAAGTCACATGGGAAGAGTTCGAGGAATTCTTCAACGATAAATATTTTTCTGATCGTATACAAGAGAAGAAGGTGGCGGAGTTCGCAGCTCTAAAGCAGCGAAGCTTATCGGTGGCCGAATATGAAGCACAGTTCTCTCGGCTTTCGCACTATGCTACTCACCTTATCTCCACCGAAAAGATGGAAGCTAAGCGATTTCTCAACGGGTTGAAGCTTCACTACATCAATCAACTGGCGCCAATGGAGATCCCTACTTATTCTGAGATGGTGAGAAAGGCACAAGTTCTAGAAGATACCCTAGAGATGACGGAGAGGATCCGTGGGAAAGGCATGAAGAAGGAACAACCAACTCCTAGACCCAGACCTGGTACTAGCAAGAAGAGTCCCATGAGTGGGTCTAGTTCATGGATCGGAACGGGAACGTGGAAAGATAAGATGCCGAGAAATGAAGAGAAGAAACCCGGCCCTATTGTTCCATTCAAGGGCAAGTGCAAGTATTGTGATCATCCAGGTCACAAGATGGAGGAATGCTGGCGCAAGCTAGGCGCGTGTTTACGATGTGGGAGTAGGGAGCACCGTATCCCTGACTGCCCTCTTCTATCGGAACAGGCTACACCGGCAAAACCTCAAGCTACCAAGAGGCCGCAAGGAAGGCTCCAAGCTTTACATGCGGATGAAACTAGGATTTCTGATGATGGCGGACTCGTTGAAGGTACTCTTACTATAATCGACAAGCCCACATTTGTTCTCTTTGATACGGGTGCAACACATTCTTTTATTTCTTGGAAATTTGCGAAGTCTTTATCTGTGGAACCTATTATGATGAATACTCCATTAGCTATATCAACTCCTATTGGTTCTGGAGCGGCTATTCAATATTACTATCCTTCTAGTAAGGTTATTATTGATGAACGAAACTTTCCGGCCGACTTAGTTTGCATGGATATGAAGGATTATGATGTAATCCTTGGAGCAGATTGGTTGGCCAAGTATGAGGCCAGTGTTCACTGCAGTTCTAGCTCAGTAACTTTTACTGGACATTCTGGTTTGTCTTTTACGGGAATTAAGCACCATAACCCCGTACCACTCATCTCGGCTCTTCGAGACGACAAGCTGATGAAGCGAGGTTGCAAGGCTTTTCTAGCCTTTGTCCATGCTACACCGGAGCGGCAAGTTGAGATAAAGGACACTCGTATTGTCTGAGAATTCTACGATGTCTTTCTGGAGGAACTACCAGGACTTCCGCCTGAGCGGGAAGTTATCTTCTCCATTGATATCGTTCCTGGCACGTCTCCTATTTCTAGAGCTCCTTACCGTATGTCCCATGCGGAGCTACAGGAACTAAAGCAACAGCTAATGGAATTGCTCGAGAAAGGCTTTATTCGTCCGAGTACTTCACCTTGGGGAGCTCCTGTATTATTCGTCAGGAAGAAGGATGGTTCGATGAGGTTATGCATCGATTATCGGCAACTGAAGCAGCTAACTATCAAAAATAAATACCCATTACCGAGGATCGATGAATTATTCGACCAGATAGCGGGAGCACATTATTTCTCTAAGATCGATCTTCGATCTGGATATCATCAGCTGAGGATTAAGGAAGATGATATTTATAAAACGGCTTTCCGCAGCAGGTATGGTCATTTTGAGTTTGTCGTTATGCCTTTTGGTCTAACGAATGCACCAGCAGCTTTCATGCAGTTAATGAATAATGCATTCCGGCCTTATCTTGATCAATGGGTCGTGGTATTCATTGACGACATACTAATTTATTCCAAGACTGAAGAAGAGCATGCTGAACATCTGAGGATGTCATTACAGATATTGAGAGATCATCAACTATATGCCAAATTCAGTAAATGTGATTTCTGGCTGCAAGAAGTGTCCTTCTTAGGACATATCATCACCAAAGAAGGTATTTCAGTTGATCCTTCGAAAGTGGAGGCAGTAAAGAATTGGGATCAGCCTACTACAGTGACCGAGGTGAGAAGCTTCCTAGGCCTGGCAGGTTATTATCAGAGATTTATTCAAGACTTCTCCAAAATTGCAGTACCTCTCACTCGATTGACCCGCAAAGACAATAAGTTTGAATGGTCCGAAGAATGTCAGCGGAGCTTTCAAACATTGAAGGATTGCCTTACTACTGCACCCGTATTGGCTTTACCTTCTGGCGACGGAGGTTTCGTGGTCTATACCGATGCTTCTGGTATTGGCTTGGGCTGTGTACTAATGCAGCATGGGAAGGTGATTGCCTATTCTTCTAGGCAGCTGAGGAAGCATGAAGAAAATTACCACGTTCATGACTTGGAACTTGCAGCGGTTGTATTCGCTCTGAAGATTTGGAGGCATTACTTGTATGGAGAAACATTCACAGTATTTTCATATCATAAGAGTCTGAAGTATTTATTTTCTCAGAAGGAACTCAACATGAGGCAGAGAAGATGGTTGGAATATTTGAAGGACTTCGACTTCTCTATCGAGTATCATCCTGGTAAAGATAATGTCGTGGCAGATGCATTAAGTCGGAAGCCTATGGCTAAATTGGCCAGTCTCATGCTACAAGAATGGAGGCTACTAGAACAATTAGCTAGCCTGGATCTTAATGTAGAAAATGATCTGGTGATGATTGCACAAATCCAACTTAAGCCTGATTTGATGATAGAAATTAAATCCTTGCAAGACAATGACCCTGAGCTGGTGGAAATCAAAGGAAACTTGAGCAACAGACCGGATTTCATGATGGCTGATGATGGACGATTGTTATTCCGAGGGCGAACTTGTGTACCCGATGTAGCCGAACTCAAGAACAAGATTCTTGAAGAAGCTCACAGATCCCGATACACGATTCATCCTGGAAGCACCAAGATGTTCAAGGATTTGAAAAGATCCTTCTAGTGGCCGAACATGAAAAAGGAAGTGGCAGATTTTGTGAGCAGATGCTTAGTGTGTCAGCAGGTCAAGGCTGAGCATCTCAGACCGGCAGAGAAGTTGAAACCACTTGATATACCCCAGTGGAAATGGGAAAGCATCGGCATGGATTTCATTATAGGTCTACCTAGGACTCGTGGTGGATTTGACGGGATATGGGTGATTGTCGACCGATTGACAAAGTCGGCCCACTTCTTATCTATTAAATCCAAATGGACAGTCGATGTTTTGGCAGCATTGTATATGAAGGAAGTAGTTCGACTTCATGGCATTCCAGTTAGCATTGTGTCAGACAGAGACCCTAGATTCACCTCACATTTCTGGAAGGGACTGCAAGAGTCCTTGGGCACTCGTCTGAATTTCAGTACGGCCTTTCATCCACAGACTGATGGACAGACGGAGAGGACTAATCAGATAGTGGAGGATATGCTGAGAACCTGCATGATTGATTTCGGAGGCAGCTGGAACGATCATTTAGCATTGATTGAATTCGCCTACAATAATAGCTATCAGTCCAGTATACAAATGGCTCCATTTGAAGCTTTGTATGGAAGAAGCTGTCGTTCCCCGTTGTGTTGGGATGAGGTGGGCGAGAAGCAATGGCTTGGACCGGATCTTATTTCGGAGTCGTCACAGAATATCCGTATCATCCGAGACCGGTTACAAGTGGCACAATCAAGACAGAAAAGCTATGCTGATAACCGGAGAAGGGCATTAGAGTTCCAAGTGGGTGAGCATGTATTTCTGAAGGTCTCTCCTACGAGAGGGATTCGTAGATTCGGCATTCGCGGCAAGCTAAGCCCGCAGTATATCGGTCCGTTTGAGATTCTGGATAGAGTGGGCGAGGTGGCTTATCGATTAGCGTTACCGCCTCAGTTGTCTGGCGTGCACAACGTCTTCCATATTTCTATGTTGCGGAAGTATGTGTACGACCCCACTCATGTTATTAAGCATGTGGATTTCGAGCTGAAGGAGGATCTGACCTACGAGGAAAGACCGATAAAGATTCTGGACTGGAAGCAACAGCAACTCCAGAATCGCCCTATATCGATGGTCAAGATTCAGTGGAGTCGGCGTGGGACCGAAGAGGCTACTTGGGAATCGGAAGATACTATGCGGAAGCGGTATCCCGACCTATTCTAGGTGATCTATCTACTTTCCGTATATAGTGCAGTGAATTTGGAGGACCAAATTCTTTAAGTAGGGGAGGGTGTAATACCCCGATTATTTATTAAGTTTTATTGAGCTTTTATTGATTAAAAAATGAATTAAAATGAATTAATGTTTGAATTTTGGAATATTAATATTTAATTCATTAGAAAATAGAACCTATAAAATTCGACTACCTTAGAAAAATCTGTAAAAATAGTAATTGGGTAAAAGATCATTTTTATAGCAATTTTGTCTTCTGGACTTGACCCAAATTAATTACGTAACCTTGTCTAATTAGAGGTTTAATCCCGAAATTGACTTTTACCTAACCTTTACCTAACCGTAACTTAAAACGTGAAATTCGACCTTATTACTCAACCAAATGATCTAAAATCAAGGGCAAATGGAAGGCCACAAGGTAAGGAACATTTACCCTCAATCAATTTGGGGTAAACCTAGCCCTAAAACGTGCTGCCGACATAGCTTTGGTCGAGTCAAGGATTTCGGCGCCGTTTCTAACACGTAACTTGCAGTGCCAAATACTCCCAACTCCGAAGGCTCCAGAAGCTCCATGACCTCTAGAAACGTAGCTCTTCGACTCTAATTTCATTTGGTAGCTGGGTCAACTGACGAGGAGTCCAGATCTGGGAGTATTCGTCGATTTGGTGGAAGGTGTTAGCAGTTCGTCGTTCTTCATCTCCAGCCCTTTAATCTGTCGATTAAGGTAGGTACCCTTAACCAAATGAGACTTGTGAATATAGTATCTCGATCAGCTCGACGAGATCTTTCCAATGATAGTAAAAGCCCCAATTTTTATTGGGTATTCAGGGAGATTTAGAGGCATCTTTGGAAGGTATCCCTGGATCGGGTTTAATTCTAGCTTCGATCTTCAATCTTCAATTCAGGTAGGTGATAATGGACCCAACCTAATTGCTATACATCAATGAAATCTACATCATGTTAGCTTCATTTTGACGTTGGAAGCCCTAATTATTATTCATCATCATCATCATCATCATCAGAGCCTTATCCCAATTAATTGGGGTCGGCTACATGAATCCTGTTCCGCCAAAGATTTCTATCAAGTGCAATATTCATATTTAAACTCAAGGAACTAATGTCCTTCCTAATAACATCGCACCATCTCATTTTAGGCCTTCCTCGAGCTCTTTTGCTAGCATCCACTAAGATTTGATCACATCTTTTAACCGGCGCTGAGTTAGGGCGACGAAACACATGTCCAAACCACCTGAGTCTATTTTCTCTCATTTTACTATCAATTGGAGTTATCCCTAAGTCCTTACGGATGCGCTCATTCCTAATCTTGTCTTTCTTAGTCTTACCACACATCCATCTCAACATCCTCATCTCTGCTACACACATTTTGTGGATGTGTTCCTTTCGTACTGCCCAACACTCGGTACCATATAACAGAGCAGGTCTCACAGCCGTTCTATAAAACCTCCCTTTGAGTTTCACAGGCATACGACGATCACAAAGGACACCTGATGCACTTCTCCATCTTAACCAGCCTGCCTTAATCCTATGTGTAACGTCATCATAAATCTCGCCATTCTCTTGTATGATAGACCCTAAGTATCGAAAGCTACTACTCTTCGGAATGTTATGTCCGTCAATTAGAACCATGTCTTCCTGAACCACTCTCCCATTACTAAAATTACAGTGCATAAATTCTGACTTGCTCCTACTAATTTTAAAACCTTTAGACTCCAAGGCAAGTCTCCAACGCTCTAACTTAGCATTTAGAGCATCAATACTCTCATCAATTAAAACAATATCGTCTGCAAATAACATACACCAAGGGATATCATCATGCAATTGTTTAGTTACTTCATCCATAACTAAGGCAAAGAGATACGGACTTAGTGCAGAACCTTGATGCAAACCTATAGAAACGGGAAATTCACCAGTCTCCCCAGCAATAGTTCGAACACTAGTAATAGCACCGTCGTACATATCCTTAATCAAATCAACATATCCTTGAGAGATTCCTTTCTTTCTTAATGTCCACCAAATCAATTCTCTCGGTACTCGATCGTACGCCTTCTCTAAATCAAGAAAAACTATATACAAATCTTTTCTCATCTCTCTATACTTCTCCATTAGCTGCCGTAGCAAGAAAATAGCTTCTGTAGTAGATCTATTTGGCATAAAACCAAACTGATTTTCCGACACAGTAGTCATACCACGGAGGCGTTTATCAATTACTCTTTCCCAAAGTTTCATAGTATGACTCATAAGCTTAATTCCACGATAATTATTACAACTTTGAATATCTCCTTTATTTTTATAGAAAGGAACTACAACACTTTTTCTCCAAACTTCTGGCATTCTTCGTTCCTTTAAAATTTTATTAAAAAATTTAGTTAGCCACTGAATACCAATATCTCCTAGGCCTTTCCATACTTCAATAGGTAAACCATCTAGTCCTAAGGCCTTGCCCACTTTCATTCTCCTTAAAGCATCCTCCACTTCTGACATCTTAATACACCTGAAATATTGATATTTATCAAATATTGTGGACTCTTGGGTACCTTCTAAAGATAAATCCTTGACGGAATCTCCATTAAGTAACTTCTGAAAATAGCTATGCCACCTCCCTTTAATCTCAAGATCCTTAGTTAAAACCCTTTGATCTTCACCTTTAATGCACCGAACATGATCTAAATCTCTAGTTTTCCTTTCTCTTAATTTAGATAGTTTAAATATGTCCTTTTCACCCTCTCGGGTTCCTAATTTATTATATAAATCTTCAAATGCCTTTGATTTGGCTTCGCTGACTATTTTCTTAGCTCTCTTTTTAGCGATTTTATAAGCTTCTAGGGTTTGAGCATTTTTGTTAGCTTGCCAACTTTAAAGCATTCCTTTTTTACTTTAATGGTATTTTGAATTTCCTCACTCCACCACCAAGTCTCTTTTTCTAAGTTCTTTTTACCTTTAGATTCGCCTAAGAGTTGTTTTGCAACCCTCGTTATACAATTTGTAACATTATTCCACATTACATTAGTTTCTTGTTCTAAATTCAAAATATTTTCCTTTAATAGATGATTTTTAAATGTTTCTAAACTTTTACCTTTTAAATTCCACCATTTAATCTTGGAATAATTATTTATAATGATCTTTCTTTTGAATTTAGGGATAGTGACATCCATTACTAACAATCTATGTTGAGGGGCTAGACTCTCACTAGGAATAACTTTGCAATCTTTACATAAAACTCTATCGACCTTCCTAATGAGAAAATAGTCAATTTGACTTATATGTATTCCACTCTTGTATGTTATTAAGTGTTCGTCCCGCTTCTTAAAGAAGGTATTAATAATTGCTAGATCATAGGCCATAGCAAAATCAAGAATAGTGTTACCCATATCATTCCTATTACCAAAACCAAGCCCTCCATGAATCCTCTCATAGCCTCTATTATCTATACCCACATGACCATTAAGATCCCCTCCAATAAAGATTCTCTCTTCACTAGGGATATTTTGGATCAAACTATCAATAGCCTCCCAAAATTGCTTTTTAATGCTCTCTTCTAATCCTACTTGAGGTGCATATGCACTAATAATATTCAAAATATCATCACCTAAGATAAGTTTAATTACCATTAGTCTATCCCCCAATCTATTTACTTCCACAACTCTGTCTTTTAAGTTTTTATCTATTATTATAGCAACACCATTTCTAGAGTTATTATTACCCGTATACCAAATTTTATACCCATCAATGTCTTTAGCTTTATGTCCTTTCCACCTAGTTTCTTGTAGGCAAGCTATGTTAACCCTCTTGTCCTTCATTAATTTAACTAATTCTAAACCCTTACCCGTTAAAGTTCCTATATTCCAAGTAGCTAGACGGATCCTATGTTTTTGGACTTGCTTCTTTACCCGTGTGCGTCCAACCCCACACGAGAACCCTTGCCTATTTGACACCGCAATCGGGCGCCATTGCGGCGCGTCGCTTACGGGGGACGCCCTAGCTAGCCCTTGCTCACTTGTCATTCCATCCGGGTTCCGATGTAACGCGTTGCTTACGGGGAACGCCCTAGCTGGCCCTTGCTCACTTGTCATTCCATCCGGGTTCCGATGTAACGCGTCGCTTACGGGGAACGCCCTAGCATTAGCACATAATGTATTTGGATCAGAATTCATGTTGGAGATGTGACAAAATTTTACTGCTGGCTGTCGACCTAACACAAACCCTCCTCTTTTCTCACCCGGGCTTGGGACCGGCCATGGCAGAGTTAGCCCTAATTATTATTGATCATGCTAATAGAATTCCTGAGTTTTCATAAGTGTGTCCTGTCGACGTTCCAGCAGTATTAACTTGACTTATCTCATGATTTTAAGTGACTAAATGAAATATTCATATGGCATATCTTATATGGTTGGAATCCTTATCCTGTCATATTTCCGTTGATATATAGATCTCTAAATTTCATTAAGTATAGTAGGAGAATTTTGAGTTTTAGTCACTGCCTGTCCAGAACTAGGGTTTCGGTGTTCCAGTAGTTATAAATCCTAATTACAGCAAGTAATCATGCAATTGACACTTCTGTTAGATAGTATTCTCTGTTAGCTTTCTAACGAAACCAAAATCTCTTATTTGGAGTTCATTTCTATTAGTTATTAGCATTTTAGTGTAACCCTAGCAAACCCCCACTTCCCGGCGTTCACCGGACGCGGCAGGGATGACCGGAGACGACCCAGAGATGGACGGTCTTACGATAGACCGCCCAACTCAGGCCTAAACTTTGACCATTTTTGACTTTGGTATAACCATAGATGAATGGTCTTTCAGGAACCACACATCCTAGGATGAACGGTTCCTCACGAACCACATATCGGGATATAAGGTCCCGGAAGAACCACATATCCTGGACGGCCCTGCACTGGCCGCACATCCTAGGGGATGGGCGGTTGGTCCAGAGCCACCCAACCCTTTGGGCAGCCCAGGTGGAACCGCCCAAGTACTTGGGCGGCCCAGCATGAACCGCCCAAGTCCCCAGAGTGCCCCTTTCAGCCTGTTTGGCCCCCGTTCAGCCCTGTTAAGCCCCAGGGGATATAAGGTCCACCAGGAACCGTTTATCCCCTCTGAGAGTGACTTAGTAATGGTTCTAATGCATTCATTTTCATGTCATACATGCTAATTAGTAAAATAGAAACCCACTTAATAAATGTTTAATTATGCGACTAAATTTTTGTTAATTGCATGTTATTCGTGCCTATGCGACTTACGCGATCTTGTTCATTAGCTTATCATCTTGAATCATTCTTTTTGGCATCTTGGCTTAACGTAAAACTTAATTCTTGTTAATTTGGCTTGTAATTAGGATTAATATGCTCATTAGCTTGCTGTTTAACTGCTGTACTACAGTATCGCAACACGATTAACTCTTATTGTGACTTGGTTATCGATCTTCTTGATGATTGTGCTTACCTTGAAATTCTGAAATGAATCTCCTTCCTACTTGAAATTGTTATTGCTACATAGTTCAAACCTTGGGATTCTGGCCATAAATTGTGGAAGTCTAGATTCGTGGGATCTTTGATCCAAAGAAATCAATGCCTGGCAAACAATTAAGGGCTCGGTCTAGTCCTGGGAGGAGCGCCCGAACACTACGTGTACCCTCGGGGAGGTGATTGACTAGGTGTGGCATTTGGCACCAGTACTATGACATGTGTTAAATCTAGGACTGTCCACTACTCTCTACTTTTCACTTTCCACTCTTCACTGTTCCCTACTCTACTTGTTGTTACTCTACTTGCGGTTACTTGGACGTGGAAATGAAATTACATACATGCTCGACATGACTTGAATCGTCTTGATATGGCCAACTCTTTATCGTTATCTCCTGCAGTAAATTCTTGTCTTTGTTATTCCTTTTGAGTATTACCATTCTGTTCATTTATATTTCTTGACCTTGCAAGATCTGTAAAGTTTGTTTCATTATATCATCATTATCCTTTTATTGCATTATCCTTTGTAGCATGACATTTTGAAAATGTAATTAAACTGTTAATCACTTTTACCTATCTGTTATCTCCGACTGAGCGTTAGCTCACACCCCGTTGTTTCCCCCTTTCCAGGCTCTACAGGTGACGATACCCATACTGATGGGGAGGGGCAGGAGTGATTACACCTGAGTGTACCAGTTAATAGATGGAGTCGTCTTGTTATTGCTTCTAGTTATGTCTTGGAGTTGTGCTAGTATTTCGATATTTAAAGAGTTAGTTGATGTACTAGTTGTACTAGATTTCATTAGAAGTTATGTTTGAGAGTGTCTTAGTAGTTTGATGAATGTTGTAATAGATTGGGATTTTCCATGTTTAATAAATTTGTTCTTTTCCATTGCCCTTGTGTTAATCATCTAGTTTAGTATTTCAACTTTATTTCAGCTAGCTCGCCTCTAACTGTACGTCCCGATATTTCCGCCTTGTTCGGGGCGTGACAACCCCTCCCTCCGAGTCATCCACTTCTCGTCTGAGGCAAACGACCAGAAACTGCTCGAAAACCTTGACCTAGCAGATGAAGTCCGAGAGATTGTCATCATCCGAGCAACAGAGTACCAACGTCGCCTCACTCTATACTACAACGCCAAAGTTCGAGACAGACACTTTCAACCGGGAGACTTCATCCTCAGGAAAGTCGAAGCCTCTCGACCACTTGAGGCGGCGGGCAAGTTATCCCCTAATTGGGAAGGCCCCTACCGAGTGGTCGAGACGCTCGGAAAAGGACCATACTGTCTATCCACGATGGAAGGAGAGCTCATCCCTCGGACCTGGAACGCAACTACATTACGCAAGTTCTACTTATGAATACTGAGCATTGTGCAAATGCCATGAGATAATACAAAAGGCTTCTTTCTTTTATTCAAACAACCCGCTTGTACATCAGGAAGGCCGAAGCGAGGAAAATACATGTCAAAAAAGCAAAAAATCCATCTGGTGTCGCTGTATGAGCCCATCACTCGGCTGACTTGGATGACCTTCCTGCGTCCAGCCACTGACTCTGCCTCGTGTAGAAATTGGCTCGAATAAAGGATAGTCGACCCCGTTGGCTCGGGCAACTCGGGACAAAGGTGACAGAGGGATTAGGAAGGAGAAGGCTACCTTCCAAGTTGAACTTGGAAGAGAAGGGGGAGAGGGAATGCATATGAAAGCATCCTCCCTGCCAACCTGCTAACTCTTTGGAAGAAAGAGAGTGCAGGCACCCTCCGAAGAGTGAAAGAAAGGAGGAGCAGAGCATAAGAGGGAAAAAGAGGCTGCGGGGGGGAGAAAGAAACCAACAGAGCTGGACGAGGAGGTAGGGGAAAGCCCGGAAAGGAGGGAGCTTAGCTGGCTTCCT
The DNA here is from genome assembly GCA_022559845.1 of Amorphophallus konjac. Lineage (NCBI taxonomy): Eukaryota > Viridiplantae > Streptophyta > Magnoliopsida > Alismatales > Araceae > Amorphophallus > Amorphophallus konjac. Next base: position 98,703,550 of record CM040127.1, read on the forward strand.
CCCCCCTCCATGGAGCGAGCAAGGAGGGACGGGCGGCAGGGATGCCTGATGCCTCCATCCGTCCACCATCTCGCCCCCCTGCAAGCGCCGCCGGAACTAATAAAAAGAAGACGACGTGCCTCCACACGTCGAACCCTCTTTAAGTCTGTCCGCCGGCCGTCGAACCCTCTTTAAACCCGAAGCAGCAAGAACTCTCCGCCCCCCATCGTCGACAGCCTCATCTTCCGGAGTGTCTTCCATGTTCCAAATACAACGACATAATGCTACATGAAGAAAGAATGAGGAAAGACTGTCAGGGAAACCCCTAAGTGGTGGAGAAGAAGGGACGCCCTTCAGACCATTTATAGGCGAAGGGAGGCTATTTGCCTTAAATGATTTTCTCCTCGAAAACACGCCAAAGGGATCTCTCCCTACGAACGGTCACCTCAAACTTCTTATTTTTCACCCCAGCAGGATACACGAAGCGGCCACGCATTCAAAGCATGAGAAAATGGAAAGACACCATGTCAGACGCTCACCCAACCATCACGCGAGATCCACGCAAAAAGTTTCGGCTCTTTCCAACCACTGCAGATATGTTGAACAAAATACGGCAATGACGATACGGAATAGATAAGTCTCCATCATAACACTGTTGCCTTATCCTTTTTTACACAAAAGAGGAAGTTTTTTTCCTTCAAAAAGGAAAAAGACATACAAAAAGAGGAAGCGAAGCAGATACATCAGGCCTCCGGCCCACCTTGAAGCCCGGAAGTAGAGGGCTCAAACGGTTTGCCCCCGGCATCTTCAGCGACGGCCGACCCTGGCACTGACCCCACCGGTGTGGGAACTACCACGGTTGCGTGCCCTCCCGAGGCATCCGGAGTTGGTGACCCCTCGAACGATGAGCCCCCGTGATCCTCTTCATCTTGTGCCGAAGCATAGGAACTGGAGGATGACAAGTCCGAGTTATAACGTTGCCCGGACGAGAAGTCAACTACTTCGTACGCCTGCTCCTCGGCGTAAGAGACGGCCCGGTCGTAGCCTTGCTTGAACCCCTTGCGGATGCCCCGACGAAGTCCTAACTCGTAATAGGGGAGGGCAGCCTCCTTAAGGTCGACCCGGTAGGCCTCTGAGCTTTTGTACTGCTCGAGAGCCTCCGCCCCGACTGATCCCACCCTACCAGCGAGCTCAGCCTTCTCCCGCTCCGCCTCGGTTGACTTCTGCTCGGCCTCAGCCGTCAGCTCTACGGCCTCCGTCGCCTGCTTCTCCGCCTCGACCCGATCAGCCTCGGCCTCCCGCCGAAGGTGCTCGGCTTCCTCCGCTCGGTCTACCATCTCTGCACGTTCGGTCTCCCACCGGCCATCCAGCTCAACGCGTGCAAGACGCTCCTCTTCAAGAAGCATGTTCTTCCTCTCGAGCGATTCGCGGGCCTTGGCCAGCTGCTCGGTTAGCGCCCAGGTCTCCACCTGGCTCGATCGCGCCAGCTCCCTGACTGAGGAAAGCTCCCGCCGAAGCCCATCACGCTCCTCGGCAAGACGAGCCAACCTCCTGTCAGACCCACCAAGGGTCCAGGCCAGGTTCGCTCGCTCCCACTCCGACCGAGCGTACGCTTCTGCCAGAGTGGCCCCCATCTAGGCCAGGGCCAGGCCGCCCTCCATAACCCCAGCGAGGGCCACGGATGGAGAGTACTGCCTACCTCCCCCCTCACCTTCGCGGCTATACCGCGACATAGCTGGTGCAGAGGGCCCGAGATACCAAGCCTCTCCAAGGCCGTCAGAACAGAGAACCCCCCATTGCCCGGCGCCTCGCCGAGTGGCTCGGACCGAGTCCCAGCCTCGGTCGCCTCTCGCGCCTCGGCCAGATTTTCTTGCGGCCCCCCAACCTAGACCGGCTCGGCACCTGCACCACCACCTGAAGCGCCAGCCTCGGCCACGGCCCCAGCATCCCCCGCCTCGGCCACGGCCCCCTCGGCTCCTACCGAGGGGAGAGCCGGGCCAGCACCGTTGCCAGTCGCAAGAACAGCTCCGGGCCCCTGGCTCCGGCCGAAGGAAGAGCTGAGCCTGCATCGTCACCGCCCACAGGAGCAGCCCCAACCTCCTCGGCCCCCTTTTGCCCAGCGGGTGGGAGAGCTCGCCCGATAGGGTCGGCCCCATCATGCTCGACGGAGGGGCGAGCCGCGGCAAGGTCGCCTCCGACTGCTGGTACGACCCCGGCCTTCTTGGCCCGCTTCCTGGCCCTCGCAGCGGCCTGGATCATGCCTTCCACGGGGTCCTTGCGCTTGCACCCCCGTGGCCTGGAGGATTCGCCCTGGGCCGCCCTCTTGCCCTTATCTCTGGTTCGGGAGCGACCCGTGGGAGCAGCCGATTCATCAGCAGCCAAGTCATCGCCAAGCTCGATCACCTCTGTGGCCTCCTCCAAAGCCTCCCGCCTGGTGTCTGCACGAAGAGGAAGACGTATTCAGGAAAAGAAAGATGATCCCCACATTCAAAGGAGAACCTAGTTTATGGCACCTGAGCCCAACGGATGCAGACGCGTAAGAAGACACTGCTCGATATTCTCTGGAGTAACCATCTCTTCGGTGGATTGGCAGGGCTTCAGCAAGATGGCCGCATATTTCTCCACATGTGGAGAGAACTCATCCTGCTTGGGAGGAATATTCGGGTGGAAATTGGGGATTACTAGACACCTCCAGGTTTCCTCCATTGAACAAATCCCCACCCAAAAGAATTGAGTTTTCCACCCCTTATGCGAAGAATCCTTCGCATCCAAAGAGATACAACTCCTATTCCGCCTCGCCTGGATGAAATAGAAACCCTTCCCGGCCGAAGAATGTGCTTTCAACTCAAAGAAATAGTGAAAGAGGTCCAAGGAAGGAGGAACTCCACACTGGCGGCAGAGAATGCTTAAGGCAGAAAGGAGAAGATAAGAGTTGGCTACCAACTGAATGGGTGCCAACAGGAAAAAATTGAGAAGCTGAAAAACGAAGGGTTCGAAGGGAAGGCGGAACCCACCCTTCCACGATAAAAGGAAAGTACAGATGTGGCCCGTACGAGAGTCCAGGCTCGTCTCGTGGGGGGAAGCTGCGATAAAACGAAACTTGTGGGGCAGGCGATACTGGTGCTCCAGCCTTCTCACATCCGCCACCCCCAGTTCACTGCAGTTTGGAACCGGCGCCTTCACCACTGGCTCATGATGCGGGACGGACACGGGAGACGACACTATTAGGTGCCACCCTCGGACTCTAGATGAAGACGCGACCAGCAGCACACACCAGGGAGACACTAAGCCCGACACTACGAGCTCCTAGTGGCGAAATGTCGCTAACAGAAGTGGAAGCTCACTCGTCGTCCCAAGCGAGGGAAAGCGCGGACCGTGCGCGGTTAAGGAACCGGCGGAGGTCAAGGGTAGTCCGACTCAACTTCCGGACTCAGATCGAGTCGCGGGACGGGTCACTCTCACTCTCACAGCGGTGACATGGACACACGGGCTAGTACCTACACTCTCGGTAGCAGCAAAAGACCATATACTAAACTAGCAAGCGAATGCCGAGAAGTTGAGACCTTTACCTCCACGCACCCGGCGTGGCGAAGACAACCCCAGCCGAATTAGGGACTCCCGATTAATAATGATTACAGCAATACACTAAGTCGACCCACTCCACGCAGGGAGGTAAAAGGTCACATGTGGGGTCCGGGAATCATGCAACTCGGGTTGACGGGCAGCATCTTGATGTCGCCCGACGGTGCTGAACTCCGCGTTTTCGTGCTTTCCGAACGGCGGCTTCTACGGGCCCGCGGGGCCCACGGACGGCGCTATCCTCCGGATCTGCGGGGGTGGGACCCACTGTGATGGGGACCCCTGGTGGCGCGCCTCCACGGACGGCGGTCGGCCGGGAACACCGATCGGGGGTCGATCGGCCCCGATTCCCAATTGTTGAACTAGCTGCCCACGGATTTTGATTGCTATCTTCCGGCGCGCGCTCCGGTAAAAAAAGCCGCTGCGATCAATCCCAATGTCGGATCGGGACGCATGAGCTATCGTTGGAAAGCTCTCTTGAAATGCTTCAATCTAGACCCAGAGAGATCTGCTGGATCTAGACGGATCAGAACTTTAATGAATTTACAAGCCCCTATTGTACAGTAACCGAAACCTCAGATTTGCAGGGTACTTGTCTGAGAACCACCGTTGACCACCTAGTAAACCTCTGATTAAGCTCTTGAGCTCTGCTTCAAAGTTGTAGGGGATCAAACCACGGAACTGGGAATATTTTTGGAATTTGCTTTGGAGGTGGTGGTTATTTACTATGATTTTTGGGGTGACTGGTGGTCGGATCTGGGAATAGGGGGACAGAACTGTAGCTAGGACAGAGAATGATTTTTAGAAAATATGAAATGGATCAACCAAAAATTGAGAAAAATTGTTGATGAAGGGGAGGATTGGTGGAACCTCCAGTCAAATTGGACGAACCAAAATAAATCAAAAAGTGGACCTAACACATGAAACTAAGGGCGGGGATGAATCTGGACAGAACTCTAGCAGAACCAAAATGGAATAGTGGACGAAAATCAAAAAATATGAAACGAGATCTGAATGGCAAACCAAAATTTGTGGGATGTCTTTGACACCTCTGGAACGCCCAATAAAATCGCCAGATCTATATGAGCTCATGGCTGAGACAGGAAATTCGTGGAACCTCCTGTGGTACTGCGCGGGTAGAACTCCGTTGATGGCGAAGGCGGTGCGGTGGCGGCTCGTGGCGGCGGCGGCGATCGTCGGAACTGATACACGAGGCGTCACACCTCAGAATGGAAGCATTCACAGCTTCAAGGGGGAGAGGGAGGAGAGAGGAGGGGGGCGCACCAGCGCTTGCTCTTGGAAATACTTTGATTCAAATGGCATTAATTCTCATCAAATGAAAATACAAGGTATATGTATGAATTGGCAAAAGACATAAACTACCCTTGGACCTAGGATTTGTGGGAATATAAAAATGGAGTAGAACTAATTAGTTCTACTCACATTTTTCAAAAATTAAAACCTTGATGGTGAGAGGGGGGCACCCCCTTGACTAGGGGTGGGGGTAGGTGGAAGGTTGGTGGCCAACCTTGACAAATTAGTCTAATTGTCCCCCTTGTGGACAATTGACTAGTCAAGGCTTCTAGATGTCCACCTTGGATGTTGACCAACCCCACAAGGCTGATATGGACCAATGGGAGGGGTCCTGGGAGTCCCATTGGGCCCAGGGGTCCCATTTTACAAATAAGCCCCTCGTACACTCATAATTACAAACCATATAAAATGAAATAAACACACCTTACACACAAATAAAGTCTAATTAAATATGAAAAATGCCGGGACTCAGGGGGGGCGTCTCCAGGCTGTCTCCGAGCCAAATAGATGCTGAGGTGGCTCGAGTCGTGCTCCGTGTGCGGTACCGGTGGCTCGGCGTGTCGCGCCGCTCAACTGCTCGGGTGTCCGCACCAATTCTCCCCGGGTGGGAGAAACTCGACCCTGTCGAGTAAGGGTCTGCATCGCTCCTGTATCGCTCCAGAAGGTCCGGATCGATCCGCTGCAACTCGCCATGTGTGATCCATGTGTCTTCAGTAGCGGGCCGTCCTCTCCATCGCACTAGGTAGCGCGGGTAAGGTCCACTCTTGGTAACTGTCACTTGCTCGTCCAGTATACAATCTATATGCTCACGCTGTCGTGAAAAAGGGGCTGGAGGTGGAAGTGGACACTCAGGTGTGGGATCACTCTCAAGGGAGGAGATGGCTCAAAAGGCTCACTAGGGATCACCGCTGGGTCCCTATATGCAACAAGATCCGATACATTGAAGGTAGTGCTTATACCATATTCCTCGGGCAGGTCCACAACATACGCATTGGATCCACGCGTTTCAACACTCTAAAGGGACCGGCTCCGCGAGCTTGCAACTTCTTAATGGTTCCAGAGGGAAACCATTCAGGTCTTACCCTGATCATGACGTATTCACCCTCGTGGAACTCTCGGTGGTGTCGGTGGGCATCGGCTAACTCCTTGTACCGTGCATTGCTGGCCTCACTCATGCAGACTCCTAACATGCCTAGCACTAGACTCGGCAGACTCACTATGCACTCCTAAAATGCTTAGCAAAATAAAAACACACGGATGCACACATAACCCTAAACAAACCTAATGCTAGTCTGACACAATCATATGCAAGGTGGTCCAGGACATCCGAATGTGTGCCATGCATGCATTTGACATAACCGGAGGTTAATGTCATGGTGGACTCCTAGACATCCTACGATGCACCAACCATGGACATGGGGTTTGGATGTGGGAAGTCCGGGAGGCTTGGGTGGTTGAGGTGGGCCGGGGAAACCAAAGTCTTCATTACCCCCAAATGACGATTCGGACATATTGCCATGTGAAGGTTGCCAGGCCCGAGTAGGAGGGGTGTGATAGTGGACTTCCTTAAAGAGGGGGAATGGAGGTTGTGGGCCAAGGGGCCAATGAAGAAAGGGATCGAAGGGATCAAAGAATGTGTGACCCCTCGATATGGATTCCCTCATCTCAAGATCCCATGTGTGGAAGTCTAGAAGGTGTTGTTGATCTCCTTCATCCTTGAAGGGAGATGAGACGGTGGGGGTATGATGGTGGACCCTCTCAAAAAGGTGGAGTAAATATGGTGGGTCACGAGGTCCACAAGAGAATGGGTCGAAGGGATCAAAGAAGGTATGACCCCTCGGACTAGGCTTCCACAAATCACTGTCCCACATTTGGAAATCTTGGAGGTGCAAATGATCACCTTCATTCATTGTGAGAGATGGGACGGCAGTCATAGGTAGAAAGTAAGATTCCTCCCTTGGACAAATGGGAATGAATTCGGGCTCGGCCGGCATAAGGAGGAGTAGAAGAACCTCTGTGGTAACATGATCCACGGTGTACACGGAGGTGATGGACCCTAAGGATGGATGTGTGAAGCTACGACCTGTAGGTCGGTCGAAGCGTGGGGCCAACAAGTGCATAAATGTCAACTGCCGGTCTAATCCTTTAAGAAGATCATCTAATGTATCCACATGGTGACTAGACCAGAAGGTGGTATGGAATGAGTTGATTGGCACCAGAGGTAGGATAGGGTCCATAGATGGGAAGGGAAGTGGGACCAAGCCCTTCTTGAGCCAGCTAAGAAGCGGCTCGGCTATGACAAGCATACCCGTTAGAAACACGGGTGGCTCGGGCTGAGGTGGCTTAGAATAAAGATCGGAGAGTGGGGCTTCTCCAACCCTTTTGTCCCTTATGGCTAGAGATGTTCGAGTGGGACATTGTCCGGCGTAGTGGCCGAACCCCTGGCAGTGATAACACTACTGTCGTGACCCACTACGCTCCCTGATAAGTGGGTCCCTACCCTTATCCTCCTAACGGACAGGGGGTGTAGGCAATGGGGCTCTCGTGGGTGGGAGAAGAGGATCCACTATGATGGGGAGAGGGCTTGGGGACTCCGTTGATGGGGCCGGGTTAAGACTACCGGCGATGACCTCCTTAGGCTCGGGTTGGAGTACATCACTAGGAGTATGTGTCCTATCCACCCCATCCAACTGGTCCAAAATCATTTGCATAAGTTCGGCAACGGAGTGGGTTGGAATAGGGATATCATGGTGGACTCGCCCGTAGTCAACCATCCTAGGATTGGGTCTTGGCTCATCTACGTGTGGGACTCTTTGCCTCCGACTAGAACCCACTTGGTTGGAAGTGATTGGGTGGAGCCGGTTGGAGGTGACCGGTTGGGGCACGTAGACCTTCCTAAGCTCTCTCTTCATGTCCCATCATGACTCGATGGGCCATTGCCCCCTAACCGCTCTCATTCTTTCGATGTAATCCCACTTTTCGGCAGCCTCATGAAGAAGCCGCTCTTTGGAGAAAGATAATTGCACTGCCTCGGACATAGTATAACACTCAAAGTAGGTGTCCATGGTGGCCTCCCACTTGAGGTAGATGCCCGGGTCATTGGAGCCAAAAAAATCTGAGGCTTCAGGCCTACAGAAGCGGAGAGGATGGTTGCCAAGCCCATGGGTGGGCCAACGGCCATATTGCCTGGGTGATGAGGAATCCATGGGAAATTGGAGACTATACGATGGACATGCCGACACAAAGGGACAAGACAAACCGACTAATGCAAACACACACTAGATGATGCACTTAGACCTAAATGTAATTTGAAACACTCTTTTTTTTTTTTGGTATTTTGAAAAGAATGCAATTTAAAACATTTTTTTTTGTTTTGAAAAGAATGAGACTCGACTACACCCTAGACACGACCAAGACTCGGTACGCGGCGGAGATAATCGACCCGAAGGTCACTCGCACAAGTGTGCGATCTTCTCGATAGGCGTAACCTAACGGTCGAACAACACCTTTTGATATACCGAGTGAAGGTGTGTGTGGGGTAACCTTAGACTATGCATGACTTATGCAACGACTACCCTAGACTCAACTCGCTCTGATACCAAACTGATGCGGGACGGACACGGGAGACGACACTATTAGGTGCCACCCTCGGACTCTAGATGAAGACGCGACCAGCAGCACACACCAGGGAGACACTAAGCCCGACACTACGAGCTCCTAGTGGCGAAATGTCGCTAACAGAAGTGGAAGCTCACTCATCGTCCCAAGCGAGGGAAAGCGCGGACCGTGCGCGGTTAAGGAACCGGCGGAGGTCAAGGGTAGTCCGACTCAACTTCCGGACTCAGATCGAGTCGCGGGACGGGTCACTCTCACTCTCACAGCGGTGACATGGACACACGGACTAGTACCTACACTCTCGGTAGCAGAAAAAGACCATATACTAAACTAGCAAGCGAATGCCAAGAAGTTGAGACCTTTACCTCCACGCACCCGGCGTGGCGAAGACAACCCCGGCCGAATTACGGACTCCCGATTAACAATGATTACAGTAATACACTAAGTCGACCCACTCCACGCAGGGAGGTAAAAGGTCACATGTGGGGTCCGGGAATCATGCAACTCGGGTTGACGGGCAGCATCTTGATGTCGCCCGACGGTGCTGAACTCCGCGTTTTCGTGCTTTCCGAACGGCGGCTTCTACGGGCCCGCGGGGCCCACGGACGGCGCTGTCCTCCGGATCTGCGAGGGTGGGACCCACTGTGATGGGGACCCCTGGTGGCGCGCCTCCACGGACGGCGGTCGGTCGAGAACACCGATCGGGGGTCGATCGGCCCCGATTCCCAATTGTTGAACTAGCTGCCCACGGATTTTGATTGCTGTCTTCCGGCGCGCGCTCCGGCGAAAACGGCCGCTGCGATCAATCCCAATGTCGGATCGGGACGCATGAGCTATCGTTGGAAAGCTCTCTTCAAATGCTTCAATCTAGACTCAGAGAGATCTGCTGGATCTGGTCGGATCAGAACTTTATTGAATTTAAAAGCCCCTATTGTACAGTAACCGAAACCTCAGATTTGCAGGGTACTTGTCTGAGAACCACTGTTGACCGCCTAGTAAACCTCCGATTAAGCTCTTGAGCTCTGCTTCAAAGTTGTAGGGGATCAAACCATGGAACTGGGAATATTTTTGGAATTTTCTTTGGAGGTGGTGGTTATTTACTATGATTTTTGGGGTCACTGGTGGTCGGATCTGGGAATAGGGGGACAGAACTATAGCTGGGACTGAGAACGATTTTTAAAAAATATGAAATGGACGAACCAAAAATTGAGAAAAATTGTGGATGAAGGGGAGGATTGGTGGAACATCCAGTAAAATTGGGCGAACCAAAATAAATCAAAAAGTGGACCTAACACATGAAACTAAGGGCGGGGATGATACTAGACAGAACTCTAGCAGAACCAAAATGGAATAGTGGAAGAAAATCAAAAAATATGAAAAGAGATCTGAATGGCAAACCAAAATTTGTGGGATGTCCTTGACACCTCTGGAACACCTAATAAAATCGCCAGATCTATCTGAGCTCGGGGCTGAGACAGGAAATTCGTGGAACCTCCTGTGGTACTGCGCGGGCAGAACTCCGTTGATGGCGAAGGCGGTGCGGTGGCGGCTCGTAGCGGCAGCGGCGGCGATCGTCGGAACTGATACACGAGGCGTCACACCTCAGAATGGAAGCCTTCACAGCTTCAAGGGGGAGAGGGAGGAGAGAGGAGGGGGGCGCACCAGCCCTTGCTCTTGGAAATACTTTGATTCAAATGGCATTAATTCTCATCAAATGAAAATACAAGGTATATGTATGAATTGGCAAAAGACATAAACTACCCTTGGACCTAGGATTTGTGGGAATATAAAAATGGAGTAGAACTAATTAGTTCTACTCACATTTTTCAAAAATTAAAACCTTGATGGTGAGAGGGGGGCACCCCCTTGACTAGGGGTGGGGGTAGGTGGAAGGTTGGTGGCCAACCTTGACAAATTAGTCTAATTGTCCCCCATGTGGACAATTGACTAGTCAAGGCTTCTAGATGTCCACCTTGGATGTTGACCAACCCCACAAGGCTGATATGGACCAATGGGAGGGGTCCTGGGGGTCCCATGGGGCCCAGGGGTCCCATTTTACAAATAAGCCCCTCGTACACTCATAATTGCAAACCGTATAAAATGAAATAAACACACCTTACACACAAATAAAGTCTAATTAAATATGAAAAATGCCGGGACTCAGGGGGGGAGTCTCCAGGCTGTCTCCGAGCCAAATAGATGCTGAGGTGGCTCGAGTCGTGCTCCGTGTGCGGTACCGGTTGCTCGGCGTGTCGCGCCGCTCAACTGCTCGGGTGTCCGCACCAGCTCATCCTCCCACTCCTCAACATCCGAGCGCTGGTCCGCCATGGAATCCGGAGAAGAGTCTGAGGAAGGGCGATCTTGGGACCCCGAAGATTCCGGGGGAAGAGGAAGCCGTCGGACTACTTCCGCAGTTATCTCCGCCAACTCCTTGAACACCGCTGCAAGCCTCTACTCTCCCGTCGTGCCCTCACAACGCATCGAAGAGAGCAAAAGCAAGAATGGAGGAGAGCCAAAACCCTAAAGACGGAGGAAATCTGGAAGGACAGCAAGCGCCCAACGCCTATATCCCCACGTGGGAGGCGGCGCGTCGTTCCGACCTCCGAGAAAAGGGGGGCCCTTCAGTTCAAATCTGTCAGGATCATCATTATTACGGGCCCAGGTGACCACGTCACGTGGCTTCATAACACCGCCAGATCTCCACCCACCTGAGCCACGCTGGTCTAAAACCCCAATGGCTACTCTTCCGAGCTTACTAAAGCTCGGGAGTAGGAGGGGGATAAGTGGAGAGGGGGATTTCTGTAGCCCATCTAAGAGCAGCCAAACTAGGTCCATCAGGACCAAAAGAGGCTTAGCTCATCCAAGTGACAGCCCCATAGGGCCCACTGAGGCTAAAAAGCCTAATAAGATCACTCGAGATCTCACCCTTCCTCGGCCGCCCTTAGGCTCGGAAGGCCCGAGCGTCGGTCAGAACGGAGGAAGACCCATGCCCGAGTTATCCCCTCATCGAGATAGAGGCAAGCGCTCAACGCCCACTCCGACCTATCTTCATCCGAGCTATGCCTATCGCCCAGACAGGGTTGGCACCTTTTATGCTCAGACCGACAGACGATTACTCATCCATGCTGCCGTTGAGAGCCCTTTATGAATAGGAGTTTATGAGGATAAGAGACCCATGATCCCTCAAGGCGATGAAGATCCCATGATGAGGACGTAACTCCCGCCTGAAACTCCTCAGCTTACGGGACTCATAAGGTGAGCACACTATATAAACCTGGGACTCCCTCCAGTGAAAGGTAAGGGCAACACACGCCTAAAATCCCTTGAGCAGGAACCACTTCACCACCTTGGTGTAGGGGGATCTCGTGCACCTCTTTCTACCTCCCTCCGTATCTTCCACCATTGCTCTACTGACTTAAGCATCTGAGGGTTTTCCCAAGGGAACCATCCCTGGGCCCCCCTGATCCGTTTCCCTTTCTCTACAGTTCACTATTCGGTGATCATCCTCCCAGCTCAGGACAAGCGCGAGATCACCCCCCTTCAAGACTCTATCGAACCGCGTGATTTTGCCAAGCCCGGAATTGGGTTGTCTTGTTATGAGCAGCCCTTTTGGGACCGTTCTGTCATTAAGTGGTTCACGCTTGACCGTTTGTCACTATGAATGGCCCTTTTGTGACCGTGTACACCTTCTTTCTGGGTGCGTCCAGCTCAATTGTAAATGGCCCTTACTGGACCATTTTATCATTTGAGCGGCCCATTTTAGGACCGTTTAGTTTCATAACTATTGGCGTTGTTCTTTCAAACCCAGAACGGCATTCAGCGGTCCATGTTAAACCGTTCAATTGTTGCACGGCCCAATTGAGGACCATTTATCCTTTGACACCGAACTGGGCTTTCCTGTGGCCCCGTTCACTTCCACGGTCCAGTATTAGACCGTTTTCTTATAAGCGGCCCAAATGTGACCGTGTACCCTCCAACTTGCGATTTCGCATGATTTCTTGTGTGCCTCGATAGTAGGGCCAAGCATGGCTTGTACTACTTATAACCCTTGATTATTCTCAATATATCTTGGAACTTTCATAGCTTTTTTGGCCGAATCCTATGAATATCTAGACATAACTTGGGATCTTGGATCCACCAAATCAATGCCAACGCATCAAAAGGGTCCGGTCTGGTCCTGGGAAGAGCGCCTAAAACGTACTAGTGCCCCGGAGAGTTGTAATGACATGGTGAGACATTGCACCGAGTGCATGACTAGCGTGATGTCTACGACAATTCATTTACTTGACTCTTTTTCTTGAATTCAAGGTATTAATTTCCTCCATGGAAATATTTACATGACTTGCTTGTTACATGCTTAATCGGCCAGTCTCTGGATATGCTATATTCTTGTTTTTTTTATTCTAAGCAGTTCATTGTCGTTATTCTTTTCTTTTCTCGCATAGATTGATGTAATTGGTTAAATACTTAAACAGTGCCTGCTATTACCTACTGAGCGTTCGCTCACCTAGTTGTTTCCCCCCTTTCAGGTAGCTCAGGTGAGGACTCTCAAACTGATGGGGATGAGCAGGAGTGAAAACCCTGGAGCGAACCATCTAGAAGGCCCCGTGGAGTCAATTTAGATAGTTTGAGTCTAAGTGATGTAGTTATGTTTTAGAGTTGTAATTTTGTTTAAGTCAGTGGTTATGTAACTGCGTTAAGTTGGTGGATACTGAGATTTTCTTGGTATGTTAATTGGATGACCGTGAAACTCATTATGTATAATTAGTTGGCATTTAATGGTTATGATGAAATTAATTCTGACCATGGTATTGAGCTGAATGTATGGATTCGCTAACCCAAGACACAGCATGTCTGGAAATCAACATATTTTAACTATTTTTCTGCTACCCCGTTCCGATATTCCGCGTCTGGGCGTGACATTTATGGCATGAGGACTTTTTCCCTCCCCTACCCTTTGGGGTTCCTTGCTCCTTCTAGATGCGTAACGGATGCCAGGATGCGCTTCCGACAGTCGGCCCGAGCCAGAGGCGATCGTTCCAGATTTTGTCCCGAGCGATGAGTGTATAGCTCGGTTAGGCCACATCGGGTTCCTGCAGGGGATCTCTCGATCCTTCTGTCGCTCGAAATTCTAGACCCGAGGGCCACCTAGGAAGTGCTTCTCCGAGTGGGTTTTTGGGCTTGAAGTAAGTGGGCCCAAAATGGGGCTGTCACTTTGGGAAGCTGGGTCTAGTTTGGTCAAATTGGACCTAGTTGGGCCGTGCTCTCGGATGGTTGATTTTCCCCCTCTCCACTTGTCCCCCTCCTACTCCCAAGCCAAGATTGGGCTCGGATGAGTAGTAGTTATGGGGATGACGTTGGTGGCTCGGTTGGAGTGGGAAATTATCTCCGATCAGGGGTCATTTAATGCAGTTGTCCTGGGAGTTTGCCTGTAATGATGACTTCTTTGAGTTGATGCGAGGAACCCCCTCCTTGGGTTCTGGAATGTCACGCCGTTTCCCACCAAGTCCATGGGGAGATAAATATTACGCATGCTTGCGTCCCAAACTGCCTTCGTTTAGGGTTTTCTTTTTCCACCGCATCAGTATCTCGGACGGGCTCATGCGCCACGAGAGAGATCGGGAAGAGCAGCATCTAGCAAAGGCCTTTACGGAGCTAGCGGAGATTACGGCGGCGACGATTTGCTAGCTTCCACCTCCTCCGGAATCGTCCGATTCGGCGCTTTCTTTCTCTTCTTCCAGTTCCTCTCTTTCTTCAATGGCGGAGCAACATCCTTTGTCCGAGATGCGCAAAGTTGGGCCTGGCACGGGGAGTTTGGTGCCACAGCCTGAGCATCCTATGCATAGTGAGCTGGGTGAGGCCGAAGTAAGTATGATGGAGAAGCGGTATGGGCTGCCGTGGAAGTATTTCTTCTCTCCATTACAACCTCATGAATCCAGCTTGTCTTATCGTTCGGGCCTCTTTTGTACTTTTCTTTTGGCTTGGAAGAGTGGGTTCCGCCTCCGTCTTCACCATTTTGTTGTGCGACTGCTTCAGTTTTACCGACTGGCTCATGTCCAGTTGGTCTCCAACTCGTATACTTTTATCTTTTCTTTCATCTTTCTCTGCCGCTCGTGCGGGCTCCGCACTTCTTTGGAGCTTTTCAATTCTTTCTTCGAGTTGAAGGAGCAGACCCACGCGGGTAAAGGTTTCTTCTACCTTCAGGCGAGGAGGGGAAGGAGCTGCGTGTCTCTTTCTGCTAAAGATTCTTCTCACAAGGGGTGAAAGACCCAATTTTTTTGGGTGGGTTCGTCTATGGAGGACGCCCCTTGGGATTTCCCGACGGCGATTAATTTCCATCCATCCATTCCTCCGAAGCAGGCGGCGATTTCTCCGGAACTGGGAGAGGAGATTAGGGTTTTTTAGGAGAATCGTCGGTCGACCGCCGAGTTGATGATCGCGGCCAATATCGAGGACTATCCTTCCCGGGCGTTGTCGTCTCACGGTAAGAACCTTGGGGTCTTGCGTCGCCACTTTCAGGTCGAGTAGGTAGACTCTCTTCTGATGTGCTGATTTTTGCTGCTCAGACTCGAGGCGAACGAATGACGAGGGGGAACAACCGTGGGAGCAAGAGATCATCGGCCTGGAGGAGACGTCTGCTCCGAGTGAACCCTAAGCTTCCGGGCACCCTTCCTGCGTGCGAGACCGGGGCAAGCAGATTGCTCGGGGAGATGCCTTCGAGCACCTTGGGGCCAAGCACAAGGATCCGGGGGAGCGGATGCTCCTGTCTTCAATGAAGGCTCGGACCGCTGAGAAGAAGCGGTTGAAGAAGGCGGGGGTCTCCCGTTCGGCCAAGGAGCATGCTCACTCGACCGAGGGGCGCGCCCGCTCGGTCGAGGAGCACCCAGTCGAGGAAGTCCGTTGCCAGGATCTCACGGCCGTCGAGCCAGAGGTGGCTGTCGCTGATGGGGGAGGTGTCGCCGAACCAGGTAGGCAGCAGATCGAGGTAGTGGCCTCTGAGTTCCCGAACAAAGTTGGTGGAGCGCGGGACCAAGCGACAGCCCAGTCCGTGCCGAGCGTGGTTGTCCCGGAAGCGGGGATGCTTAGGGGAGATGTTTCGGTCCCAGCTCCTCCAGAGAGGATTCCTTCTCCTTCGGTGGGCGCACCTATCGTCCGAGCTTCTCTGTATCAACAGTGCCGATCCTTGGTGCTTTCATTGAATCGGGAAGAAATCAGATGTGACCCCCCTTCTTTGCTCTTTGAGAGGGTCATGGAGGGTGGTCTGATCATGGCCCAACTAGGGGCCGAGATAACCGATTTCTTTGCTCGGCGGGACAGTGAGGAGAGATCCCTTTCTCGGGTTCATGCTGAGTCTGACCGGAAGATTAGTCAATTTACTTCCGAGCTTGAAGTTTCTCGGCGGGAGGCCACCTCGTTTCGGGCTCAGCTCCGATCGAGCCAAGAGGAGGCTCAGACGCTGGTCGACCAGCTGGCCCAGGCTCGTTATATGTCTGACCTGAAGGGTGAGCTCCTAGAAGAGGAGCGTCAGTCTCAGGTCGAGCGCTCCGAGCAGTGGAGGGCCGAGTGGGAGGAGCTTATCAACCAGGTCCGGGGGGCCGAGCGAGTGCGGGAGGAAGCCGAGGTCGCGCGGACTGAAGCTGAGGTGAAGTTGTCTGAGACCGAGAGGAAGTTGCTCAAGGCCGAGCAGAGAATAGCCGAGCTTGAGAAGGAGGCTGAGCGAGCCGAGGCGGGGGCGATCATGCAATACAGAAGCTCGGAGGGCTATCGTACAGCTCTCGAGGAGGCCGCCTTCTCGTATTATGAGCTAGGCTACCTTTGGGGGCTGTGGAAGGGGTTTGCCCAAGGTTACCATCAAGCGATCGTTGAGGCCCAACAGTAGGTGACCTACGAGCTTGTTTTTCCTTTCGGGCAGTGTTATGACTCGAACGCGGAGACTACAGATTCTTCCTCTTCGACGTCGAGTGAAGGAGGTAGTGGGGATGCCTGCAGCTAGGCAGAGGTATCGCCAACTCCGGTCACCTCTAGAGGGCGCGCGGTCAAGATAGTTACCACACAAGTGGGGTCAGTGTCTGGACCGGCCGTCACCGAGGGTACCGGGGGCGGATCCCTTGGTGCTGAGGATCCCTCATCTACCGATCCTCAAGGAAGACCGCGGGGCTCTCAGAGTCCCCCTATTTCCATAGACTAGAAGGAATTTTTTCTTTTCTTTTTTCTCCTTTCCTTTTTTTTTTGTGTGCTATGTTGGCCCTTGCGATATGTAATGGCAGCAGTATTTAATACCGAATTGACTGTTTCTTATCGCTTTTGACGCGATTTGGCCACAGTATCTGTAGTTGCTAAAAAGGTGGGGCTTTTATTTGCAGATATCTCGCGTGCGGCGACTGTCGTAGCACTGCCACCTTTTCGACTTTCGATGCCTTGCATGACTTGCTATTTCGCGCGTCCCAGGGGAGAAGTCATTGGAGGGAGAGCAACTGCCGCTTGGGGAAGGGTTGCCGCCTATCGCATTTTTTCGAGGGGAGGATCATTTAAGGCAAGCGTTCCCCCTGCCGACCTATAAGAAAGGTCCCGGAGGGCGCCTCCACTCTTCTTCAACACTTAAGGCTTTTATTGCAGTTCTTCCTCTTTCTCCCTTCTCGCGAAGTGCTTGTCTCTGTGCTAGGAAGTTATCAACAAAATATGGAAGGTGTTGTGGAAGACGCTGATCTTGACGGTTGCCACAGGTGCTCGTGCTTCTTCGGTGTGGAAGAAGGGACAGCGATGGGCGGGCGGCGTGCAAGAAGGGACAGTGCGTAACACCGCGCCTGTTCCCGACCGCTGGATCGCCGCCACCATCTTATGAGGAAGGTAGAAGCGGAGGGAGGTTCGAGGAAGCAGGGCGTCCGGCATGGCGGCCTCACCCTGGTCCTTCCTCACCTCGGCCCGCTTCTCCCTCCACTTCAATCCCCGCCGTCCTCTTTCTCCCTCTTCTGCTCTTCAACCAATTTCTTCTCTCTTCTTTCACTCTTTAGGATGCCTTTATCCTTGCTCACACCACTTGAGGGTGCTTGCTTTCTGTTCAGCTTCCGTCCTCCTTCCAAAGAGTTGGCAGAGGAGGCCTTCTCTTGTTTTCCTTCTTTTTCTTCCTCTGATACCTCGCTTCTTTTTTTTATTACTGAGTTTCTCGAGTGAACGAGGTCAACTGCCTCGTTATCCGATCCAATTTCTACACTGGGTAGAGTCAGTGGCTTGGTCTGGGGGTGCCAACCATGTCCGCACCGAGTCATCAGCTCATGTTGTAGTATAAGTGGATGTAATTTTTGCTCTTGATATGTACTGTATTGGCTATGGCCTATCTGATGTATGAAGAGACATTAATGAAAGGAAAATTGTTGCCATTTATTGCTTACATGTCTGTGAAAAGCTCAAAAGTAGAACTTTCGTAATGTTGTTACGTTCCACGTCCGGGGGATAGGCGCTCCCTCCATGGTAGACAATTGGTACACCCCCTTCTCGAGCGTCTCGACCACTCGGTAGGGACCTTTTCAAGTAGGGGCCAGCTTCTCCGCCACCTCTAGTGGTCGAGAGGCTTCGGCTTTTCTTAGGACGAAGTCTCTTGGATGGAAAAGTCTGTCTCGGACTCTAGAGTTGCAATATCGAGTAAGGCATCGCTGATATTCCATGGCTCAGATGCTCGTGATCTCTCTTATCTCGCTTGCCATATCGTGGTTTTCTAGCAGTTTTTGCTCATTTGCCTCGGGCGAGAAGTTGATGACTCGGAGAGATAGTCTACTGACCTCCAAAGGAATCACGGCGTCCGTGCCATACACCAACTAAAAAGGAGTCTCACTGGTGGCGATTCTTGGAGTAGTTCGGTGCGACCATAGTACGCTCGACAATTCCTCAACCTAGTTACCCTTGGCCTTACCGAGCCTAGCCTTAATGCCTTTTAGTATAGTTTTGTTGGCATTTTTGACCAGTCCGTTAGCCTGCGGGTGGGCTACCGAAGTGAAGTGGTTGCGAATATGAAGGTCGGCGCATTTGTTCCTGAAGTAATGGGAATTGAATTGCCGACCATTATTGCTCACTATCACTCGGGGGATGCCAAAATGACAGATGATCGATTTCCACATGATGCTCCATACGGCCGACTTGGTAATCCTAGCAGTGGCTTCCACTTCAATCCATTTTGTAAAATAATCGATGGCGACAATGACGAACTTCTTTTGGGCTCGGGCCATGGGAAACGGCCCCAAGATGTTGATCCCCCACCGAGCGAAAGGGTATGGCTCGGTAAGGGTGACGAGTTCTGAGGCAGGTTGGTGGACCAGATGATCGAAACATTGGCATCAGTCGCACCTTTGTACGTAGGTTGAGCAGTCGCGTTGGAGAGTGGGCCACCAGTAGCCTTGCCGCAGCAAGATCTTGGCGAGTGCTCTTCCTCCTTGATGTGCTCCGCAGACGCCTTCGTGGACCTCCTGAATAGCTCGGCCGGCTTCCTCGATACTAAGGCACTTGAGGAGAGGACCAGAAAAAGGCCTTCGGTACAAAGCATCGTCCAGGATGATGAAGCGCCGAGCTTGATACTTTAGTCTTCGAGCGTCCCGAGGGTTAGAGGGCTCTTGAGAATCTCGGAGCCAGGATATATAGGGGGTCCGCCTGTCACTTGATAATACCTGGTCAACGGTCATGAGCTCCGCTTCTATGCTCGGTCATTCTAGCTCTTCGAGGAAAACCGATCATGTACCTTCTGGGGCAACAAAGGAGGCCAAACGAGATAGGGCATCCGCTCGAGAGTTTTCCTCCTGAGTGATCCAGATGACCTGAAAGGTCTCAAATAGTGGGGCTATTCCTCTTACCAGTTGGAGGTATTTGACCATCGGTGCTTCCCGAGCCTTGTAGTTACTGTTGACCTGGCTGGCGACCAATTGGGAGTCAGTGTAGATTCTGACTCTTTCGACCCCTAGTCGTCGTGCCATCCTGGCTCCCGAGATGAGAGCCTCATACTCGGAGATGTTGTTAGATGCCAGGAAGTTGAACTTCAAGGCGTATTACAGTTCCGCTCCTTCCGGGGATCAGAGAAGAACACCGGCGCCGCTACCAGCAGAGTTGGAGGATCCACTGACGAAAAGATCCCAGGTGGGCCCGGGTGTCGGCAGATGAATTTCCTCGATCGGGACAGTACTTTCGGCGATAAAATCCGCGAGCGCCTGTCCCTTGATGGCCGAGCGGGGACGGTAGGAGCTGTCGTAGGCCCCGAGCATTATGGCCCACTTGACGAGGTGACCCGAAGCTTCAGGGTGAGCGAGGATCCTCTTCAGAGGCTCATTGGTCAGCACGACGATGGAGTGTCCTTGGAAGTAGGGCCGGATGCGTTTGGCCGAGCATACCAATGCTAGCATGAGTTTCTCAATTGCGGGGTACCGTCGTTCGGCATCGCCGAGCACCTTACTGGTGGAATATACTGGTCTTTGCACTCCTGCGTCATCTCGAACTAGGACCGAGCTCACCATAGGAGTCGATGAGAGGTAAAGGTGTAGTGTTTCGCCCGGGACCGTCTTCGAGAGCACCGGGGGCGAGGCCAAAAACTCCTTCAGTTCTGCAAAAGCTTTCCGACATTCCTCGTCTCAAGCGAACGTAGCAGATGCCAATTTGGGCCCTTTCAATAGCTTGAAAAAGGGCAGGCATCGTTCGGCCGCTCGGGATAAGAAACGGTGGAGCGCAGCAATCCGCCCAGTCAAGCGTTGGACATCCTTGATGCAAGCGGGTGGCTGCATATTCAGAATAGCTTGGACTTTGTCGGGGTTAGCCTCGATCCCACGCTGAGTGACTAGAAAGCCCAAGAACTTTTCGGATCGAACTCCAACGGCACATTTAGTTGGGTTGAGCTTCATGTTGTACCTCAGGAGAGTGTCAAAGGTTTCTGCCAGGTCGGTGAAGTAGTCCTCGGCCTTGGGTGTCTTGATGAGCATGTCGTCGATGTAGGCTTCGACGTTCCGACTAATCTATCCTTCAAAAATGTGGTTGATCAGCATTTGATATGTTGCCCTGGCGTTCTTCAACCCGAAAGGCATCCGGGTGTAGTAGTACATGCCGAAGTCGGTGATGAAGGCTATCTTCTCGATGACTTCAGGATCCATTCGGATCTGATGGTAGCCGGAGTATGCATCCAGGAAGCTGAGCAACTCGTTACCGGAGGTCGAGTCGACCAGCTGGTCAATGCTCGGCAGTGGGTAGCAGTCTTTCGGAGTGGCCTTGTTGAGCTCGGTGAAGTCCATGCACATTCGCCATTTGTCCGAAGCTTTTGGCACTAAGACGACATTGGCGAGCCATGTCGGGTAATGGACCGGTCGAAATAGGCCGGTTTTCTTCCCCTTAAGGATTTTCTCTTTGATGATCGTCTGCTTCTCCGGGGCATGCTTTCTTTTGCGTTGCTGGACAGGTTTTACCGACGGGTGAAGGTTGAGCTTGTGTACCACCATCTCCCCAGGGATCCTTGGAAGATGCTCATCGGACCATGCGAAGACTTGAATATACTCCGAAAGAAAATCTTTATACTTCCTTTGTTCATTGGGTGATAAATCAACTACAATTTTTACTCCTAGGGCCGGGTCGTCTTTGAGGAAGATTGTCAACAATTTCCCACCAGGCTCGGATGTTGTTGGTTCATCCTTGACTCCCTCGCCCTTTTTCTTTTTTCCCTCTGGCCTTATGGCTTCGAACGAGATTATGTAGCACCTCCGAGCTATTGCCTGGTTACCTCAGACCTCCCCGATACCGTGTTTAGTGGGAAACTTCATTTTTTGGTGATAGGTGGAGGGCACTGCCTTTGTCCGGCTAAGGATACCTTGTCCGAAGATGGCATTATAGGCCGACATCCCCTTGATTACAATGAAGTCAACCATAATGGTAACGGTTTTGGGAGGGGTGCCGATGGTGACTGGCAGGCTCAGGGTTCCCTCGAGATAGGTTGCCTGGCCGTTGAACCCACAAAGGGGGGTTCGAACAGGGCGGAGTTTGGACGGATTTTCACCCATCTTGAGGAAGCATTCGTATGAGAGTACATCAGGGGCACTACCATTGTCGACCAATATCCAGTCTATGTTACAATGGTTTATAGTAGCTGATATTACAAGAGTGTCGTCGTGCGCGGTAGATAGCCCTTCCAGGTCTTGGTCGGAGAGTACCAAGGCATGCTGCTCGGTCGCTGGTGGGGCTTTAGGGGGCTCAGAGACCCTGCTTGCCCGGTCAACGTGATGCTTCCTTCCTCGGCTACCGTCTCCTCCTAATGCCGCACCGCCAGAAATGACGTTGATGTAGACCCCGCGAGGTTGATTGTCAATCTCCTCCAGAATGCCACGGTCTTCCTTCTGGCGCTCAGACACGTACCGAGATAAGTCTCCTTGGCAGATAAGACTCTCGATCTCGTCTTTGAGTTGGTGACAATCCTCGGTATGGTGCCCATGATCGTTGTAGAACTGGCAATGTTTGCGTCGGTTGCGACGCTTGGCCTTCATAGGCTCGGGTTGGCGGAGAATGCCCAAGCCTTTGATATCTTCATATATCTCGTAGATGGGAGCAGATAGAGGAGTGTACTGCTCGTATTTTCGAGGGGACTCCCTTCGGTCCCCATCTTGATTTCGCCGCTTTCCTTAGCCCGAGGCTTGCTTGGATGGCCGCTTCTTATCCCCCTCCCGACCAGAGCCCGTTGGGCCACTGCAGGCACTGAGGACTTCCTCGCACTCTGCGTGGCGCAGGGCTAGGGTCACTAGATCGGCGATGGAGTTGGGGGGATGGAGGACCAGTTCTCGCCGAAGGTTCTCGTCGCGGGTGTCTCCGGTTAGCGCGGTGATGGCAGAGGTGACATCCAGGAGGGGGATATGCAGGGCTTCCGATTTAAATCGGTTGATGTAGGCCCAGAGTTTCTCCCCTTGTGCCTGTTTTAGTGACAGCAGCCCCGCTACTGACCGTGGAGGGCCGCTGTCAGCGAAGCTCTCCTTGAATACTCACCCGAATTGCCTGAAGTCGTGAATGCTACCGGGGGCGAGTGCTCGGAACCAGGCTTGAGCGCCTTGGACCAGGGTGGTCACGAACGCTCGGCATTTGACAGCGTCGGAGGCCCTGTTCAAAGTCATCAGGGCGTCGAAGCTGTCGTAGTGGTCGTCAAGGTCTCCCTGGCTATCGTACGACTTGAAGGTAGGCAGCAGGATTCTGGGGGAGATCTCGGCCTTCAGGATGTGGTCGGAGAATGGGGATTGCTCCTCATCATCCTTGGTGGAGATTTTCTGTAGGGCGTGCAGGGCACGCACTTGCTCCGCAAATCGCCGCTCGAAATCTCGCAGCTGGAGGGATAACTCCGGTTGCCGATGGATCGAGGGGCTATGGGGGCGTCCCTGCGGGCTGTCCCATCGTCCCACGGGGGGGTCAGTCTCGGGGAACTACTGGCGCGTCCTGACTTTTTTCTCTCCTCGGGGTGGAGGAGGTTTCTTGTTCTGGAGGGGGGGTACGAAGGTCCCCCTGACCTGTTGCGTATAAGCCGTCACCCTCGGAGGGTGAAACAACCTCCAGCTGTGTGTTGGGAAGCTTCTCCATGGGGAGGGCTTTCCCGTGGGAGTCGTGACTTCTCTTCCCTAGCCGCCTAGGTCCTCATTAGCTCTACGAGCATATCCAATTTAGTGTTGAGGGTTTGGAGAGCGTTAGGACTCCCGTTGGGGGGTTGTGCCTCCACGGGTGGGGGCGGCAGCTCGCCGGCAGGGTTGTTGTCGTCGGCGGGGGGGTTCTCCGCGGGGTGGGAGAGTGCAGGTTGTGAAGACCCAGGGTCCGGATACCGGGTAAACCCGATAACACTTGGATCTTGCGAGGCCTCCCAAGAGCGATAGAGCTCCGAACAGATAAAAAGGAGTGTGTGGAGTACATTGAAGTCCCAGATAAAGTAGTGAGCAATTAATATTTCAATGATCAGGTTTGCTAAAGTAGCAGAAATAAAATTACTTTTTCAATTAACAATTTAAATTAACAGAGTCCAGTCCAAAATAAAGACAGGTACAGTCCAACAGAAAAGGGAACGTACCCTCAAGTCGGGGAAGCCTGACCCAGGCAACGCTGACAACTACGAACTGACGCACCGCGTCACGAACCACGAGGAAGAAGAACGACCACACCTAAAAAGTAGGGGTAAGTCTCGTGTCACTGGCTCAGTAGGGGTCACGCAGATCCCCACTAGAAACAACGCAGTAACACGATCAACAACAGCGCTAAACAGTAAAGCAGGAGCAGAAGTAACAGCAGTACTAACTACGATAGTAAAGCTATAAAAAGCATGAGTAAATATAACTAAAAGAAAGAGTAAATCCGTAAGCGATAGAAACACGGCTGCCGAACAAACCTCGGCTCTCTAAGCTACTCAAGCAACAACAGAATGGCGAACCCTGATCTCACCAAGTCGGAAGTTATCGATCCATCGATAAAGCACAAGCTTCATAGCTGAAGCCTACCAAAATAGATGAAAGCCTACTAAAGACCTACACAGTCAAAGGCACGAACATACACGAACTCACCATCGTGTACGCTACACAAGACTGGACCTCGAGTGAAGCCACACACAGGCTACTCGGAAACAAATAACGAAAACACGCGTCACGAGAGTTATGTGTCAAGTGACAGAAGCACCTCTCCACTAGAAGAACAGCCAGATGCGTCCACTACGCCTCAGGTATCTCGTACTCACCTAGAACGGCGGTAACTGAGACACACACAAAGAGCCAAGTACAAGTAACAATAGTGCCTAGTACAAAGAGCAACCGAACTACAGTAACGAGTGACTAGTCAGGGTCACGCCCGTCGACGCTCGTCCAAACGCCCCTGACCACGTGTGCACACACAAGCTCAATGCCTTGAGCCAGGCCTCTAGCTAGTTTTCTCCCCCAGCAGGACGCTACTGCAAGGCAATGGAGTCCACGGAAACTAGCCTTAAAATAGTATATCAGAAACCTGCCCCGCCACCACTCCTAGGTGGGCCGACACATAGGAAAGTGTCACCGGGCTACGACTAGTGGAGGCTCACAAGACACATAGAGACTCCAAAACACTAGTGCTGAAGTACAGATAGTCTAAGCATGCACCGTCACACGTACTACAAAGCACCAAACACGAGACACAAGGTCGCATACCAGACTGCCACCAAACTCAGGACATACAACTAGACTTGCTGACACAACGATCCTTGAGTCACAAGACTCAGGGTCAAGATTGTCGCACAAAAGCGGTAACATGCCGCCAATCAGCCTAATCCCTAAGCCCACGGTAAAACACTGATGAAGGAAACGACACGGGACAGTCGGATCCACACCTTCGTATAACACGAATCACAGAGACCTGAGGGATCACCAAGACCCTCAAAGCACATAGACACGCAATCGAGGTAAAATAGTACCTCAAGGCGTCCAACCATGTCTCGATCCGTACAGGATCACCGAGACATTCACAAGGTCACATGTCAACCACTGGATCACAATCGGGTTGACCAGAAACCAATCATGACTCTGAAGTAGAACGAAACACAGCTCGATATAATGGCACTCCTGGCCACCCCATAACATGGTCATCGCCCTCATAGGACATCCAAGACATCCAGGGGACTACGGGCAAACCACAAGGTTAAGCCAAGACAATTGGAGGCCAAAACAATAGAAAACAGGACAATGGGACTAAATGGTCACATGCCTGACCGCCAAGAAGACCAAGCGGTCAGCCAAAAGGCCGCTAGCCAACCAACTATAAAAACATAGGGGCATGCGGTCTATCGCACGGCCACTAGAAGACTGTAGCGGTCATGGACCTGACTGCTAGACCTAGTCAACCCCAAACCGACTTAAACAGTCAAACTACCTAAGCGGTCACCCAAAGGGCCGCCAAGGTCACAAAGCGGTCAAGGCTAGGATCGCTAGCCCAACCGACTTAAAATCCATCGAACCGACATAAACAGACTAAATCGCCAAGACCAGCCTTGCGGTCTATCGCGTGACCGCTTGGCCTAACCGACATATACACAATTCCCAGTGGTCTAACAATGGACCATTGGACGAAGCTTAGCGGTCCTCCAATAGGCCGCTAGCCGACATAAACGGTTCATCGCGTGACCGCGAAGACCTGAACCGACAGAGCTCCAAACGGTCACCACTGGACCGCTAGAGGGATGCAAATGGTCGCTGGAACGACCGTTAAGGCGTCACGGCGGGAAAAACAGAGGAATGGCTGAACCCGGCTTTTCCATGCCCCGTTCGCCCTAAAATGAAGGGGAAACAACCCTAATGGCCAAATACATCTTCCACAAACTGGAAGGCATCCAAACGACACCAAAATGACAAGAAACGGGCGATTCTACCGAATCGACCCTAAATGAGTCACATGGGTTCTCGGGCTCGTACCGGTCCCAAATGACAACCAATCACAACGAAACTAGCGGGAATGGAATGCAGACATGCCAGGGATTGAAATAACACTAATTAGGCTAGAAATCGTCACCGAGAAAGGCGAACACGTCTCACACCCCCCAAAGCATGCTTCTCCCAAAATAAGGCAGAACCCGCTCGTTCTCACACCGTTTAGTTCAAAATCATGGGGGAACGCAGAACAGGAGTAGGACATCCATCTCCCTACATCCACCGAAGTTCCGCGACTAAACCGTGTCGAAAACCATCTCATGAATGAAACCACGCCGGCTTTGAATCCACCGAGGGATCGCGCCAACGCCACGCTCCATTCATCGCCCCATCACGCTCCAGACCAACTCCACGACGTTCCTGTCTCGCCCACCTCGCCACGGACGCGCGCCCCACGGAGAGAGGAGAAGAGAGGAGAGAGAACGAGAGAGAGGAAGTGAGCGGTGGTGAGGAGAGAGGAAGGAGAAAGAAGAAGAAATAGAAAAGGAAAATTAGGAATTTACTAATTTTTGTAAAATCTGATTTTTGGTCCGAAAATACACTAATTCAGAAAAATACGAAAAAAATAGTCTAAATGATCCTCGGAAGGAGCACAACGCAACTGTAGCATCCTCGAGTCAATGAATTCACTAATAAACTCACTACAGGGTTCTGTAACTTGTACAAGAGAAAAACTCACGTGGATCGTAAAACACAACTCAGGACCCACAAAAGCGATCCGAAAGCTCTCCGATAAGGATCCGAAAGACCCAATATATTACAGTCCTCCCCCCTTATAGGAATTTCATCCTCGAAATTCAAGGAGCTAACAAATGAACAAGGGAAGAACAAACTCAAACAATGGCTACGCTCTCCAAGCATCAGCCAAACACTAAACACAAAACACGATAACATAATTCTCGAAAAACACAATTCAGAGTAACACTGCCAGACCACAATCACAGGCATACGCTCTGGATCTCCAGGCATACCGATCCAAAGAACAAACACGGCACCCCAGTGAACACAAGTCTGACACCTCCGAAACAAGGCAACGCCGCTTACGTCTCACAGGGAAAGGAGACACGACCCATGTCACGAAAAATAACTATCGATAAGACATGGCAGACACAACAAGCATCAGCTTAAACAAGGAAACATAGTCCTCTCAGCTGACAACTAGAACACATCATCGGCTTTCGTGCCAAGAACAACAATGAAACTAGCACACAGAACGCCAATGATAACACCGGACCACGAGCACAATCAAGTCAGTCCTCACTCAGACATTATATCCGATTCGAGTCTCATGCCAACTCCATCATGACATACGAGTACAGTAAAACCAACTGACAAGACCTCGGTCCACACAATGCCAAATCAGACTCACAGGGAGCTCCCCCCAAGCTGAACACAACCACCAACGAACGACAATTAACAACAACAATAACACCTGTAGAATCCCGGCTCCGTTCTTAACACAGAACCACGGGAGACAACTGCAAGCTGGGTCACATCAAGGCACAATTACAACTGAACACACGGCTCATACATACAAGCCACACAGCGAACAACTTACCAACAAGGACTCACAACAACAACAACAATAATCTCAAAGAACGCATCTCAAGGACCATGATCACGTCTCGAGAGCACAACATCCAAGAAAATGTTACAGAGAAACAAAGGGTACTTGACCAGCGTAATCGTCGACACATTCCTCAATTCTCACGCATTTTAGTGCCAACCATCACGAAGCTTCAAGCAACGGCACGACAATCGATAATATCAAGGCACACATAGCAAAGATGAAGTCACATCGAGGAAAATAACCTCTTGACCGGTCAGAATCTTCTAGCCGACAAATCCTTGAACAGTGGGTTATCAGCCCACACGCTTCCGCTGCACGCTCAACATATGCACACAAGCATCAAGGACAATTCGACATCCGCATCTCAACACATACTCGATGCCATCGCAATTCACAAACTGCAGTATACCACGCCTCGAGTACCGATCCTGCTAACAGCCGATCACAAGTCGCCATAGTGCAAACCAGGAAGAGCACCAGCTTCAGCACAAGCACAAAGAAACACTAATCTTAGCTTATCCTTACGTCCCAGAACAATTACTGAACCTTTGTAACTCAACAGCTGCCAAACACGACACATCGGACACGGTGGACAACGCCCCCCCAAACATAAAAATTGGGTCCAAAGTCAAGCAACCGTCGAACAAAGAGTAGATCAGGTTCAAATTTAGCATAGTCCACACTTAAGCAGACACAGGACAAAAGCTTCACCAAGACTGCACTTTCAAGGCTAACCTCGAAAAGACGCCACCAAGCAAGGTGAGAAGAATCAAGCTCGGCCAACAATAGCTCTCCAGGAAGGAAAATCCTAGGTTCGCCCGAGCATTCTCTCAATCAAGGCATCTAATCGACCACCTCAACACAAACTTAACACCTCGGGGGCTGAACAAATCTTAAACTAGGATGACCAAGGCAACATAAGAATGCGCACGGCCATCACAACACCGATAAAGTCACCAGCCACCTGAACAAATCACGAAAAAAATCTCGAACACCGCACCACAGATTCACGTCTGTCAGCGAACTCTGCCAAGCACAATAAATCTGAGACAACCATCATGACAAAAGAAGAACACTCCGTCACATCCTGATGAGAGCAAAACCATCTCGCACAGTGCCAACACAGCACGCACAAGACCACACACGAAAACAAAGTGATAAACAATCGCAATACCATTGCCAGCTGCCGACTGTACTGGACCTTAAGGACTCTGAATACTGCCATATCTCAAATTCCCATGTACTTTCACACAACACAGCTCTGATACCAACTGTGACGACCTCGGGTCCGGATACCGGGTAAACCAGATAACACTTGGATCCTGCGAGGCCTCCCAAGAGAGGTAAAGCTCCGAAGGGATAAAAAGGAGTGTGTGAAGTACATTGAAGTCCCAGATAAAGCAGTAAGCAATTAATATTTCAATGATCAGGTTTGCTAAAGTAGCAGAAATAAAATTACTTTTTAATTAACAATTTAAATTAATAGAGTCCAGTCCAAAATCAAGATAAGTATAGTCCAACAGAAAAGGGAACGTACCCTCAAGTAGGGGGAAGCCCGACGCAGGTAACGTTGACAACTACGAACTGACTTACCGCGTCACGAACCACGAGGAAGAAGAACGACTACACCTGAAAAGTAGGGGTGAGTCTCGTGTCACTGGTTCAGTAGGGGTCGCACAGATCCCCACTGGAAACAACGCAGTAACACGCTAAACAACAGCGCTAAACAGTAAAGCAGGAGCAGAAGTAACATCAATACTAACTACGATAGTAAAGCTATAAAAAGTAGGAGTAAAGATAACTAAAATAAAGAGTAAAGCCGTAAGGGATAGAAACACGGCTGTCGAACAAATCTCGACTCTCTAAGCTACTCTAAGCAGCAACAGAAAGGTGAACCCCAATCTCACCAAGTCGGGAGTTACTGATCTGTCGACAAATCACAAGCTCCATAGCTGAAGCCTACCAAAACAGGTGAAAGCCTACTAAAGACCTACACAGTCAAAGGCACGAACATACACTAACTCACCGCCGTGTACGCTACACAAGACTGGACCTCGAGTGAAGCCACGCACAGGCTACTCAGAAACCAATGACGAAAACACGCGTCACGAGAGTTGTGTCAAGTGACAGAAGCACCTCCTCACTAGAAGAACATCCAGATGTGTCCACTGACGTCTTACACTATGCCTCAGGTATCTCGTACTCACCTAAAACGGTGGTAACTGAGACACACGCAAAGAGCCAAGTACAAGTAACAACAGTACCTAGTATAAGGAGCAACAGAACTACAGTAACGAGTGACTAGTCAGGGTCACGCCTGTCGGCGCTCGTCCAAACGCCCCTGACCACATGTGCATACACAAGCTCAATGCCTTGAGCCAGACCTCTAGCTAGTTTTCTCCTCTAGCAAGACGCTACTGCAAGGCAAGGGAGTCTACGGAAACTAGCCTAAAAACCATATATCGGAAACCTGTCCCGCCACCACTCCTAGGTGGGCCGACACATAGGAAAGTGTCACCGGGTTACGACTAGTGGAGGCTCACTAGACACACAGAGACTCTAAAACACTAGTGCTGAAGTATAGACAGGCTAAGCATGCACTATCACACGTACTACGAAGCACCAAGGACGAGACACAAGGTAGCATACCAGACTACCACCAAACTTAGGACATACAACTGGACCTGCTGACACAACAATCCTTGAGTCATAAGACTCAGGTCAAGATCATCGCACAAAAGAGGTAACATGCAGCCAATCAGCCTAATCCTTAAGCCAAAGCCACGGTAAAACACTGATGAAGGAAACGGACCGGGACAACCGGATCCACACCTCCGTATAACACGAATCACGGAGACCTGAGGGATCACCAAGACCCTCAAAGCACATAGACAAGCAACCGAGGTAAAACAGTTCCTCAAGGCGTCCAACCATGTCTCAATCCGTACAGGATCACCGAGACATTCACAAGGTCACATGTCAACTACTGGATAGCAACCGGGTTGACCAAAAACCAATCATGACTTGAAAGTAGTATAGAACACAGCCCGATATAATGGCACCCCTGGCCACCCCATAACATGGTCATCACCCTCATAGGACATCCAAGACATCCACGGGACTACGGGCAAACCACAAGGTTAAGCCAAGACAATTGGAGGCCAAAACAATGGAAAACAGGACAATGGGACTAAACGGTCACATGCCTGACTGCCAGGAAGACCAAGCAGTCAGCCAAAAGGCCGCTAGCCAACCAACTACAAAAACACAGGGGCATGCGGTCAATCGCAGGGCCGCTACAAGACTGTAGCGGTCATGGACCTAACCGCTAGACCCAGTCAACCCCAAACTGACTTAAATAGTCAAACTACCTACGCAGTCACCCAAAGGGCCGCCAAGGTCACTAAGCGGTCAGGGCTAGGACTGCTAGCCCAACCGACTTAAAAACCATCGAACCGACATAAACAGAGCTTAGCGGTCATACACTAAACCGCCAAGACTAGCCTTGCGGTCTATCGCGTGACCGCTTGGCCTAACCGACATATACACAATTCCTAGCGGTCTAACAATGGACCGCTGGACGAAGCTTAGCGGTCCTCCAATAGGCCGCTAGCCGACGCAAACGGTCAATCGCATGACCGCGAAGACCTGAACCGACATTGAACCGACAGAGCTCTAAACGGTCACCACTGGACTGCTAGAGGGACGCAAATGGTCACTTGAATGACCGCTAAGGCGTCATAGTGGGAAAAACAAAGGAATGACCGAACCCGACCTTTCCACGTCCCGTTCACCGTAAACCGAAGGGGAAACAACCCTAATGGCCAAATACGTCTTCCATAAACTGGAAGGGATCCAAACGACACTAAAATGACAAGAAACATGCGATTCTACCGAATCGACCCTAAATGAGTCACATGGGTTCCCAGGCTCATACCGGTCCCAAACGACAACCAATCACAACGAAACCAGCGGGAATGGAATGCAGACATACCAGGGATTGAAATAACACTAACTAGGCTAGAAACCGTCGTCGAGAAAGGTGAACACGTCTCACACCCCCCAAAAGCATGCTTCACCCAAAACAAGGCAGAACCCGCTCGTTCTCACACCGTTTAGCTCGAAATCATGGGGTAATGCAGAACATGAGTAGGGCATCCATCTCCCTACCTCCACCGAAGTTCTAGCACGCCAAAGCGACTAAACCGCGTTGAAAACCATCTCACGAATGAAAGCATGCCGGCTTTAAATCCACCGAGGGATCACGCCAATGCCACGCTCCATTCATCGCCCCATCACGCTCCAGACCAACTCCACGACGTTCCTGCCTCACCCACCTCGTCACAATCACGCGCCCCGCGGAGAGAGGAGAAGAGAGGAGAGAGAACGAGAGAGTGGAAGTGAGCGAGAGTGAGGAGAGAGGAAGGAGAAAGAAGAAGAAATAGAAAAGGAAAATTATGAATTTCTCATATTTCTTAAATCTAATTTTTGGTCTGAAAATGTACTAATTCAGAAAAATACAAAAAATAGTGTAAATGATCCTCGGAAGGTGCACAACGCAACTGTAGCGTCCTCAAGTCGATGAATTCACTAGTAAACTCACCACAGGGTTCCATAATTTGTACGAGAGAAAAACCCACGTGGATCGTAAAACACAACTCAGGACCCAAAAAAGTGATCCGAAAGCTCTCCGATAAGGATCCAAAAGACCCAAGATATTACACAGGTTCTTCATCCGCTGCTACGGTATTTCCTCTGCCGCCGGTGACCTTCCTAGCAGAGTTTCTTCGCACCATGATGGCTCTTTGTTCGTTTTGCACAGACGGCGCCAGATGAAGAGGCGTAATCTCATGCTGATTCTGAGCCGTGAGATTCGCAAAGAATCTTTTGATCACGGTCACCACGTCTGTATGAATCTGCAAGGCAGGAAATAGATCAGTGGTGCCAAGGGGGGGGATCCCTAGGGTAAACCCTCCGATGCTTAAGTCAGCAAGTGCGATAGAGCGTAAAGGCGAAGAGAGAGGGTAGGAGAAAGAGGGCGCGAGATAATTCTCCACCAAAAAGTGTGGTGGCTTTCTCTCAGGACCATTGCCTTACCTTCTTGGAGGGTTTCCCTGGGGTTTATATAGCAATCCGTTTTGACGTAATAGTCCAGGGAGGTAAGGGGGCTTCGAAGGGGGTTATGTCCATGTAGTGAGCTCCTTTATGGCGTGAGGACTTTTGCCCTCCCCTGCCCTTTGGGGTTCCTTGCTCATTCTAGATGCGTAACGGATGCCAGGATGAGCTTCCGACAGTCGACCCGATCCAGAGGTGATTGTTCGGGATTTTGTCCCGAGCGATGAGTGTATTGCTCGGTTAGGCCACATCGGGTCCCCGTAGGGGATCTCTCGATCGTTCTGTCGCTCTGACTTCCGGATCTGAGGGCCGCCTAGGAAGTGTTGCTCCGAGTGGGTTTTTGGGCTTGAAGTAAGTGGGTCCAAAATGGGGCTGTCACTTTGGGGAGCTGAGCGTAGTTTGGTCAAATTGGACCTAGTTGGGCCGTGCTCTGGGATGGTTGATTTTCCACCTCTCCACTACCAAATTCACAGCATAGACACTTACATCCCCCATTTGCTATTCCAAGTAAGTATCTTTCAACCTTGCACCGCTTAATCAGAGTATTAAGCATACTACCTTTTTGTCTACCTTATTGCTTTGTCCCTTTGGGATCTTTGTATTTTTTTACAATCATGATGCTGCACTACCCTTCACTGCCTAACATGAACCTTAACTCTTGCCTTAGGAGAAGCAGGACCGGTTACACAGGTCAAGGTTCCATTTTCCATTTTACGCGAACCTCAACACGTCTTACGTGAAGTAGGCTCGGTTACTAAGATTCGGGACATTTTTCATAGTGTCTTTTTTTCTTTTTTTTTTCATTGTGCCATTTGCACTGATTTAATAGATAACTTGGCAGAAAGCTTATAAAAGATCTCTTCCTCAAGAAGTGCAGAGTATCAGACAAACATTCCTAAAGCAATAGAAGGCTTGTCCCGCTTGTTCCATTATCGTGCAGAGTGATTTCTTTTCTAAAGTGCACATGAACTGTAAAGAGATTCTTAAATCAGGTTTACATAGTTAGATCGAATAAATTTTTCATCATCCTTCTCCCTAGTTTTTTCTAATCCAGAATCACTTTCAATTTAAGCATGAATCATAAAACTCAATCGGGGATTTCATCTTTTCACTTTGTATGAAGTGCAAATATGCGAGAACTCCTGTCAGGTTGTACTATATGAATCATAAAATTTTTCTCTCCCCCCCAACTTGAATGACATTGTCTTCAATGGCATATGTAATAGAAAGCAATAGAATAATGTAACAAAAAATATTGCTGAGATGGAAGGATACAACCTGGTGTGCGAGGCGAAACCACCTTTATAGTGACAGCTTCTTCTCCTTGGCCTATCTACTGAAAAATAAACTAAAAACAAAGCATCAAACAACAAAGAACCTTGGGTTGCCTCCCAAAAGCGCTAAGTTTTTCATCTTCAGCCAGACGCATGAAAACTCATGAAGATTTTATTCCAAATCTCTCAAAGCAATGGATTCTTTTGACAACTTTTCATTTTCCAAGTAAGGCTTCAATCATTGACCATTAACAGTGAAAATGTGACCATTTTGTGGATTCAAAATTTTGACAGCACCATGATTAAAAGTTTTAACAACCACAAACGGTCCATCCCATCTAGATTTTAACTTACCGGGGAACAAGCGTAGCCTTGAGTTAAAAAGCCAAACCTTTTGATTCACATAAAAAAGTTTTCTGGTGAATATGCTTATCGTGAAATGCCTTG
Organism: Amorphophallus konjac; assembly: GCA_022559845.1. Lineage (NCBI taxonomy): Eukaryota > Viridiplantae > Streptophyta > Magnoliopsida > Alismatales > Araceae > Amorphophallus > Amorphophallus konjac. Next base: position 98,737,863 of record CM040127.1, read on the forward strand.
GTTTTAGCTTTATAAATTTTGGAATTTTCGTAGGGTTCATTACACAGTTCCTACAATTCATTGAGTCGCAGAGCTCTTTGGGACCCAACTTGAGTGAGATCAAAATTGACTTGTTTAATGGCTCAATATACTCTATGTTCTAGCTCTACAGGTAAGTGGCAGGCTTTTCCAAAAATGAGGCGGTATGGGGACATGCGAATGGGACTCTTAAATGCAGTTCTATAGGCCCATAATGCATCGTCTAGTCTCTCGGACCAGCCTTTCCTATCCGGCCTAACTATCTTATGCAAAATAATCTTGATCTCCCTATTGGACACTTCTACCTAGCCACTGGTTTGGGGATGATGGGGGCTGGTGATCTTATGAGTGATGCCATATTTGCGAAGTAAAGTTTGAAATTGAGAATTTGTGAAGTGAGAATCCGCATCACTAATCATAGACCTCGGACACCCAAATCTAGAAAAGATGTTCTTCTTTACAAACTTCATCACCACCTTGTGATCATTGGTCCTAGTGGCTATAGCTTCAATCCATTTTGAAATATAATTGACTGCCACCAAGATGTATTCATTCTCAAAAGAAGGTGGAAACGGTCCCATAAAATTAATACCCCAAACATCAAAAATTTTGACAATCAGAATGGGATTAAGCGGCATCATATCTCTCTTTGAATTGTTGCCCACAGCTTGGCACCTCAAACATGTTTTAGAAAATTCATAAGCATCCTTAAATAATGTGGGCCAATACAATCCACTTTGTAGAACCTTTGCCGTAGTCTTCTTTTCAGAAAAGTTTCCCCTACAAGCAAGATTATGACAAAAATTTAATACAGAATGCTGCTCCTCTTCGGGGAGACATCTTCTTATAATCTGATCAGAACCCATATGAAACAGCTCCGGGTCCTCCCAAAAATAGTGTTTGACCTTTGAAAATAACCGATCCTTTTTCTGCTTAGTCCACCCTCCCGGAATCTGTCCTACCGCCATGTAATTGACAATGTAAGCATACCAGGGGGTTGAAGAGTGAGAGATAAAGAGAATTTATTCATCGGGAAAAGAATCAGACATCGGAACACTCTCAAGTATCACTATCCTTGGCAGATGATCAGCTACTACGTTCTCTAACCCCTTCTTGTCTCTTATTTCCAAATCAAATTCTTGCAGCAATAAAATCTAGCGAATGAGATGAGGTTTGGCATCCTTCTTGGAAAGGAGATACTTCAAAGTAGAGTGGTCGGAATAAACAATAACTTTAGCCCCTAACAGATATCAGCGGAATTTTTCCAAGGTGAAAACAACAGCAAGCAATTCTTTCTCCGTGGTGATGTAATTCAACTATGCATCAATGAGAGTGCAGCATGCATAGTAGATTACCGCGGGCTTCTTATCAATCTTCTGACCTAAGACAGCTCCAACAGCATAGTCCGAGGCATCACACATAATTTTAAAGGGTAGCGACCAGTTTGGAGATTGAAGAATCAGAGCTTGTGTGAGGGCCGCTTTTAAAGAATTGAATGTCTCAAGACAGGAATCATCTAATTGAAAGGGAGTGTGTTTGGCAAGCAACTGAGTGAGCGGACGAGCAATGGTAGAGAAGTTTTGAATGAATCTTCTATAGAATCCTGCATGGCCAAGGAAAGAACATATTTACTTGACAGATGTAGGAGGAGGAAGATTAGAAATTAAATCGACCTTAGCCTTGTCGACCTCTATTCCCCTTTCTGATACAACATGGCCTAGCACTATCCCTTCCCTTACCATGAAATGGCTCTTTTCCCAGCTTAACACTAGATTCGATGCAATGCACCTCTTCAGCACTTGAGTCAAGTTCTCCAAGCAACTTTCAAATGAGGCACCAAACATAGAGAAGTCATCCATAAAGACTTGCAAAAGTTCACCCACCATTTCAGAAAAGATAGACATCATGCACAGTTGAAAGGTGGCTGGGGCATTACACAGCCCAAACGGCATTCGTCTAAAAGCAAACGTGCCATAGGGGCATGTGAATGTCATCTTTTCCTGATATTCCGGGTAAATTGCAACCTGATTATCCCCGGAGTAGCCATCCAAAAAGTAAAAATACTTCTGCCCAGCCAGTTTCTCCAAAATTTGCTCTACAAACGGGAGTGGGAAATGATCTTTCTTTGTTACTGAATTCAATTTTATGTAATCTATGCAAACTCTCCACCCTGTCTGTAATCGCATGGGCACTTCTACTCCTTTTTCATTTGTCATAATAGTCAGCCCTGATTTCTTCGACACAGCTTGCGTCGGGCTGACCCACTTACTATCTGAAATGGGATATATAATCCTGGCATCCAACCATTTCACTACCTCCTTCTTGACCACCTCCTTCATGTTGGTATTCAGCCGACGTTGCATCTCTCTGCTTGGCTTGGCATTGTCCTCTAAATAGATATAATGCATGCAAACATCTGGACTAATGCCTTTTAAATCTGCCACTGACCAACCTATCGCCTCCCTATGCTCCTTAAGGACATCTAAAAGTTGGGATTCCTGAGCATAAGTGAGATTAGAAGCAATAATCATGGGTAGAGTGTGGTCAGGGCCCAGATAAGCGTACTTAAGAGAATCCGACAGAGGTTTCAATTCAAGAACATGCGGATGATCCAGAGATGGAAGAACAGGTTCAGCTTACAATGGAGGGAGTGACTCTATCCTAGAGTAGGGTGCGGAAGAGAATAGAGAATCCTTGCAGCATGCTACCCTCTTCTAAGGTATCCTTCACTTCATCCGAGTTTTCATCGATCAATTCCTCAAAAATATCAATAGCATTACATTCCTCATCTTGTTCCGGATATTGGGATGCCCTAAAAATATTTAAGGAAACCTTCTTACCTCCAAATGATATGTCCATCATTCTTGTGGCACAGTTTATGTTGGCCTTTACCGTAGCTAAAAATGGACGTCTCAAAATAATTGGTGTGTGTTTGAGTTCCTGAGACGAGGCCATATATAGGATTAAGAAATCCACAGGGAAACAACATTCATGGACTTTTACAATCACATCCTCCAACAGATCCCTTGGAGTTTTTACTGACCGATCTGTTAGTTGAAGGATTATTGAAGTGGACTTTAACTCCCCTAGATCAAATTACTCGTATATAAAGGTGGGTAAAAGATTCACGCTAACACTTAAGTCTAGCAATGCTCGATCAAAAGTGACTCCACCTATGTCACATGAAATTAATGGAGTGCCAGGATCCTTTAACTTCTTTGGTAAATGATTCATTACAACACCACTAACATCCTCAGATAAGCGGATCTTTTGAGTTATTGCCTTCAGCTCCCTCTTTCGAGTACAAAGCTCTTTCAAAAACTTCGCATATGTCGGCACATGCTTGATTGTGTCCTAGAGTAGAATATTGATATTCACTTGTTTAAACAATTCCACTAATTCTTCCTGTTGAACTGGCATTTTCTTGTGAGCCTTCGACTTTAGAGCATTGAGAAAAGGGGCCTTTAGCACATATTCTTGGGGTCCTTCATCAACCTTTACTTTACCTTTGTCAAGTTTCTTCTCCCCCCCTCTGGCTTCTTTTTCTCTTGCACAATCACCGGCTCCTCGTCCTCACTATCACTTTTTATGTGGGCTTCTTGGCTCGAACTGCTACCAACTCTCCTAGCCTGATAAGGGTCATCTAAAATCTTCCCACTCCTAAGGGTAGATATAGTCTTGGCGTTCTCAAATTGAGGGCCCATAGGAGGGGGAGGCAGAGGTTGGGTTGGTTGAGGAAGAAGATGGGTGCTTTGGTGAAAGCTCGGAGGTTGGTTCTTAGGATTAGCCACAGGTTGGCTAGGAGTTGACCTACATCTCTCCTCATATTGCTAGCAGCCAATTGTCCTATTTGACCCTCTAACTTAGCAATGGATTGTTGTTGAGAAAGAATGAGTTGCTGAAGTTGGTCAAATTTATCATCGAAATTGGGCTGAGGGGGTTGGGGAGGAGGAGGTTGATAAGGAGCTTGAGGTTGAAAATGGTGTGGAGGATACTGATGATATTGGCCCTGATATGACTGTGCTTGATGATAAGGGGCCTGAGCTTGATGAAATGGAGGTTGCTAAAATTGTTGTTGAAATGGAAATGAATAAGAGAAGTTTTGGTGAGTCTGAACTGGAGCTTGAAAGGATTGCTTTTGAACGGATTGATTTGAGGAATTTGATTGCATTGGTGGTCCTTGTTGAGTTTTCTAAGAAAAATTTGGGTTATTTCTCCAGCCTGGATTGTAGGTATTAGAATAAGGATCATAAGGAGGCTTAGAGACACCCTGAGCAGCGAAGATTTGTTCTTGGATGAATGGAGGAAGTTGGGCCGCTGTGGGGCAATCTGTAATGGCCTGAACAAAGAGAATAAAGTTCTTCATGACTGGGAGCTGAGAACGGTTGAGGTTGAAGAGCAGAAAAAGAAGGTTCTTGCCTATTATTAGATAACAACTGATCTAACTTCTAAGCTACTATATCAACCTTCTCTATCTGCTGTGCCAGCAAATCCATTTTGTTCAATTTCTGAGTTAAGGAATTTATATCCATCATGTTCTCACACTCTCCTTGATTATTAACTTCATAAAGCCCACCCCTCTTAGATGACCCAATCATTCTCTCATAGGATGAAAGCGAGGCATGACTGATGAAATTTTCACTTAGCATTTCAAATAATTCATAAGTTTCATCCTCACTCTTACTCATAAAAGCTCCTCCACGTGAAGCATCCACCATTTGGCGATAATTTTCAGTTAATCCCTCATACAAAGCTTGGATAATTTGCCATCTTGATAATCCAAGATGGGGGCATTTTCTAAGCAAACCTTTTAGTCTATCCCAAGCCTCATGGATTTGTTTCCCAGGGTTTTGTGTGAATCCAGTTATCGCTCTCCTCATAGTATTGGTTCACCCTATAGGATAGAATGTCTTCAAAAATTATTTTTTCATCTCTGCCCATGTGTCAATTGATCTATCCAAGGCTCCTAACCAATATTTGGCTTTATCTTTGAGAGAGAATGAAAAAAGAGTCAGCTTGAGAGTATCATCAGAAAAGTTTTGAATTTTAACAGTTGAGCAAATCTGGAGGAACTCATCAAGATGTTTGTAAGGATCCTCATTGGTATTGCCATAGAAGGATGGCAACATTTGAATAGTGCTTGACTTGATTTCATATTTGGCTGCTTGATTTTGGAGTGCTTGAACAAAGAATGAAGGTTGGTATTGATTTGACAAGAAATATTCCTTCATTTGCTTGGGAGCTACTTATTGTTGTTGATTTTGGTCCGCCATGAGGTTAGGTTGATGGTGATTTCTAAGATGCACTAACCTCTCAATCTCACATATGGATCCTATCAAATGTGGGTGTAGGGATCTCCTACCTTGCATGCAATGCAAAAGGGCCCAAAGGAAGATTGTTATTTTTGGATTTTTAATTTTTTTTCAAAATGATGCAAATGCAACAACAACTATATGAGTTATGTATGCAATATGATGGTTTTTTTTCAAAAAGAAGAATTGACACGCACTACTAAATTGGTCCACCGGTCAAGTAAGAGGTGAGGTTGTGGGAGGCTCTCCCTACTTTCGTAGGGACCTAGTTAAATAACCACAAACCTGCTTGGGCGTTTGCCACTTAACCTCTACCCTAGACATCGATCTTCCAAAATAGTAATAAATTCTCAAAACTCCTCTCTTTGTTTTGTGTGACCTTCCAAGGGCAATCTAACTCCGGGATATTTCGTGGTACAACCTGCCCGGCGTCTGTGAGGGAATCCACGGGTGCGGGGACTTATGGAGGTTTTGGAAAAGAAAATTCTAATTCAAAGAGACAGAATGCTCAATGGAGAGTCCTTCCAATTTCAAGAACGGTGTAAGGAACCTAACTTACCGTTGAGAAGGGGAAATATAAGAGAAAAGAAAGATTTTTTTTTAAATGATGATGCAAGTAGATAAGAAATAAACTAAAATGTACAATGCATGAAAAGGATGCAACTAGCATGAAAGTAAGATGAGATGTTTATTTTTTTTATTTTTATTTTTATTTTTTCAAAAAGAGAGATAGATAAAAGATAAATAACAACTAAAAACACTAATCAACATGCAACCTACTAAAGAATAAAGTAAAAAATTCATGTTTTCTATAATTTTCTAGTTTTATAATTTTTTTTTAGATTTTTCAAGAATTTTATAAAAGAGCAGAAGAGGAAGAAAACGGAGGAAGAACCGAGTTGTGTAAAATCAGGTGAACAGTAAAAATGCAGAACTGAACTTTGAAAAACTAAGAATAGCTTGAAAACGGGAGAGAATGAGAAGAGGAGGAGGAAGAGAAAATTGTAGAGAGCTTAAAAATAAAGAACTTTGTTGAATAAAGTAATTTAAAAAGATGAACAGAAGAGCATGAAAATAGGCTAAGAAAAAGGCTAACATCCCCATCGGTCTGCTCTTGGTGGCCTTTCATAGTACATATAACTTCCCACGATCGATACCCTCCAATTTAGGCTTGAATCCGATTTTGTAGCATCAAAGCTTGATCAAATTAGGTCTCTTGCCATGTTTAGAGTCCTCCTTTCCTCAAACAAGAGGAGATAAGTCCAAAAACTATTGTCGAAATGTTGCGTTTCCGTTTCTGCCTCTTTTGAAAATGGCGACTAGGGCAATGGGCGCTCATTCCTTTGTGCGACTGAACAGGCGGCCGCCCATTCTTTATTTCCTCTTTTTGATATTTTTATTTTTTCATAAATCAAAGAATTAGTGACTCAACAAACAATCACTCATTCTTTTTCTATTTTTCTTCTAATTTTTCTGTATAATGGAATGAGCGCCTGCTTGGTCGGTCGCTAATTCTTCTCCAATGAATTAGCACCCGAGTGGATGGTCGTTCATTCCTCTCTTTTTTTTCAGATTTTTATTTTTTCTATTTTCATCAAATGAATGGGCGCCTTTTCACTCGGTCGCTCTTTCTTCTTTCTTTTTCAGTCAAATAAATGGGTGCCCGTTTGCTCAGTCGCTCATTCTTTTTGTTCATAAAAATACTTCAGAAATGGCGTCTGATCCATCGGTCGTAATTTCCTAGAAATTTAAAAAATTCAAAAATAATTAAAATTCTTCATTTCCAAATAGATTGTAACAATTGAGCATTTTCTTAAATATTTCCCACATTGTTATTTTGGCTCAAAATTGATAATAAAATCATGCAAACTCAAATAAATGGTGAGAATGAGATTTATCTATATTAATGCACAACTATACTCATTAAATGCTCAAAAATGATGAATGTGATGTAAATTATAATATAAAATTACTTATCACTCATTAGCCACTAATAAATGAATGGAATTATAGCAACTCAAAATTTTATATATACTTTTATATGCGTAAAAAATAATAAAAGTTGATAATATAATAAATGATGAATATTTTTTTATGTCTTCAAAGTGTAGAATATATAAACGTAAACCCTATCTTACGTGTTAATACGAACGGCGAGATTCGCGGCACGATTTTGAGAATTGAAGGCGAAGACGTTGGTACTGTAGTAGTACTATAACATCCGATTTAAGATAGAATTATTATCTCTAATTAAATCTTAATTAGTGGATGATGTCATTTTTTACATCATTGAATAAATGAGATCATTGATTATGTCATAGAGGGGGATCTATTTCAACATTCACATATTGGAATTTATTTTCAATATAAGTTGGTGTAATAGTAACATGAGTTGGTGAAAAAGAAAAATTAGGTGGAAAATTGACTTAGAATTAAATTAGCAATAAAACATCATTGAATAAATGAGGTAATTGATTATGTCATAGAGGGGGATTTATTTCAACATTCACATCTTGAAATTTATTATCAACATAAGTTGGTGTAATAGTAATATGGGTTGGTGAAATAGAAAAATTAGGTGAAAATTTGACTTAGAATTAAATTAGCAACAAAACATCATTGAATAAATGAGGTAATATCATAGAGGGGGTTTTATTTCAACATTCACATGTTGAAATTTATTGTCAACATAAGTGAGTGTAATAGTAACATGGGTTGGTGAAATAGGAAAATTAGGTGGAAAATTGACTTAGAATTAAATTAGTAATAAAATACTTATAGGATTTGGCCTATAAATAGGGCTGGTATCTTCCCTACTCAAAGCACAATTCCATTAGGGAAGTGCTAGTTATAGAGAGAAGGAAATCTTGAAATTTGGAGGAGTGTTCGAAGTGTTCTTCGTTCTTGTTCTTCTTCCTCTTCGATCTTCTACTAGGCAGGTTTTCTCTCCGACAAAACTTAATTAGATCTTCATATATGTTATTTTACATGAGTATTTTGATTCTATGTAATTTTTCGTGATCATATATTTGTGACTTATTTTGAGATTTACAGTCCAAAAATTAGAGTTTTCATTGTAAGAATGAGTTTCAATTTTCTATCTAATAACGCGGATCACACATGGACCGCGATTTGAACTTGGTAACCATGACCGATTTGCCTCGTTTATGTGCGTTATTTCAAAACTTAAAATTTAAATTCTAAAATCATGGTCTTGCCCTAAAAAGACTATCGAGAAAAAAATGACTACATAAATGAACTCGTAAGGCTATCGTTAAAGGTTTAAACATCTATCCTTGAATTTTTGTAAAATTCCTATACATGATTGATCCTTTCCATTTTGACTTAAGCTCTATCTGAAAGCTTGACATATTTTTTCAATGTATTTTCCTTCATTGAAATTTTTTTACAAATGAACATGTTAGAATATGCAAGCATGATTTTCGTTCGATTTACGTGTTTCTGTGTTTTCGACAAATCGTGTAGCTAGTAAGTCTACCAAGAAAGACCGGTGTCTAAGACTAGAGGTCCAGAGGTAAACACTTTAAGTGGACAAGTGGTTACTTAATTAGGACCTTACGAATGCGAGGAGAACCTCCCCTATCCCACCTCTTACTTGGTCGAGATCTCTTTGATTTTCTGGTAAGCACCCGACTGTGAAAAAACTTGATCTAAACCTATTTTAGAAGATTTTTTACAGAGCTGATCGTGCCTTGACTGGTAAATTATTCTCTTTATTATCTTAATGCCGTTAAACATGATGCCTTAAATCATCCTTGAACTTCTCTTATAAACTTCATTTACTCTTCATATTACTTGTCCTTGGAAATGGAAATTTTGCTAGATCTGTACTTTAGTCATAAATTACCATTTGAGAGTGTAGGAGCTAAGTGCATTGCGAGGTAAAGTGCTACGTTATGGGAGCCACCTCTTGAGGCTGGAATGACGCAAAGTGCTACATAATGGGAGCCACCTCTTGAGCCTGTAGGGGCCACCTCTAGAGTCCTCCATAACTAAATGTCTAGTTGTGCGCTATACTACGTTTCTTAAGTTTTTCTTGAAACTTGGATTGACCATAATTGCAAATGAATTGTTCTAGAAATTTCATGCTACTCTTGGTCTACCTGAGCACTCAATATCTGGCAAACATGGGGGCCCTGATCTGGTCCTAGGCGAATAAAGCCTGAAAGTACTTGTGCCCGAGGGAGTTGAATGATCAGGTGTGGCATTGCACCAACTGACATGCAAGATTGAACTAGACAATTCACTTATTACATGTTTAACTTTTTGTACATGATATGTTTGACCGGGAGTGTTAATATTCTTGTTACATGGCTAATTTTATAATTCTATACTCGTTATTGATCCTCATGCTTACACTTGAGTTCTACGATATCCATTCTTGAATTCTTGACTTCTTGATCTTGTTCTCTACTATACTTGTCATTTGTTTTATTTACTTATTGTATTTTGAGAGCATATAGATGATTCAAAATGTTAATTACTTAAAGTGATCTGGTAAAGAGATATAAGTCTTATTGAGCTTTCTAGCTCACCCTATGTATTCTTGTCAATTTTCAAGAAATCCCGAAGATGACGGGAATGGGCTAGAGTGACGAGAGTGCTGATAGTTTTTATTAGATTTTTCTCTAGTTTGTCTACTTAGAAATGAATGTACTAGATTTTAATAGTATCAAAAGTCTTTGAAGAATATTTGTTGGAAATGTCAGGATATGAAATAAAGATGTGATTTTGTCCATTTGTTGTTCATACTCATCATCTGAGTCTCTTGATTAACCCGCTCGTATAACTGTTCATGGCTTGATATTTTCACCTTGTTCGGGACGTGACAGGACTTTTCTAGAGAGTAATGGATTCTGACTAATGGTCCAATCAACCATAATGCCAATGCGATAGGGCTCGGTCAAGTCCTAGGAGGAGCACTCAAATTACTCATTAACCGTTGGAGTATTGATCAATTGGGGTGTTGGCATTGCACCTATCCAATGCAAGATTTATGCTAGACATTCCCTATGAATAAAGGATCGAATGAATGCTCAACTTTGATTATTGTCTTTGACTCAGAAAGGGTAAATTGTTATTGAAATTTCAATGTTAATGGGCCAATTTTTAATGTTATGTTCATACAAATGTCTTGTCCATTGATGTGTTGTGCTAGCTCATCATTGAATTCCTTAACGATCTATTTTTCTTATCATAGCTTATTTCTTGATATTGTCTCGCACTCTAAAGTTCTTTCCTTATTGATCATGTCATATTATTGTCTTTAAACTTACATGTGATTTGCATACCATGATATGTAGACATATTGCATAAAATAATTAATTACATATATTTTCCAGGTTAATGAGGAGTAATCCCTACTGAGCTTTCACTCACCTAGTGTTTTCAATATTTTTCAAGTATTTTTGAAGATGAAGAACCTCAATCAGACGGGTTGGTTTGGAGTGATCTTGAGCAACTATCTAGAAGATTGCTTCTTAGAGTCTGATGAAAGTGTCAATTGTAATAAGTCTTAAGGATTTTGGAGTCTTCATTTTATGGAAAGTGTAATTCTGTATTTTGGTTAATTTGGAGTCTGAACGAGATATGTAACTTTGGAATTTTTTGAGGATATTAATAAAGTTCATTTCTTTGGTGGTATTATGGTGTCTTGCCTTTTGAATTTTTGATTTTGCTCTGATTGAATGAATGATCATGACTGCCGCGCTCTGAGTCCCCGCATCGAGGCATGACTTGCATCATGAATTCCCTCCCTCCAACTTGAATGACATTATCCTCAATGGCATAAACAATATAGAGTAATAGAATAATGTAAAATTAAAATTTTCTGACAAGGAAGGGTACAACCTGGTGAAGCGGATACAGCTTCCTGGAATATAATTGCGCATGGATGGCGTCCCCTTTTTCATGGCTACACCTGACTCCTGACAACACACTAAGAAACACAAGCATTAAATAGAAAAATATTGGGTTGTCTCCTAATAAGCGCTAAGTTTATCGTCTTCAGCTAGACATATGCAAGCTCTCACAATTAACTCTGGATCACTTAGTGCTACAGATTCCTTTGGCATTAAATGAACATTTTCTAAGTAAGACTTTAAACTTTGACCATTAACAGAGAAAATTTGACCATTTTGAGGATTTAAATTTTAACTGTGCCGTGATCAAAAAGCATTAACAATGATGAACGATCCATCTATAACACCCCAAATTTTTCTAGGATTTTTCAGTGATTAAATAAAATTAATAAGCATTAAATAAGCTTAAGTGGGCTTAGCCATTCAAAACCAAGTAATTTAAAAACCCAATTATTAATTAGGTAAATAGACCCACTTAAAATAGGCCCATAAACTAAATTCTAAGCCTTTAGGCCCAACCCCACCTAAAAGAGACGTAAGTTGATATATTCCCTATTCTTATTAGATGATTAGAGGATAATTAGAAGGGGGAATTTGACTAAAATTTAAATTCGTAGAGAAGGCCTTAACGCGCCCATACGATACACCGCGTTAATGAAGAACGTGGTACAGATGGTGACCACGATATGCTTACGGAACCGAGGTGTAGTAAAACATGGAAAGATTGGATTTTTATCCATGAATGGCCATGGATCGAGGTTATCTTGAAAGGAAAACTAGTCTAGAACTCTTGGGAATCGACTCTAACCCCAATAAGGACTCTCAAATTGATCTAATCCTTCAACCCTAGGCTAAACCCTATAAATTGAACCCATAATCAACCTGCGCGAACCCTTACTTTGGCTCGCCTGGTTCGACGGTAAGAGGGTGTTGTTTCGTGTTAGTCCTTTGAAACTTTTTGTTCCTTTTAGTTTTATCTAACTTTCCTCCAAAGTCGCTGCCAGGAGATCAAACCCTTGAGAAGTTTGAAGCCTCAGAAGTCACTGGTTCTCTACAAATCGCACAGAAACGAGTTGATTTCTCTGAGAAAGATCAGGGATTTAGGAACCCTAATCAAGGTAATTTTGAGTTTGGTCTTTAGAACTAATTATTCCTTTTTATGTCTTCTCACTACCCTCCAAATTTCGTGCTAGGAAGCCAAGAGGTTAAGGAGATAGAACCGTTGGAAGTTGGAGGTTCCACGCAGGACGGGCATGATGCGGGACGACATGAGACTCGACTAGTACTTGTTGCGATCCTGCGACTCTAGGTGACAATGCGACCCAAAGACAATGCGAACAGCGATGACACGAATGGCTCGGCACCTAACGTGGTTCCTGAAGAGGCGAACGTGCCCCAAACAAGAAGTCCTCGCTCACGATCATCCCCAGCGAGGGAAACGTGTCGATCTGCACGGTTGAGAAACCGGCATTGAGTCTCGGGTGGTCAGCTCACTCTCGTGCTTGAAATGAGTCACGGGACGGGTCTCGCATTCACTTCTCACAGCGGTGATTAAAAATGAACTAGCTAGGAAATAAACTGCTCACATGCAGCAGCATATAGAACTTATACTAAATAAGCAAATAAGACAAATGATGAGGCGAGTGTACCTCCATGCTCGGGACGTGGGGAAGACGTCCCGGCCAAGATCTGTAACTCCCGGTATAGTAGTAAAATTTAATTACAACAGTGATTTTTATTGCTCACTCTACGTAGGGAGGTAAAGGGCTACACAATGATGCCGGGAGCACCGAACTTGGGTCGGCAGGCAGCAAGGTGGCGGGTTCCGAGCGGTGGCGAGTAGCTGCTTCAGATCGGTAATTTGCTGGCCGGTAGGACAGGGAACAGTGGCGTCCAAAGGGATGTCGACCTACGGGGACCTTCTGAAGGCGGCGCCTCACCGGGACGATGGCGGAGGGTCCCTGGTCGACCCCCAGTGGTGGCGATTGCTGATTCTACTCTGGCATATTTTCCAAGGGATTTGTACGGTCACCTTCCTTGCTGGCCTGGCTCGGAGCAGGACTGCGCGCTTCCACAAAAATGGCCGCTATGACCAGATCCGGTGTCAGATCGGGGTGAAATTAGCGCCATTGCGAAGAGCACTCAGAGGGATTCAACATACTTGAAACTCAGGTCCATCCAACGGCTAGATTGGAAATGAAAAGCTCTGCAACACCATGGTTGGTTCTGGCTCGAAAAATAGATCTGACAGGATAGATCGGGTTTCGCCTAATTTTGGGGTTTGACCGACAGGGAAATGGTGGAGTTAGGACGTGAGGATTTTATGGGAGAGAGGAGGAAAAGTGGTGAACACGCACACAAATTTTTTGTAATTTTTTGACAAGGTTTGGGGGGTTGAAAAAATAGAATACCAGGTGACTATCTCCCAGATATGCAAACTGGCAGATTGTGAGGGGTGGAAATAAATGACTGGGAGGAGAGGCAAATGGGATCTGATCGAAGTCAAAATTAAACTGGGGATTAGAGACGACGAGGGGATGACACCCTCAAAATTTAAGGTCGATCAGATGGCTGGATTGGGATGACCAAGTTGACCTTTGAGTTTCTATCCTGGAACTCGAAATCCAGGACAGCAGGCCGAAAAGGTGGCTGTGGTGGCTTTATGGCAGCACGAACGGAGGCGGTGGCGGCGGAGGCTGGACGTCGCATCCAGGGGTGGATATAGATGTGGGAATCACTCCCAAGTAGGCCTGTCAATGGGCCGGACCCGGGCCGGGCTTTGGTCGGCCCGACCCGGGCCCGGCTTATCAAGATTAAGGCTCGAGCCCGGCCCGGGCCCGACCTATGTCGGGCCAGGCCGGGTCGGGCCTTACATTATGTAAAAAATACAAAGCCCGACTAAGGCCCGTCCTGGCCCGATAAATTAAATAAAATAATAAAAATAATAAAAATTAATAGATTTAATAATATAAAACTTATAATCTCACCAAAGTAATTAAAATTTTGATATTAATTACATAATTTGTGTGAAAAGAGATTTTTAAAATTTTTAATTAAGTAAAATAATATAATTTTAACTAAATAGTTTTTAAATTTTAAAGTGAGAATAAAAAAATGGAACGGGCCGGGCCGAACTCAAAGCCCGAGCCCGGCCCGCAGATCTAGTCGGGCTGGGCTTTTAGGCCCGACTAAAAGCCCGCGGGCCGAAAAAGACCTTGCGGCCCAGCCTGAAATCGGGCCAGGCCCGTGGGCCTGTCGGGCCAGCCCGGCCCATTGATAGTCTTACTCCCAAGAAAGGGCTTCACACCCTAGATCTTGTTGCTGCAAGGAAGAAGAAGATGAAGAACTAGGAAGAATTGAACAAGAGAGAGAGGGGGCCGAGGCGCCCTTGGCAACTTTCTCATATATTTCTTCATTAAATTTTATCAAAATGACACAAGAGAGACTATATACTAAACCCTAGACCTAGGCTAATGACCTAAGATACCCTTGGTCAAGGGGGCAGAATGGGGAAGGGAGATAAAAGGGGATTAAACAAATCCCACAAGGGGACAAGAGAGCGGGGCGCCCCTCTCTCCAAGTCAACAAATGCAATTTGGTATTTTATTCACCCTTGGACCATATTATATTCCCTTGGACCATAATAAACCCAAAATACAAATATTTGGTCAATATTCTCCCATTGACCCAATATTAAACCCAAAATATAAATACACACCAAGTACAACCCAATACATACCAAATACAAATACATACCAAATACATACTAAAATATCAAGGCTCCAGTGTAGACTCCAGACTATCCCCCAGCCACAAAGATGTCAGCGTCGACCGAGTCATGCTATGTGTCCGGTATCTGCGGCTCGTTGAGTCGAGCCAAACTCTAGCTCTGGTGTCCTCACTAATTCTCCCTGGGTGGGAGAAGCTGTTGTGCCCCTGGTTTTGATGATGACAACCATGAGATATGAATGATGTGTTCAATTCAGTGATGACTTGAATTTTCATTCAATAATACTTTCACTTAATTTTCATTCTTGTGCTAGAAAGGAACAGGGTCGACGCTGGGAGCTTAAAGCGTCCACGCATCAGTTGAAGAAGCCTTCACTGATATCCACAATGTTAACCCCACGAAGCAGAGACCTTCACAAGTTATTTCACTGTGTCAACGCATTCATCAAGTGGCGTCGATGCAGCAGTTACAAAGGAAGAGCCAATGGCTTACTGGATTACTCTGGTGCGTCAACGCATTCACCAAGTGGCGTCGACGCAGCAAATTGATGGATCGACAAGGTGACCAGTGGGTGGACGCAGTTGCATAATGCGTCAACGCACTCCACACGAAACGTGAGAGGGCTGAAGCCATCTAAGTTCAGATGCTGAAACACCAATGCGTCAACGCAGCATGCTGAGAGCGTCGACGTAGCATGTCTATCTGTTGAAGCCTTGATCACTGGATCACCGATGCGTCAACGCAGCATGTTGATGGAGTCAACGCAGCAGACTTGAGATTTGCTGTAGAATGTTCTTGAAGGCTGCGTCAACCCTTTGGAGCAAGTGAGTTGACGCCACCTGACTCTAGTTGCTGACACGTGGGCCAAGTATTGGGCAGGAAATGTGGAAGACACACGCCCTAGCCGCTGCTGGTATATATTGGAGCCTTCGTCTTCTGATGAAGCCTGGAGAGCAGAAAGCCCTTCGATCCACAAAAAGAGAAGAAGAAGAAATAGAAGAAGAGTGTGCCGGCAAGAAGAAAAAGAGTTGAAGAGAAGAAGGAGAGAACAGCGTGAGAGAAAAGGAGAGCAGAAGAGAAAGAAATAGAAAAGGAGCAGAACAGAAAGAGTGCGTGAGCTGATAAGAAGAAAGAAGAGGAAGAAAAGAAGAAGAGGAGAGAAGTCTATTGAAGACCTGTTCAGTCTGTTTGTGGATCAAATCCAGAATGACTATTGTGATTCATTTCCAGCTTTAGTTGCTATGCTTTTCTTGTTTCTTTTTTTTTTATACTCCTATTGCTATTGTTCTTCCGATCCTCTGGACTGAGGTCGGGTTCCTCCTGGTGGGTCAGGAGAAGGGAGATCTGATCTCCGGTCTGCAAGCAGAAGGGGGGCTGCTTGTGGGTTCCCTCCGGGCTAGGAGGAAGAGAGGCTAGGCCTCTGGTGTATTACTGGTAGCAGAGTGCTACTGGTTGGTTCACTGGTAGCGGGGCTGCTACTAGTGGGGTTCCCTCTTGGTATAGAGGAAGAGAGACGTGAGTCTCTGGGTTCTAGTGACTGTGGGTTGCTAGAGGTTCCCTCCGTGTGGGAGGAAGAGGGGAGATTGTTCCCCTGGGTAAGCTGTGTATCAGCGTCTGTTGGTAAGCTGTGTTGCCCAGCTGTTAGTGAAGCCACACTCGGTTTGAGTGTGGGGTGGATGTAGGTCCGTGGACCGAACCACCTAAAAATCTCTGTGCAGTGGTTGGTTGCTCCACATCTCCTATCTACTTCACAGGTTACATTGCATTCTCTCTTATATCTGTGCTGCTTCCGCTAGTTGTTTATTTGGGCGCAGGTTACGTATTTGATCTTTGGTTTAAAAGGATATTCTACCTGTTCTTCAGATTGGTTGTCTTGCTTTGTTAGAGTTCTAGTTTTATTATTGAGCCGAAAAGTTTTTAAGGGTGGGATTCATTCAGCCCCCCTCTGAATCCTCCGCACTGATCCTAACAATTGGTATCAGAGAGACAGTTCCCTATTTCTCCAGATTCAATGATCTGTAGGGGATCCTACTGGTCTAATAGGTGCATTTCTGATCGGGTCTTATTGCTTGGTTTTATTCCTGAACTGATTCAATGAAGCATCCACCGATCTTTAGTGGTTCTGGATTTAAGTTGTGGCTTAGAGGTCTGCGTATCTATGTTAAACAACTTGATCCGGATCTGTGGAAGTTTATTTCACATGGTCCACACATACTGCCAAAGAAAACGTCCAAATGGACTGACAGTGATAGATACATGTGTGATCAAAACATGAAGGCTATGGAAATTATGAAGGCTGCCACTGACAAGGCTTTACACTCGTGTTTTTATCATTGCAGGTCAGCCACCGAAATCCTGGACAAACTGAAGATAGCTTTCCAGTCAAAGGAGGACGCCTGCATGATGGCCAATGGGACTGATCACAGCAACAATCAAAGTGATGAAGAGGACAATGATGATCAGGTAAATCCCTTTGAAAACTATGATTTAGATGATTGGGAAAATGCATATTCTGAGCTACTTGAATCTCATGAACTGTTAAAGAAAAAGTATAAAAAATTGAAGAAGGGTACTGGGTTAGTTAGTTCAAGTTCTCCATGTAAAAATTGTTCTAAGATGAAGCAATTTCATAATGCCTGCATATCTGATATTCACACACATAAAAATCAGTATGAAAAATTGATGAAGGAATTTGAATGTGTTAGCTCAGAACTAAGCAAGCTAAAATCTGAAAATGACTCTCTAAAACAATCTGTTAAAGAAAATGAAGGAAGGTTAGAGAAACTCAAAAAGGAGAACATGGTGCTGACTGGGAAATGTAATGCCATAAAATCTGTAAACGTAGAATTACAGAAAGATCTTGAAAAACAGCAAAAAGACTTTAAGGAATTTGAAAATAGAGGAAAGCAAGAAGTCAATTCAGAAGATCAACTTCTAATAAATGAATTGGTTCAGAATGACAAACTTAAGGAAGAAAATGAGAAGTTAAAAATGCTGAACTCCACTATGTCAGAGAGACTTCTAACCTTAGAAAAAGGAAAAATAGTTAGTGTTGAAGTTCCTGAAAAATTGAGCAATCTGGAACAAGAAATTAAAAATTACAAAACTGCTAACAAGGTGTTAACTGAATGTGTGAATTGCAGTGAGCAAGAAATTGCCAGCTATGAGTTACAAATCACCTCTTTAGAAAATGAAATTCTAGATTTGAAGAGTTCCCTGTCTAAATTTGTTAATGGGTAGGATAATCTGAACAAATTGCTGGGAACAAAGGTCAACTTCCAGAAGGAGGGGTTAGGCTATAACCCTATAAATAAAAAGAACATTGAAAACAAAATTCAGACATCTTCTGGTTCTAGCTCTAATTTTAAGAAAGAGGGACTGGGCTACAGTCCAGTCATGAGGAAGGAAGATGGATCCAATTTGAAAACCGTTTTTGTTAAATCTTCTGAACAGGAGAAACCTTCTACTTCATCATCTCCACCTCAGTATAAGGCTAAGAAAACAGAAAAACTGGATAAAAATCAGAAAATGATTGGAAAACAGAAAGTGAATAAAAAGGGTCCATCAGTGCATGTTGATCACAGTCTTCACACAAACTCACATGTATCTAAAAAGAAAACCTCATGCCATTACTGTCATAAACCTGGTCATTTGATGCATGAATGTAGATTGATGGAAAAGGATGATCTGAGTGCTAGGAAATATCATGTTAAAAATCCTTCATCTCAGAAAAGGAGTGTCACATGTTCTAATTGTGGCAATTTAGGACACTCAATTGCTCAGTGCTGGTTTGCTAGTGGTAAGAAAACATTCTATTCATATCATGCTAAATTCCCTGCAAACCAACATGTTTTTAATAGAAACAAGTCTATTTCAATGAACCAGCACATCATCTGTTTTAACTGCAACAAAACTGGTCACAAGACCTCTGAATGCTGGTCAGGTACTTTTGAAAGAAATTCTCTCAAATGCTCTCACTGTGGAAAGCATGGCCACACAGTCAAGGACTGTTGGCATGCTCAGGGTAGAAAAGAGAATTTTAAACATGCTAAAATCCCTGCAAATAGACATGCTGTTCATGAGAATTTTAAGAGAATAAATTCCTCTCATTGTTTTAACTGTGGAAAGCCGGGTCACAGGGCTGCAACCTGTTGGCTGGCAAGATACCAAAGCAATGCTGGTTTTGGTAAATTGAACTTTAATTCTGTAAACAGAAATTTTCATACATATGAAAATAAAAAGCATGTTCATAAGAATGTGCATAAATCCAATCTGAAACCTGCTGCATCTTGCCATTATTGTGGTACAATTGGTCATTCAATGAATAATTGCTACCTGATGAAATTCGATGACCATGCTGCTAGGAGATTGTTTAGAAAATCTGCTAGGAATGTCACTACTAATTCAGGACCCAAGATTTCTTGGGTGCCTATTTGTGCAAGATAGCTTGCTAACCTGCAGGTGTGCCTTGGAAGCTGAAGAATAAAGAGGGGTAATAAACCAAGGCACTCAAGAGGAAAAACCCCTTCCCGAACTTTTCAGGTAAATTTCTTGCAGTTCCTGGTTTTAGTGTTACTGCATAGCATGTTAATTTTTTTTTTATTCACCCTTCATCTGCAATGTCTAAATTGATGTTTCTGAATTTTCCTCATCTGAAGTGCATATATGTGACTTGCATGCATAGCTCACTGAACCTCTGAATTACATATAGGATTGCATGTTCTCAGGGGGAGCTTAGTCATCTTTGCTTATTGTGTCTATCTTTCCTTCAATCATCTCATCATGAATACAGTTTCAGCTTGATACTCATTTTATTGGCTGTTATAATTTCATTCATACATGGTCTGAGGGGGAGTTAGCTTAAGGTTAATTTCTCGGTGACAAAATGCTGAATAAAGTACAGAGTTGTTACTGCTGGTTGGATGAGTGAGTTGACGCAATGATGAAACTGAGTTAACGCTGTGGGCAATTGATTTCTAAATTTGAGCAAATGTTTGTGCTGTCTAGTTGGATGAGTTGACGCAGTACTGAGGTTGAGTTAACGCACTGAGGAATATAATTTGGAAACTGGATTGGTTTGTGAGCTAGAACTGAGTCAAAACAGCTATGCCATGGTAAAATATCTCTGTTATATCCTTCTTTTGGAAACTTCCCTATCTCACATCAACTTGTTTTGTCCATCAATTCCGTCCCTTCAGTTCTTATCCCACAATAAAGCCTCCTTGACATCCTTGTATGAGGGAAGAACTCTAGAGCACTGAGATATGTAGATGATGTCTTAAATTCAGGGGGAGTTAAAGTGATAATTCTTGTTGAGTATGAGATATGTTCTGAATAGCTCTATGATATGCTAATGATAGGAGATCTATAATTCTTATGATATCTGAATTTAAGAACTTTTGAACCCAATAATGCACTATGTATGGAACAAAAGCTGAACCTTTTAATAAAACCAGGACCTTATCATCTCTCGAGCCTTATTGCTCAAAAGTAAAGAAACCAATGTGTGTAGAGGAAATTAATATTTGTATTGATAATGAACTCAAAAATTGTTTATAAACGCTGAAGATGCAATATATTACACATGTAATAAAATGCAGAGCAATGGTAGTTATTCACTGAGAAACTAGCCCTATCCAAAGAAGTGCTGAAGAGCAAGTCATGAGGTGCACTACTATCTCTGTCTTCAAGTGAAAAATAAATTATTCCAGAGCAATGGTAACTATTAACTGAGAAACTACCTTCATGCACCTATGAAGTGATGATAGGCATGTCATGACGTCAGTTGCCAACTCTGGTTCGTATATGCAGAATAGTTTGCTATGCTGAGTAACCGGGGACTCGGGTGTCTGATAAACATGTGTACTCGTGTCAAAAGGCTAGCTATACTTGACTGCAAATGGAAAAGTAAAAATAAGTTAAAAATGCTGAAAATGTGAAAATAATCAACTTGTGAGTATGTTTGATCTGAAGCTCCTTATTCAACTAAGTCTATCATCAATGCTAGTTAAATTTCTCTCTCTCTGAAAGGCTTCTTAAAATTGACAGATATAAGGGACAGATATGAAAATGGTTCTAGTGTGAAAAGAGTTCCACTTTTTCTCCAGACAGGTGGCTTTAGTGGTTCATGGTTTTTAATTCGATATTTTAAGATTATTTCCTCTCTTTATCGTTAAATAAATTGGAGCCTATTTACATACATCTCTTTCATGGGAACTTGATCTGCAACTCTTAAATTCTTGAATATAAGCATGTCAACTCACTATCTTAGTATCTTAAGGAAATTCCTTGAACGGATGTCCTTCTGGCTACTTATCTTGTTTCTTCTGTTCATATATGCCTCACTGCGTAGACGCAATGTCCCCTGGCGTCCACGCATTACTTCTAATACAACCTTCCTCACAATCCGGTTCACCGACTTGAACCGGCTGAACCGTTCACTAAAAGGGTCTTCGTAGCTTCTTTAAAAGCGTAGCTTGACCACTACTCGTCTCCACTCCTTCAAAAACCCTTTGGTCGTTCCACCTTCCGTGTTCTCCAAAACCCTCACAGCTTTTTCCCTGTTCCATTCACCTCGCTGCCATGGCTCCTCCGACATCCGCTACAAAGGGGAAGAAGAGGGTAGAGGAACCTCCCAGACGTTCAGCATCAGCCGAAGGCATAATGGAGCCCAACTCCATAGCTGATCACGATAAAGGGAAGAGGAAGGAGACGCGTCCCCGCAATCCTAGTCTGCCAACCAAAAAGCGGAAGGCATCTGATGTCAGGAAAGAAAAGAAGGGTTCATCTTTAGGCTCTGCAACAAGTCAGAAAGGTGAGAACAGATATCTTCCAGTCACAATAGAAGAACCTCTGAAAGTTCTCATCTCCCGGTATGTTGATGCTACCGACCATGAGATGCTTGCAGTTTTTTCGGAACTATTTCCGACCTTAGACTATCAGGGCTGGTGGTCGTTTGTCACAAACCATAAGGTCTATTATCCTACCCTGGTCAGAGAGTTCTACAAAAATTTGAAATATGAATCACAAGTTCCAAAACTTGCATCATCTGTCAAGAATGTCTGTTTCGAACTAACAAATAAGCTGTTTGCCCGAGCCTGGAAAATCCCCAAAAATGGAGTTCAGCTGCATGATTTTGAGTACGATGAGCACGATGCTTTTGCGCTCCTGATTGACAAACCTAGTGACCATTCCGATGTCAGGGAAACCTATCTAGCCAGTCTCAAAGCCAATCAATTCCCTCCATTGAATAGACTGCTCCACCACATTTGCACTTCAATGATCACACCACAGAGCAGTGGTAGCGAAAGGGTGACTGAGATGCAAAGGTTTCTACTTTACTGTATGCTGAAGAGAATACAGATTTCCCTATCTGATGTAGTGATTCAAACTATGGGGTCTTGTCTCACATAGTCCAGAACACTTCCTTTTGCTGCTCCATTAACTGCAATTTTTATAAAAGTGGGTGTCGACTTTGGTTCTGAGAAGAAAATAATCATTCCTCAAGGGAATGTTTACACCCTTACTTACATTCAGAAGTTTATGGGATTTAAAGTCATTGATGGTAAGCCAGTTAGAATTCTTCCCAGTCAGAAAACAGCTCCATCAGAAACAGGTCAGGCGTCAAGAACAGCCACTATGGATGAAAGTCAAGTGAACAGGACAGAGATACAGATTCCATCAGATGTGAGAGAAGAAAGACCAGAGGTTGAGGACACATTTGCTAGATCATCTAGCCCTCAGTTGGAAACTAGGGAACACAGTGGTTCTGCACCTACAATGGAACCCCTTATAACTGGAACCATTGATGTTTATAGGAGACCTTCTCCAACTTCTGATGCAGCTCCACCCCCAGCAACTATTGAAGAAATGTTAGTGAACATGACTATGATGATGCAGCGTCAGGATACCAAGATGGACAAATTAATGGAATTCACAACTCACCATCTCAACAAACTGACTACTAGGATTATACAATTCGAAGTTTCTATTTTATCTGAGTGGCAAAAATTCTTACTCTCCAAGATGCTTTCTGACCAAGCTACAAGGACAGTCCTTCAGCACATATCATCTCTCCTTGACAAACTAGCCACTTTGATGACAGAAATGCACAGCCAACAAGCTACAACTTTTTCATCCTTTGCCAAGATTACTGATCTGTGCTATGATGTGAGGATAGCAGTTGAAACCATCAAGAGTCCTGTCAATGCAATTCCCCAATGCCTCAAAGTTGTGTTAGAAAAGATTGACAAAGTGACTGCAGCAATTCAGTCACTTGGAGACAAGTTTCACAATAAGGAATCTGCCATTGACAGTGTGCACACCACTCTAAGTCACCAGCTGGGCGAAATCTCTCAGGATATCCAGAATATACTGGCCAGAGATCAATCTGTCTCAGGACAGTAGTCTCATCAGCTACCTCAAGGGCAATCCTCTCGTCAGCAACAACCACCTTCTTCTGCCAGAAAATTTAGTCGTTACTTTCCATAGCTCTCCCACATCTACCCCCTTTCCTGATGATGTCAAAGGGGGAGGAGAATTATGAAGTCAAGCTGGAATCTAACTAGAGTTCATTGCATCTGCATCAATCCTGCTGACTAACTATATGTTTTCTTCTTTTTGTCTGGTTCAATGATGTAAAGTCTTGAACTTGAATGGACGACAAAATTAATGCTCGATTCAGTCAATGAATAGATTTCCTGTTAATCTAAAGCTCCTTGCTTGATATGAATAACCATGGTTGTTTAGATGTAATGGCATTCACCTCATAGTTGCCGTCATCAAAAAGGGGGAGATTGTTGTGCCCCTGGTTTTGATGATGACAACCATGAGATATGAATGATGTGTTCAATTTAGTGATGACTTGAATTTTCATTCAATAATACTTTCACTTAATTTTCATTCTTGTGCTAGAAAGGAACAGGGTCGACGCTGGGAGCTTAAAGCGTCCACGCATCAGTTGAAGAAGCCTTCACTGATATCCACAATGTTAACCCCACGAAGCAGAGACCTTCACAAGTTATTTCACTGCGTCAACGCATTCATCAAGTGGCGTCGACGCAGTAGTTACAAAGGAAGAGCCAATGGCTTACTGGATTACTCTGGTGCGTCAACGCATTCACCAAGTGGCGTCGACGCAGCAAATTGGTGGATCGACAAGGTGACCAGTGGGTGGACGCAGTTGCACAATGCGTCAACGCACTCCACACGAAATGTGAGAGGGCTGAAGCCATCTAAGTTCAGATGCTGGAAAACCAATGCGTCAATGCAGCATGCTGACAACGTCGACGCAACATGTCTATTTGTTGAAGCCTTGATCACTGGATCACCGATGCGTCAACGCAGCATGTTGATGGAGTCAACGCAGCAGACTTGAGATTTGCTGTAGAATGTTCTTGAAGGCTGCGTCAACCCTTTAGAGCAAGTGAGTTGACGCCACCTGACTCTAGTTGCTGACACGTGGGCCAAGTATTGGGCAGGAAATGTGGAAGACACACGCCCTAGCCGCTGCTGGTATATATTGGAGCCTTCGTCTTCTGATGGAGGCTGATCGAAGAAAAAAAGCCTGGAGAGCAGAAAGCCCTTCGATCCACAAAAAGAGAAGAAGAAGAAATAGAAGAAGAGTGTGTCGGCAAGAAGAAAAAGAGTTGAAGAGAAGGAGAGAACAGCGTGAGAGAAAAGGAGAGCAGAAGAGAAAGAAATAGAAAAGGAGCAGAACAGAAAGAGTGTGTGAGCTGATAAGAAGAAAGAAGAGGAAGAAAAGAAGAAGAGGAGAGAAGTCTATTGAAGACCTGTTCAGTCTGTTCGTGGATCAAATCCAGAACGACTATTGTGATTCATTTTCAGCTTTAGTTGCTGTGCTTTTCTTGTTTCTTTTTTTTTATACTCCTATTGCTATTGTTCTTCCGATCCTCTAGACTGAGGTCGGGTTCCTCCTGGTGGGTCAGGAGAAGGGTGATCTGATCTCCGGTCTGCAAGCAGAAGGGGGGCTGCTTGTGGGTTCCCTCCGGGCTAGGAGGAAGAGAGGCTAGGCCTCTGGTGTATGCTGGTAGCAGAGTGCTACTGGCTGGTTCACTGGTAGCGGGGCTGCTACTAGTGGGGTTCCCTCTTGGTATAGAGGAAGAGAGACGTGAGTCTCTGGGTTCTTGTGACTGTGGGTTGCTAGAGGTTCCCTCCGTGTAGGAGGAAGAGGGGAGATTGTTCCCCTAGGTAAGCTGTGTATCAGCATCTGTTGGCAAGCTGTGTTGCCCAGCTGTTAGTGAAGCCACACTCGGTTTGAGTGTGGGGTGGATGTAGGTCCGTGGACCGAACCACCTAAAAATCTCTGTGCAGTGGTTGGTTGCTCCACATCTCCTATCTACTTTACAGGTTACATTGCATTCTCGCTTATATCTGTGCTGCTTCCGCTAGTTGTTTATTTGGGCGCAGGTTACGTATTTGATCTTTGGTTTAAAAGGATATTCTACCTGTTCTTCAGATTGGTTGTCTTGCTTTGTTAGAGTTCTAGTTTTATTATTGAGCCGAAAAGTTTTTAAGGGTGGGATTCATTCACCCCCCCTCTGAATCCTCCGCATCGATCCTAACAGAAGCTAGATGCCGTTGAGTTGGGGTCTAGGTCGCTCTGATATCGATCCAACAGATCTAGATCTATCCTCTGTAACTCGGCCCGGGTGATCCAAGTGTCATCGGACGCGGGCCATCCCCTCCATTGCACAAAGTAGCGCTGATACACTGCACCTCGAGTAGTCGTTACCTGCTCATCCAGTCTATGCTCTATCTGCTCACGCTGCTGAGGTAACAAGGCTGGAGGTGGATGCTCTGGGGTAGTGTCACTCACAAGGGGTGGAGATGGCTCAAATGGCTCACTGGGTATCACCGTTGGGTCCCTATAAGCGACTAGATCCGAGATGTTCAAAGTGGAAATGATCCCATAACTCTCTAGCAAATCTGCAACATATGCATTAGACCCAACTCGCTTCACTACTCGGAAAGGACCGAGACCGCGGGCTTGTAACATCTTCACGGTTCTTGAGGGAAACCGTTCAGGCCTGACCCTGATCATGATGTACTCGCCCTCCTTGTACTCACGATGGTGCATGTGGGCATTAGCCAATTCTTTGTACCATGCGTTGCTGGTCTCAATATGACAAACCTAATGTGATCAGCGAAGGACTCCATTGACTCGGACACACGAGACTGGATGGGAGATGGGACCAAGTCTATGGGCTTCCTAGGTTTATGGCCAGTAACAATCTCAAAAGGGCTCATTCCTGTAGACCTATTGACCGAGCCATTATAAGTAAACTCTGCTTGTGGTAGGACCAAGTCCCAATCCCTAACACGATCATGGACTAGACACTTAAGAAGATCCCCCAAACTCCTATTAACTACCTCAGTTTGACCATCGGTCTGGGGGTGATATGCAGTGGAAAATTTTAGCTGGGTGCCCATCATGTGCCATAGGGTTTTCCAAAAATAGCTATTAAATCACACATCCCTATCTGACACTATAGTATGAGGGAGGCCAAACCTAGAGACACAATGAGCAAAGAATAGACTGGCAACTCTAGAGGCATCAGAAGTCTTGGAGCATGGAATGAATAATGCCATCTTGGATAACCTGTCTACGACCATAAAGATAGAGTCATGCTTTCGGAGGGTGCGGGGCAATCCCAACACAAAGTCCATGCTAATGTCCTGCCATGGACTATCCGGGACGGGGAGGGGAGTATAGAGGCCGATATTCTGCTTCCTCTGTTTGGCCATAGCGCAAGTGCGGCACTAGGCCACGATATGAGCGACATCCCTCTTCAGGCTAGGCCAATAAAATCTAAGCTCAACTGCCTCTATGGTCTTCTTCCGGGCAATCAACATAGGCGTCCTTCAGCCTCTCTAAGCCTACCACCTCAACACTCATGGTGGTCAACATCATCATCAGCCGACTCAGTGCATCAGCTACCTTGTTCTCTACCCATGCCTTGTGCTTAAGCACAAAGGTGTACTCTTGAAGGTAGTCCACCCAACAGCTATGGCGAGCATTCAACTTCTTCTTGGTATGGAGGAATCGTAAGGTTTCATGATCAGAGAAGAGGACAAACTCCTGATGTAAAAGATAGTGCCTCCAATACCTCAATGCCTGGACGACTGCGTAAAATTCTTTATCATATGTGGAATAATGCAGTTTGGCATCATTCAGCTTCTCGCTAAAGAATGTGATGGGGTGAGACTCTTGACTCAACACTCCTCCAATACCCACTCCAGAAGCATCGCATGTGACCTCAAACACCTTAGAAAAGTCGGGTAAAGCAAGGACAGGTGCCTGGGTCATACGCTCCTTGATGTCCTGAAATATAGTGGCTGCAGTCTTAGTCCATACAAACACACCCTTTTTAATGCAACCTGTGATCGGGACAGTGATAGAACTGAAGCCGCGAATGAAGCGACGATAGAACGTCACTAAGCCATGAAAACTCCAGACATCATGGAGTGTGCGGGGCTCAGGCCACTCTCTGATGGCCCTAATCTTCTCCGGATCGGCGGAGACTCCATCCCTAGACATAAAAAACCAAAGGAAGGCAATCTGATCGGTCATGAAAGCTCATTTCTTCGGGTTGGAAAATAAGCTCTCTCGTCTCAACACAATGCAAACCTGTCTGAGATGGTCTAAGTGGTCCTCCCTAGTGCGGCTGCAAATAAGGATGTCGTCAAAGTAGATGACCAAGAAGACCCCTATCATAGAGCGTAAAACTTGGGTCATCAACCGCATGAAGGTGCTAGGGGCGTTGGGAAGTTCGAAGGGCATAACCAACCACTTATAGAGACCATCCTTGGTCTTGAATGTCATCTTCCATTCATCCCCAGGCATGATCCGCACTTGGTGATAGCCGCTACGAAGGTCTATCTTTGAAAAGATAGTGGCTCCCCACATCATGTCTAGCAAGTCATCTAATCGGGGAATGAGAAAATGATACTTCACCGTGATCTTGTTGATCGCACGGCTATCAACGCACATCCTCCATATGCCATCCTTCTTCGGGGCCAATAATGCGAGAATAGCGTAAGGGCTCTTGCTGTCCCTGAGAGATCCCCGACTCATCAACTCTTCGACCTGCCTCTGAAGGTCGGCATGGTCCACGGGACTCATCCGGTAGTGGGGAAGGTTGGGCAAAGATGAGCCCGGGACGAGGTCGATCTCATGTTGGATATCACGCATGGGCGGAAGGCCTCCAGGTAGGTCCTCCGGGAAGATATCTGAAAACTCGCATAGAATCGTAGCCACCTCAGGGGGGGGGAGCTCATCCTCTAACCCTGGAGCTACATCGCTCACCCCAAAAACAACAACAGCAAGGATGGGACTACCACTGACAAACTCATGCTCCATCTCTCGGGGACTAATCATCATCAACCTCCTGGGTGAGAGGTCGCCTGTGCTGGGATCAGTAGAAGCGATAGTAGCTCACGCCAATGATGTGGTGGGAGGACCGACCGTCCCCTGACTAGGAGGGATTGAAGTGCTGGGGCCGGCTGGTCCTCGGACAGAAGGGTCCTTTGGATGGGTGGGGAGGAGGGTAATCCTATGGCCCCCGTGGTCGAATGTGCAGGTGTTTGACCAACTTTGAAGGGTGACATCCCGTTCAAAGAGCCAAGGCATACCAAGGATAATGCTACCCACCTCCATAGGTAACACGTCACACCATATCTCATCGTGGTAAGTCTGGAACTGTAGTGGCACCAGACATCATAGTCTGACCGGGATGGAAGTAGAATCCACCCAAGATACTCTATAAGGTGCGGGGTGATCTACGGGCGTCAAACCCAGGCATCTAAAAGTGCCCGTAGAGATAGCGTTGATGCAACAACCGCTATCTATGATCACCTTACATGCCTTTCCTCCCAGCCTACAAAATGTGTGGAAGATGGTGGTACGACGCCAGTCGTCGCTCACCTGAGGTTGGGTTAGGATGCACCTGACTACACCCAACTGCAAATCACCTTGGTACTGGGTACCTGGGACATCAACTGGCTCTCCCTCCATCAGTTCATCAAAGAACTCCTCCGCTAAGTCCTGATCAGCCTCGTAACTGATTGACACAAGCTCAAGTGTGGGGTCACCGGCAGAGGGATCAGAAATAACAAGCGACTCCCGAGTGGGACACTTGGCCAAATAGTGGCCAACTCCACCACACCTATAGCAAGTGCCATGTGTCCCGGTCCCTAGGGATGTTCCACTGGCCATCTGCCCCTTTCCCTTGTCCACAAAGCGGACCGGGGGTGTATGAAGTAGGGGTCGAGTCGGCACGGTGGGCTGGAGAGGTCTAGGGGCAGGGACGGGTGCCTGCTGGCGAAGGGGAGGATCTCTTGGAGGGAGGGAGCGCCTAGGAGCAGTGAGGTCTTGGCGAGGGGGTTCCTGTGGGTGGGCCACAGGCCACCGAGTGTACGAACTAGGCCTGATCTGAGGATCAGACACACGAGGATAGGTGACCCCCTGGTGTGGGATAGGAGCAAACTCTGCCTCAAACTGCTCCACCTCGAGGGCAACCTGGTACGCATCTTCCAACTTGGTCACGTTGCGGCGGAAAAGCTCATACTGAAGGCGTGGCCACAGACCACACCGAAAATGGGAAACAGTCAGGGAGCTTTCCTCCGTCGCATCACATCGCATAAAATACTCATCGAACTCGGTGATGTAATCGGAGACGGACCGATCTCCTTGGGAGAGACTCTGTCATTTGTCTATGAGACACTGACGGTATATGGCAGGAATGTACTTCTGCCGGAGTTTGGTCCTCATCTCACCCCATGTCTCAACCTAGGGCTCTTGACGATGAAACATCATGTTCTCCACGTTCTTCCAATAAGTCTGCGCCTGCCCTAGCAACTTCATTTTGGCGAACTTGACTTTTTGGTGGTCCTTCATCTCAAACCACTCGAAGTACCGGTCCATGTCGGCCTCCCAATCGAGATAGACCTTCGGGTCCAAGGACCCGTCAAAAGTGGGAGGGTCTGCTCACATAGTCCTGAGGATCTGCTCGTCCTCATCATCCCTCTGTGGTCGGTAATCACGAAGGCGTCAGCCATTACCCCCATAATCATTGTCGTAGTCATAGTCCTCAAAATTGGGGGCACATGGCCGTCGTTCCTCAGCCCTAAGTGGGGTGGGCTGGTCAGTAGGTGCCTGAGGGGCCAAAACAGCTCCGGGGAGCTCCCGGTGGGCGACTTTCTTTACACTCTCTAACCTTCCAACCAGGCCTTGGACAGATCGGTCGAAAGCCTCGGCACGGTCCTCCATGGCCTTGAGATGACCCTCCAAGCGGTCGATTTTCTTCCTATGAGTTTGATCAGACCTATCCATGCGCTCCATGAGTAGAGGCACTACGTCATCCAGAGATCGGCCTCTCTGGGTGGCACCTTGGGGTTCACCCATAGTGTCAGGGCGATGGTACTGGGTACCTCCACGAGTGGGCATGCAAGGGGAGGGGACCTAAAGGGAACTAAGGGGGTGACTCACTATGACCCATATGGAAGGACCAATGTAAAATGAAGGACGACCTAGATTCCAATATCCGGTACGAGGCGGAGGTTTGATCCGAAGATCGCACTCACGTAAGTGTGCCCCTTTCCAAATAGGTGAGCCTATCGTTCCGGGAACACCTTTGGATATACCAGATGAAATGGAGCACCTTGCACCGACTACCCTAGACTCAAACCGGCTCTGATACCAATTTGATGCGGGACGACATGAGAGTCGACTCGTACTTGTTGCGAACGTGGGACTCTAGGTGACGATGCGACCCAAAGACAACGCGGCCAGCGACGACACGAATGACTCGGCACCTAACGTGGTTCCTGAAGAGGCGAACGTGCCCCAAACAAGAAGTACTCACTCACGATTGTCCCCAGCGATGGAAACGTGTCGATCTGCATGGTTGAGAAACCGGCATTGAGTCTCGGGTGGTCAGCTCACTCTCGTGCTCGGAATGAGTCATGGGACGGGTCTTGCACTCACTTCTCACAGCGGTGATTAAAAATGAACTAGCTAGGAAATAAACTACTCACATGCAGTGGCATATAAAACTTATACTAAATAAGCAAATAAGATAGGCGAGTTTACCTCCATGCTCGGGGCATGCGGAATACGTCCCGTCCAAGATCCGTAACTCCCAGTACAGTAGTAAAATTTAATTACAGCAGTGATTTTTATTGCCCACTCCACGCAGGGAGGTAAAGGGCTATACAATGACGCCGGGAGCACCAAACTTGGGTTGGCGGGCAACAAGGTGGTGGGTTCCGAGCGGTGGCTGGCAGTGGCTTCGAATCGGCAATTTGCTGGCCGACAGGATAGGGAACAGTGGCGTCCAAAGGGACGTCAACCTCCGGGGACCTTCTGAAGGCGGAGGCTCACCAGGACGATGGTGGAGGGTCCCTGGTCGACCCTTGGGAGTGGCGATCGCTGATTCTACTCCGGCATATTTTCCAAGGGATTTGTACGGTCACCTTCCTTACTGGCCTGGTTTGGAGCAGGACTATGCGCTTCCACAAAAATGGCCGCCATGACTAGATCCGGTGTCGGATCGGGGCAAAATTAGCGCCGTTGCGAAGACCACTCAGAGGGATTTAACATACTTGAAACTCAGGTCCATCCAACGGTTAGATTAGAAATGAAAACCTCTGTAACACCATGGTTGGTTTTGTTTCGAAAAATAGATATGGCAAGATAGATCAGGTTCCGCCTGATTTTGGGGTTTGACCGACGGGGAAATGGCGGAGTTAGGACGTGAGGATTTTATGAGAGGGGAGGAAAAGTGGTGAACATGCACACAAATTTTTTTGTAATTTTCTGACAAGGTTTGGGGGGTTGGAAAAATAGAATACCAGGTGACTATCTCGCAGATATGCAAACTGGCAGATTGCGAGGGGTGGAAATAAATGACTGGGAGGAGGGGCAAACGAGATCTGATCAAAGTGAAAATTAAACTACGGATTAGGGACAACAGGGGGAGACGCCCTCAAAATTTGAGGTTGATCAGACGGCTGGATTGAGAGAATGAAACTAACCTTTGTGCTTCTCTCCTGGAACTCAGAATCTAAGACACGGGTCGGAAAGGTGGCTGTGGTGGCTTGATGGCGGCACGAACGAAGGCGGTTGGCTGGACGTCGCATTCAGGGAAGGAGATAGATGTGGGAATCACTCGCAAGAAAGGGCTTCACACCCTAGATCTTGCTGTTACAGGGAAGAAGAAGATGAAGAACTAGGAAGAACAAGAGAGAGAGGGGGGTGCCCTTGGCAATTTTCTCATATATTTATTCATTAAATTTCATCAAAATGACACAAGAGAGACTATATACTAAACCCTAGACCTAGGCTAATGACCTAAGATACCCTTGGTCAAGGGGGCATAATGGGGAAGGGAGATAAAAGGGGATTAAACAAATCCCACAAGGGGACAAGAGAGCGGGGCGCCCCTCTCTCCAAGTCAACAAATGCAACTTGGTATTTTATTCCCCCTTGGACCATATTATATTCCCTTGGACCATAATAAACCCAAAATACAAATATTTGGTTAATATTCTCCCATTGACCCAAGATTAAACCCAAAATATAAATACACACCAAGTACAACTCAAATACATACCAAATACAAATACATACCAAATACGTACTAAAATATCAAGGCTCCAGTGGAGACTCCAGACTGTCCCCCAGCCACAAAGATGTCGGCATCGATCGAGTCGTGCTACGTGTCTGGTATCGGCGGCTCGCTGAGTCGAGCCGAACTTTGGCTCTGGTGTCCTCACCAGTGCAGGAACAAGGACCTTCTTCCAGTAACAAATTCGAAGTCTAGGGATCAAATTAAAGGTAGCTTATCTCATGACTAGCTTAAGTAACATGTTAGGGACAAAAGCCCTCTCCTATATCATGATTTCATGTATTATACACAGAGTGTTTTACGTTTTACCATGACTGCGCAATAGGATTTCACTGCATGTTGTTCATGAAACCTTGACTAAAAGATGATAACTTTTTGATGATTTCATACATTTCCATGCATTACTTCCATGATGGTATGTTTTCCCTGCTAGATTCCTGTTAGTTCCATATGGATTTGCCTTAGGGAGTAGCCCTGCAACGTTGGTTTTGTCTCAGTCTCGCCGTGAGATTATTGCGGTTGTAACAGGGGTGCGTCTACCAACGCGTAAGCACGATATGCTACGTTAATGTTCTAATGCGCACGTTCTATATGTCGCATTCTTCTATTGACGCATCGGTTCTGTCTGCCGCGTTAATTCTCCGTGAAACATATTAAACCTTGTTTATTTCCCATGATAGATATATCTATATATGCTAATATGCATGCCTTATCCTAGTAGTTTCACTTCCTAATAATCTCATGACTGCATATTTTAAGTGTTAGCATGTTTTTAAAATTTACTTTCATTATATGATAACATCATGCAAACTTTATAGTTTTGTACTTAAATAGGTTTCATGACTTGGTCACACTTTGTTTTCATTCGTTCCTTTCTCATCTCTAATTCTATTTTATAAGTTCACATATAGTACGTATTCTGGTATGCTGCTATTAGTTACACATGCACTTGATATACACACTCTCTTAGACTTGGGATCCTCTCCGTTGGATATTCCTTCTACCGGACTAGGTGATCATGTTTCAAGACCTCCGTAAGACTCCGCGAGCCTGAGATTCCCACTAGGATGTCGAGCTAGTTGTACCTTAAAAACTCAAAAGTTAGAGAGCACTTCATTTTTCTCATGTTTTCTATGAACTGACATGATCGCGCCCTACTCTCCAGTCACGTTAATTAATTATCACGGTGGCTCTTGTAGTCACGTTATTATTCAGCCACAGACTACTACCTGCGTCGACCTGGCCTTTTTTCTGCGTCGACTCTCTCTGTGATCGTGA
This sequence comes from Amorphophallus konjac, assembly GCA_022559845.1. Classification (NCBI taxonomy): domain Eukaryota; kingdom Viridiplantae; phylum Streptophyta; class Magnoliopsida; order Alismatales; family Araceae; genus Amorphophallus; species Amorphophallus konjac. The sequence goes on from CM040127.1 coordinate 98,771,731, forward strand.
ACTATTGATAGACCGCGTTAATGAAGTATTGCGACCCTCCATCCCGTCGCGTTAATGAAATTCTATCCAACCCGAGGTCTGACCCAAGGGTTGAACTTATTATGTTCTTAGATAGTCTCCTGATTATCTGGAACCTAACACCTTGTTAAAAATGTCATTTATAAACTATAGAAATCTATGAATGTACCGTTATGCTGCCAGAATTCCTCCGTGGCATAATATCCAATTAACTCATTCTTGAACTCTCATGATTTCTATTTTGGTGCATTCTTACCTTGGTATTAGTTATCATGAACATATTGTTTGAACTTTATATTATTATCCTACATTTATATTTCTCGTGGAAGTATCTTGATTTATAACTTGAAGATGCAAGAGCGAACATTTACAGTGTCCAAGGGCTCGACACTAGCCTACTCGGCGGATGGCCAGAAACATATTGTAAACCATGGGGTATGATGAACACTGGCCTCGCATTGCGCTGGGAGTACTTTTTTTATAAACGTGTGAAATCCACTAACTCACATGAAAATTACATGCTTGCTAGTACATTCTAGTTACATGACTTTCTAGTGCATAGCATTTATGATTATGAAAAGTACATTCTCGTTACATTCTAGTACATTCTCGTTCATGAAAGGCCACTTTATATTCCTACTTGATTATGCTCTCATTCTACATATCTCTATACTTATGTTGTTACTTTGGTTTTATCGATTGTTTGATCGCATTTTCTTTATCTTGTCTTCTAGAGCTAATATGTTAATTACTTAAATTATGCCTTCATGCTGATACGATGATACCTACTGGGTAAGTGTGCTCATTCCCAACTTTTCTTCAATCCTTTTTAAGAAATTCTAGCGGGTCGGATTCGGACTACTCAAGTGATGGATCCGAGAGTGATTAAAATCAAGAGCGAAGTCATAGCTAGTATAGTTATGAGTCCAATTAGTTAGACATGAGTCACATTGTAATAAGTTCCTTCACTATAATAGGTGGTGAAGTTGATCATGTTATGTAATTTTCCTTTTTCTTGAGGCTAGAACATAAAGGGTCAAAGTTATAAGGTCTTTGTAAACTCGGTTATCATTATTCAATAAAGTTGGATATTTTGAGTACAATACCTTGTGCATTCCTCTTTTATGTGTGAATGTTTAGAGTGCTGATTTTCTTGCTCGCTTGAGGCTTACCATGCTGACTGTCCACGTTCCCAAGTATCTTCCGATGTACTAATATCTCGGGGTGTGACAGTTAAAGTGGTATCAGAGCCTAGGCATAAGTAAGTCCTAGGAAAATATCATGTCATAAGTTAAGTCCAAGGTTTAAGGACCCATACCTATGAACTAGAAAGAAATTCCCGAACCCATGTGAGAATTGGGTAGAGCTCGGGATAAGATAGTTATTTAGAAATGTATCTTTAGGTAAATCTTCCTAAATCCCAAGGAAATAACAAATTATTTATTTTCTCAGGCACCTCATTTCCATAATGGCCACAAATCATGCGAACTGGGAAGCTATGCAACAAGTTGTTGCGGGTCTTACCCAGGCCCTTCAAACGGTGGCCCAAGTTGGTACAAGGTAAGGGCCGTTTTTAATGAATTGAAGGCCTCTAGGCAAGAATCGTCGAGGTGGAAGGAGGCATCTTTGGCCAAAAGCTGAGTTAGAGGCCGAGCAATGGTAGATAAGCTTTTAATGAAACGATGATAAAACTCAACATAGCCTAGAAAGGACCGAACTTGTTTTATGGAGGTAGGAGGAGGAGGATTAGAGATCAAATTAACTTTCTCGTTATCAACCTCTATACCTCGCTCTAACATAATATGACCAAGCACAATTCCTCCTCTCACCATGAAGTGGCTTGACCAAATTTGACTTGATGCATCATTCTAGCACCTTTTTCAAATTTTCCAGACAACCATCAAATGCATTCCCAAAAACTAAGAAATCATCCATAAAAATCTCTAAAAAATCTCCCACTATATTAGAAAATATTGTCATCATATATCTTTAGAATGTAGCAGGAGCATTACAAAGTCCAAATGGCATTCTTCTAAAAGCGAATGTGCTATAGGGGCATGTGAAGGTGGTCTGTCTATGATCGTCTGGGTAAATTATCACTTGATTGTACTCAGAATATCCATCGAGAAAATAGAAAAACTTCTGACCAGCCAATCTTTCAAGAATTTGATCCACCAATGGGAGTGAAAATTGGCCTTTCTTTGTCATAGAATTCAATTTTCTGTAATCAATAAACACTCTCTACCCCGTAGTCAATCTAGTTGACACCTCTTCTCCTTGCTCATTTTTCACCACAGTCAGCCCTGACTTCTTTAGTACAACTTGCATGGGGGCTTACCCATTTGCTATCAGAAATTGGATAAATAATGCCTGCATCCAGCCACTTTACTACTTCCATCTTCATCACATCCTTCATGTTTGGATTCAACCTTCTTTGCATTTCTCTGCTTGGCTTAGCATTCTCCTCCAAATAAATATGATGCATGCATGCGGCAGGACTGATTCCCTTAAGATCAGCCACCGACCAACCTATGGCCCCCCTATGACCCTTAAGAACATCTAACAACTGAGTTTCTTGGGAAGGGGTAAGAGTAGAAGCAATGATGATATGTAAGGTTTGATCGGGGCCAAGAAAAGCGTATTTGAGGGAGTCTGGAAGAGGCTTGAGCTCAAACTGAGGGGGATTTTCAAGAGAAGGAAGTGCTAGCTCAGATTGCAAGGCAGGCAATGGCTCGACCCTAGACCAGGGTATTGGAAGAATTGGAGAATCTTGTAGCATACTACCCTCTTCTACTGACTCATGATCATCATCTGGACCCTCTTCTATTAATTCCTCAATAACATCAATAGCATGACATTCCTCATTCTGGTCCGGGTATTGAGATGCCTTGAAAATATTAAGCGAAACTTTCTATCCTCCAAATGAAATATTCATCATCCCCATGGCACAGTTGATAGTGGCTTGTGTAGTGGCTAAGAATGGATGTCCTAGAATAATAGGAGTGTGCTTCTGTTCTTGGAACGAGGCCATATCTAGAATCAAGAAATCCACAGAGAAATACCACTCATGTACCTTGACATTCACATCCTCTAAAAGTCCCCGAGGAGTTTTAACAGACCTATCAGCAAGTTGAAGGATAATGGATGTTGACTTTAATTCCTCGTGATGAAACTCCTCATAAATGAAGGTGGGCAATAAATTTACACTAGCTCCCAAATCTAACAGTGCCCGATCAAAAGTCATCCCACCTATATCACATGAGATCAATGGAGCGCTGGGGTCCTTCAACTTTTTAGGGAGATAGTTCATAACAATAGCACTAACCTCTTCTGACAATCTGATCTTTTGAGGAGCCATCCTAGGTTCCATTTTTGGAGTACAAAGCTCTTTCAAAAACTTAGCATACGTCGGCACGTGCTTGATGGCATTGAGGAGCGGTATATTGATATTCACCTACTTAAATAGCTCCATTAACTCCTCTTGTTGGGCTGACAATTTCTTATTGAGCTTGGGTTTCAGAGCATCAGGGAATGGGACCTTTGGCCAATGCTTATCGGGCTCCTCCTCCACTTTCTTTTTACCCTTGACATCCTCCTTTACAATGGGCCCTTCCTCCTTAGTTTCACTTTCATCCTGCTGGGCCGAACTCTCACGCACCTCCTTAGCCTTATATGGATCAACTAACATTTTCCCGCTCCTAAAAGTTGAAATGGCTTTAGCATTTTCAAACTAAGGACCTGTAGGAGGGGGAGGCAGTGGTGGGCCTAGTTGAGGAAGAAGAGCAGCTCGTTGAGGGAAACCAGGAGGTTGATTTTTGGGGTTAGCCACAGGTTGACTAGGAAGTTGACCCACTTCCCTACTAATGCTTGCTACAGCGAGTTGTCCGATTTGACTCTCTAATTTGAAAATAGATTGCTGCTGAGTTAAAATCAATTATTGGAGTTGTTCAAATTTTTCATCAAAGTTAGGCTGAGGAGGCTGTTGATAGGGAACTTGGGCTTGGTTAAATCGAAATAGAGGATATTGGCCATGAGAGTATTGGGTTTGAGGGTATTGGGCATGTGAGTGCTGAACTTGAGACTGAGGAAATAGAGCTTGAGGTCCATAGGGATTTCTTTGAAAGTTGGGCTGAGATTGGAACTGGGCTTGAAAAGGTTGTTTGTGGGCTTGATTGACAGAGGGATTGGATAGTTGGGATGGAGCTTGTTGATTTTTCCAAGAAAAAATGGGGTGATTTCTCCAACCTGGGCTATAAGTGTTGGAATATCGATCATAGGTAGGCTTGGAGAATGCCTGGGCAGCGAAAACTTGTTCTTGGATGAAAGGAGGAAGCTGGGTTGCCGTGGGATAGTCATAAACAAGAAGATTTAGGCTAGCACAAAGAACACAAACTTATTGGGGTGTGGGCTCCGAGAATGGGTGAGAGGTTGATGGGACGGTGGGTTCCTGTTTGTTCAAGGCCAAAAGTTGATCTAACTTTTGGGCCATCAAATCAACCTTATCCATCTTCTAGGCCAAAATATCCATTTTATTCAACCTCTGAGTAATAAAATTGATATCCATTCTATTCTCGGGCTCCCCTTGATTCTTAACCTCATATAGCTCGGCCCGTTTAGTAGGTCGAATTGCTCATTCATAAGAGGACAAAGAGACATTGCTAATTGAATTCTCACTAAGCATTTCAACTAATGCATATGTGTTGGGTCTCAGGATAGGCGAGCGGACAAGAAGGGGGGTTGAATTGTCCCCCACACTAGGTGGCTAATTAAAAACCTATGCAGCGGAATTAACAACTTTAATCGAGATTGAATAGATTAACTAAGCAAGATAAACTGGTGCTCTCGATCTCGCTGCACCCACTCGAACATACAAGCAAGTTAAACGATTAAGCACACATCCACTAAGGCAAACCATAAGACACGAGATTTTTAAGGTGGTTCGGGACCACGACGGGCTCCCTACGTCCACCCCTCACCAAACCTGGTGAGACTTCAGTCGGGGATAAATCCCCAACACGGAGACGACGCTCCAAACACACACGGGGACACGCCCCAACACACACGCACACATGGAGATGGAGTCTCCCACACGATCCGATGAACGGATCACAACACACACACACACACACACACGCTGCAACAAACGCAGCACAACGACACACACGACCGCACGCAGGCGATCAAACACGACCGTATACACAGATGCTCACACACACATAATGCATTTTCAGGTTCAAAAAAAAAACACAAATAACAATATATGCTCAGATCGAAATAGAACACATGGCAAACATCACAAAACAACAACTAAAAGATGTAAAGATTGTTCTCCCTTTGATTTCCAAGACGAATAGAAATGGTAGCTTGAAGCTCCAGTCGGATGGTGACGATTTCAACGTCCTCTCGATCCTCTCCTCGATCCGCTGCACTTTTCCTTCTTCCACGATCTTCAAAACCTCTTGGATGAAGATCAAATCTCCCCTTCTTTTCCCCTTTCTATTCTTCTCCTCTTTCTTGACCTACAAGATAGAAAACATTAGCTCAAATGGGGACTTTTCTACTCAAATTCGGAGTTCACATGAGAGCATATATAGAAGACATGAAAAGACCATTATAACCCTTCTAGAACCATCCAAAAAGACCCTTATATGACTCCTAAGAACCTAGGGGCAAAAGGGTAAAGGTTGGAGCACAAAATGCATTGGGTTTAGATGGGTTTCGGATCCTCGTTTTTGGGTTTTCACCGTGAACGGTCGACCTAAGATTGGGGGCGATCGACCTAAGTTTCACAGACTTAAAACCTCCCTACTCTGGGGATTTCGGTCGACCTAAGACCCAGGGTCGGTCGACCTAACCTTTCTGCATTTCCAGATTTCAAGTTCTTTCGTCCTATAAGAGAAATAATAACGAAATATAGAAATGGTTAGTTGATAAAATAAACAATCAAGTATTCCTTGGTATTAAATAATGTAGAAACACATATCAACCACATTCTATAAAGATTAAAAATTCTAAATGGAAACTTACCATTTTTCTCCAAAAACACATGCAAAGTGCCAAGTTCTCACCATGAATCTTGATACCTTTGCATATGGGATTGGCATTGCTTTCTTAGACCTGCATAACATAGTAAATGAAATTAAACCCATGCAAGTTCATCCACTTTGATGTCATCAAACATTTAATCAATGTTTTGGTGTCTTGGAAATCTATTAAGCATTGTCAAACCAGTTTCCAACATAAAAACTAATTTTGCCATGATTCACATGATTTAATCAACTTTCAAGTTGATACTCCATGAAGAAAGTGCAGAAAGCACATAAATTAAAACCCATGTTCAAGGTGCATAGAAACACTTTGTAAAACATGTTTATCCACATCTTCATGAAATCAATTAGTCATGTGATTAAAACAACAAGTCGATATATCATGAGGCTAAATAGAACCAAGGTTTGTATTAAAATCACAAACCAATTTCAATCATATAAAACCCCTCATGAATAAGCATGAAAACCTTATCATGCACAACTAAAGATCAAAATCACATAGTTATGCATATGAACAAGGTTGATACATAAGAATCGTAGCAGTGATCATGAATGAACACTCAAACATATGCAAGCACAAAAAATATATGCAAACATGCATAAAGCTCTTCCTCACACATACACACAATATTTTATTATCATCAAAACCAAAACCAAGAGGGAGCATAGCGAACCGAACAATCTCCCCCTTTTTGATGATGGTAAAATATTGTGGCAATAAATCTCAATCCAATCTTTTCTCCCCCTTTGGCATTATCAAAAAGTGGGAGGAAAGCAATGAAGTTCAAATTTCAGCAAGATAGATTCATGAAGCAATAATAGCCCACTTCAAAAATTCAGATGAAGCAATAGCAAAGCATTGTCAAGATGGTTCATGGAATGTCTTTCACACAACAAATGGTTTTCTTTAATTTTCAAAATTTCAGATTTTTAGTTTTCTTTTGAAATGCATGAAGCAAAATGTAAACAAATGATGACATAAGAGATGCACACAATGCAACGAAGCATATATGTATATACACATGTAAAATATCTCCACCTTACTTATTTAAGAAGGGAATGTGTATAAGAAAGATGCATGAGAGCCATGACAATCGGAATGTTCATTTATAGCACCTAGGAGGTTGTGCAATCTTATAGGAGAATCATGCAACAGTCAATGTAGTCAATCAATTTTTTAAATACATATTAAATCAAATTTTCATATGTGTAGGTGAATAATATGAAAATAGATTGTTGTAATATGGATATTCAGATTTTCAAATCAATACAGTGAGATATTACACAGATTGCATTTCAATTTATGAGAACAACGTAATGGAGGCTACGCTCTTTCATAATGAATTTTCACCATAATTTTCAACTCAAGCAATTTTCACATTGATAATCTAAATTTTTCAAAGAGTGATTATGTTCAAATAATTCTTTTTTACGCGAGGAGACATATGGAGCTCATGCCAGACTCCCCGGTTACTCAGAATATTAACCGTTTCACCTCATTTTGAACAGAGATACTATAGTACAACACCTTTCAGAAATGAACCACATCACGTCTCAGGTGATGTGTATCCAGTTTGCTCAGTGAAACTAAGCATTGCTCTGCCATTCTTTTCAGATTCTTTCAACAAAAATAGGCAGGCAGCTTTTTCCTCAACTGCTTCTTTAACATTCATGCAACAAGTTTAAAATCTCTAGAGTGTTGAAAAGAAATTCCTATATCCTTATATTTAACACTCATTTTCACATTTTGTGCATGAAGTGTATGAATTTGATTTAGCATGTATACCGAAAATTTTATGAACACATAATAGTGCAGCTCCCCCTATCTAGATGCACTTATCAAATTTTTTACTCCCCCTGAGTGTATGACATCAAACACTCCAATGATGACTCAAATGTAATATTATTTAGCAAGAACGCATAAGGTCATAGAAGTTCCAAGGACGGGGGTAAATAACATATAATAACATGCAAGCACACAATGAGAATATGCAATATGCAATGCAAAATGCAGAATACATTGTGAATGCAAAATTTTAGATTTTATTTGAATGTTCCAAATGCATTTTAGAATTTAACATGGATACAAAGAATTGTTCAAAAATAGATTTGTACATTTTCATCACACCAAGATGGAGGAACAATCAGTTTAGGTTTTTAGAATCAATTCATGTGTTATGAATGAACTCATCTAGTGCCACATGCCAATGTATAAAGTTTCATTTCCATAACAAAAGGTTGAGTTACCTCAGTTCAGTAGGTAGCTCCATATGCCTTCAAGCACCGAAATCACTAACCTCATGAAAGTCAACATTTTAGCAAGCCCAATCCTCATTGCCCAAGCAATGGTACAGCAAGAACTTTGAATAGGCCCGCAGTTTTCAGCATAGACATAACCACAAGATGTGATTTCTCACAATGAGTCTTAGCCTCGAGGACATATCAACCATTTGGCAATTTCCCTTTCAAAATGAGCATGAATTTCACAATTGACATTTTCTGAAAATCATGTATCATATGGCTTAAATGAACAATTGACTCATGATACCCGGTGGAGGTGTAAGTCCAAAGACTCTACTCACACATGGTGATAGATTTCAGACATGAATGACCTGCCCTTCCTCAAGTCACCATTCAATATACCATGTAGTCATGTAGTAATGAACAGATAGATGCAATGCAAACTAACATGAGAAAAACATATTTTTCTTGATTTTCATGAATGGCAATTCAAATAAAACAAATTTTAGTTTTTCAAAAAGAACTCAGAAATTTATTTTCAAAACCTTTGCCTTGAGCAACCATTATTTTCCAAGCCTTCCACTTGGCCTCAAGGCGTCCCTGTAACAAAGTTCTCATTCAACAGTTTTGGGTACCCAAACCTTCTTGGGTCCCAGATGGTTAGTTGCACCTCTAATAGGTGCTCTCCATAATTTTTGAGCATGCATATCATCAAAATACATTAAGGAGCAATCATGCATGGTATGTCCAAACTCACCACAATAATGACAACAACCAAAAGACTTCAGATTTTTCTTGTAAAAATGAGCATGGAATTTCTGTGGGTTTGTAAAGATGTTATCATTTTTAGCATGAAAATGTGTCATATTTACTTTCCAACATTGTGACACATGATGTCCTAGCTTTCCACATGAATGACAAACTGAAGGTTTCCTATTTGAAAATAGTTTAGGCTTCATACAAGCATTTGTCCTTTTACTTGCCCTTAGTTCATCATTTTTCAAAATGAAACAATTTTTTATCTCGTGACCGAACTTTCCACAATAAAAGCAATGAACCTTATTTTTGTTGACAACATGATTTCTAGCATAAGCATGATAATTTTCAGATGTTCCTTTTTTGTTCAAAGGCTTTCTTGACTTTTTAGAATCATTCATTTTCTTGCATGCTCTTTGTTCATCAGATTTCTTAACAAAATAATCATGCATCATGTGACCAAGCTTACCACAATAAAAATATGAGATTTTCTTTGTGGATGCATGTGTGTGTGCAACATGATTTTTCTTGACATTCACCATGACACCAATAACATTTTTAGTCTTTTGATGCATGTTTTGTTTCTTTTTCAGATTTTCCTTTGATTTTTTTATTATCTGAGAAGTAGATGGATTTGGAGACCCATTTGATGTGCTGACTATATTTGAACTGTGCACAAATAATGTATAAACTTTATTTTCAAACTTCTTTTTATTCACAGGATTATAGCCCAACCCCTCTCTTTGAAAATTGACTTTGGTCCCCAATATTTTGTTCAAATTTTCTTTCCCTTGCACAAACTTAGACAAAGATGCATTCAAGTCAACAATTTCCTTTTCAAGGGAAGCAACATGCAATTCATAGGAAACAATCTCATTTTCGCAAGAATTGACTTGTTCAAGTAATGTGGCATTGATGGTTTTATGACTTTCATTTTCTTGCAACAAAACATGTGCTCTTTCAGATTCATCAACAATCATAGATTTCCCTTTTTCAAAATTTTCAAGAAATTTTAATCTACCTTCAAGCAGAGAGTTCTGAATCAAAATTGCACTATTTTTTTTTAAGCTCTTCAAGTTCAGAACATTTATCACATGACATATCTTCATGAAAATGATTTTCAAGTTTCTTCTTGAGCTTCCTATTTTCAGATTTTATGGTCTTATATTTTTCGCATAGATCTTCATAGGCATCTAAGAGTTCCTCAAGTGAAAATTCATCATTACTATCAGAGTTAGAGTTTACCTAATTGGATTCCTCACCTGCACGATCACTCTTATTAGCCATTAAGCATTCATCCTTCAGCTTCTCTTTATGAAGCCTTTTCAGACCATTCAAGATTTCATTCGCCGTCCTGCATGAGGAAACAAATGGAAACATGTTAGTATCTATGGCTGTATGTAATAATTTTAGAATAGTGAAATTAGCATGGTTTTTTAATTTATCCTCTTTCGACCACATGGTCTTATCAGGAGACAATTTGTGAGGACCATCATAAACAAAGTTCCAAAGATTATGACTAATAGAATTGATTCGCCCACACACTTTGCTTAACAATGAATTGAAATCATTACCAGTAAAGATAGGCAAACCATTCTTTGAGACTTGATCAATAGAAAAATTCATGATTATAGAATGCACTGGGATCACTCTGTAGATCGTTAGATCTAGGGACAATAGAGTCTCGCTCTGATACCACTTGTTGGGTCCTAGGATAGGCGAGAGAATAAGAAGGGGGGTTGAATTATCCTCCACACTAGGTGGCTAATTAAAAACCTACACAGCGGAATTAACAACTTTAATTGAGATTGAATAGGTTAACTAAGCAAGATAAACTGGTTCTCTCAATCTCGTTGCACTCACTCGAATATACATGCAAGTTAAACGATTAAGCACACATCCACAAAGGCAAACCATAAGACACGAAAATTTTAAGGTGGTTCGGGATCACGACTGGCTCCCTACGTCCACTGTAGCGACCCAGGTTCCGGATACCCGGTGCACCCGGTATAAATACCGAATACACGAGATACCGCATGGGACCCGCGAGGCCTCCCAAGCGCGGGAAAGCACCGAAGGGAAAAAGGAGTGTGTGGAATACATTGAAGCCAGCAGATATAATAGTAAGCAATTAAATTACATTACATTGGATTGCTAAAGTAGCAGAAATAAAATTACTTTTTCATTAAACATTCAAGTTTACAATTATACACCAGAGTCCAGCCCAAAGGAAAGACAACAAGTCTAACATAGTACAGTCCGACATAAAAGAAACGTACACAGAAGTCGGGGGAAGCCCGGCGCAGGTACAGCTGGCAGCTACAGCGAACGCGCTCCACCAAGGACAGCAGAGGCAGACGGTGAAACCCACCTGAAAAGCAGGGGTGAGTCTCAACAGAAACTCAGTAGGGGTCACGCGGATCCCCACTGGAAAACGCACAGTGCAGCGGAAGCAACCACGGAAACAGCAAGTGCAGCAAAGCAGGAAAAAGCTACACTACAAAGCTGTAAACAGAACAGGTACAGCAGGAGTAGGGAACAGGCAAGAGTAAGGGGAGCTCAACAACAAAGAAGAGCGAGGCCGTGAAACACGGAACAACGGCCACTGAGGAGAACTCGGCACCCTAAGCTACTCCAAACGGCAACAGACGGTCAACCCCAAACTCGCGCAGTAGGGTAACCCAATCCGTCAGCCAAAAGAAAGGCGAAGGCGGGCGCCGACGCCGAAAACACAGACAAAACACGACAGGAGACGTTGTGCACGCATCCCCACGCATGACGAGAATGTCATGCCAACGACAGAACACTGACCTCGAGTACGGCCACGAGAGGGCAACTCGCAAAGGTCACAGCGCACCAGAAAATGCGAGAGTCACAGCACCGAGTGACAGGAGCACCCTCCTCCCAGAAGAATAGCCAGAAGCGTCCACTGACGACTTACACTGCGCCACAAGTGCCAAGTCACTCAAGGACAAGACACACCAAGAACCAGGTCCGAGGAACAACATTTCCAAGGAAACATGGTACCACAGCACAGGACTGCAGCACCAACCGCGAGTGACTAGTCAGGGCCACGCCCGTCGGCGCAAGTCCCCAGTCCCTGACCACGTGTGCACACACTGACCACTACCTAGGCCAGGCCTCTAGCTAGTATTCCCCTCGGTAGGACGCTACTGCTGGCCGGGGCCTACGGAACTAGCTTAAGAACTGTACGTACCAAACGGAATAGGAAAACCCCTCCACCACTCCCGGTGGGTCGGCAAAAGCCTAGGGCTACAACTAGTGGAGGCTCACAAGGCACAGACTCTGAAACACAGGTGCTAAAGCACAGACAGTCAAGAAAGACCCGTCTCGTGCACCACAAAGCACCATGGCAGCTAAACAACCGCCAACCGACTCAGGACCAGGCAACTAGACCTACAACGTAGCGATCCCGAGTCGAACGACTCAAAGGCAAGATCGTCACAAGCAGCGAAACAAGCCGCCAATCGATCTAATCCTAAGCCAGCAAAACTACGCTCCGCAGAAAATGACACACGGAGACCTGAGGGAAACACCAAGAACCCTCAGCATACCTGGACACGCAAACTGAGGTAAGGCAACACCTCGAGACATCCAGAAGCAGTATCTCGAGTCGGACACAACCACTGAGACACACACACACAAGGTCACACGTCAACCACTGGGTCACACCGGGTTGACCTGAACCCAGCAACGCACAAGCAAAAAGTAGGATAGACAATCCTACCGCAAGTAAGAAGACTCCTGGCCACCTTACAACGTAGTCTTAACCCTCATAGGATGTCAAGAAACATCCACGGGATAACGGGCAAACCACTAGGACAAGCCAAGACAAGCTAAAACCGAAATCATGGAAAATGGAGCACAAGGCATGTAACGCGCCACCCCTAGACCGCTACTAGCATGTGACGGTCTAGACCAGGGCCGTTACACCCCAAATGACGGTCGAACGACAGGTCGTCACTCACACCTCCCTAACCACTCTAAGACTCAAAACACGTACGAGCCAAGTAACGCACTAGACTAAGTGCATTACAGCCAAACGACGCACGGGAGCAGGCGCGTTATTCTCAACGTGCACAGCCACCCACAACTCAGCACAAAACAACAAACGACGGCCGGAGCCAGGCGTGTTATAACACAACGACGCATGGGGGCATATCCGTTATATCCAATGGGCACAGCCACCCAAGCTCGGCCCAATAGAATGTAACGGCCAGGGGCAGGCGCGTTACACTCAAACAACGCACGGGGGCACGACCGCTGGAGGCACCGCCTCAACAGGTCAAACGTCGGTCAAACAGCAAGTAACGGCCAGCACCAGGCGCGTCACTTTCACCTAACGCGCTGGGTCAAGCACGTTAGATCCATCGACTCAACCCCAACACAAAGCACGACAAGTGAAGCAACGCACAGACCTGGGCGCGTTACAAGGAAGCGACGCGCCACCCTAGGGCCGTCACTCACCCAGAAGCCAGAAAACTCAAGAACGCCAAGCCAAATGGCGGTCTATCGTAGGGCCGTCAGAGCCAAATAACGGCCACTGTAACGACCGCTACATCGGTCACGGCGGGAAAACAGAGGAATGGCCGAATCGGCCCGTTCCACGCGCCATTCACGCCGAAACACAGGGGAAACAAACCACAATGACAAATAAGAACATCAGGGGACAAAAACCCCCACATGCAAGCTCAAAAATGTACGATCCGGGCGATTTGGACAAATCGACCCTAAGTGGGTCACCGAGGTTCCCGGGCTTCTACCGGCCTCGAATGAACACCAAACCACACGAAATCAATGTGGATGGGATCCTAACATCCCAGCGGTCAGTTAGAAACTAAATACGCCGCAAACGCTCGCCGTTTACCGACCGACCCTAAAAACCACGAAAATCACGGTTTAGGCAAAACAAGCCCAAACTCGGCCGTTTCCTAGCCGAACGCCGTGCAATGGCAGGGAAAATGGAGAGGAGGAAGTGAGGATCAGTCACCCTACCTCCACCGAAGAAACCGTGCCCCGAAGGGACTAAACCACGCCGAAATCCACTCGCCAACCGATTTCACCGGCTTTAAATCCACCGTTCGGGATCGCGCCAGAATCGATCCGATCCTCGCCCCATCGCGCACCCAGCCAGCTCCACAGCCTCGCCAACCCGCCCACGATCGCTCCGTCTGCAGCCGGGGCCAAAGAGGGGGAAGAACGAGAGATAATGGGAGAGAGAGAGTGAGATCGCGAGAGTGAGGAAAGAGAGAGAGAGGGAAAAGGAATAAAAAGAAAAGGAATTAGGAAATTTTCCTAATTTCTGAAAATTCCGAAAATGCGTCGAAAATGCACAAATTTAGAAAAATACATAAAAATAGTCGAAACGACCGGCTCGAAGAGTACATCGTCGCTGTAGCATCCACGTGTTCGAGAATTGACAAACAAACTCACTGTAGGGTTCCGTAACTAGTACGTGAGAAAAACCCACACGGCTCGTCAAACTCAACTCGGAAGCCACAAAAGCGAACCGAAACTCACCGAAACCAATCCGAAACAGATCCGAAAGATCCAGCAGAGATCCAACAAGACCTGCAAAAGATCCATCAAGATCCAGGACATTACATCCTCCCCTCCTTTAAGAAATTTCACCCTCGAAATTAAGGACTAACAAAGGAGAAGCAGGGAAGAACAACCCAACAATACAACCACGATAAACGACACAAATCTCGAGAAACACAGCTCAGAGGAACACTATCAGACCACAATTACAGGTACACATTCTAGCTTCCAAGATAGCAAGTCCACAGCACGAGCATGGCACCAAAGTGAACACATCTGACACCTCCGAAGCAAAGGCAACGTCGCTTACGTCTCACCAGGAACAGAGACACGACTGCCACAACAACAGACAACCGAGAAACACGACAACACGGCAAGCAGCAGCTTACACAAGGAGACACAGTCTTCACAGCTGGCAGCTCGCAACATCATCGGCTCCAGTGCCAAAGGCAACAGGGAACACCTGGCACACATGACACCAACGACAACAACAACACTGGACCACAAACACAATCAAGTCAGCACTCAGCCAGCTACCACATCTGATCGAGTCGCAAGCTAACTCCACCAGGAAAAGAGAGCACAACAAGCCAACTGACAAGACAAGACAAGACCATGGTCCAAGGCAGAGACACAAAATCATAAAGAAACAGCGCTCACAAAAACAACACAACGGCCACCTGCAGGATTCCGGCTCCGCATAACACACAGAACCAAGGAACACAACTGCAAGCAGGGTCACATCAAGGCACAGGAACAGCTGAGCACACGACCACAAGAGATAGGTCACGCATCAGACTGCTCACCAAGAGAAGACCCACAACAACGAGAAATGACAATACTCTCGGGGAACGCATCTCAAGGACTACGAACACGCCTCGAGAGCACAACACCCAAGAAAGAAATGCAGAGCAAAAGGGTACTCAATCAGCAAGGAATGCGGACAAATTCCCCAACACTCGCACAATGCCGATGCCAACACAAGAAAACCACAAACAACGGCACGGCAACGGGCAAAGTCAAGGCGCAGGAAGCCAAGATGAAGCCACATCGAGAAGGAACAAAACCTCTCGACTGGCCAAAACTCAAAAACACGATTCTAAACCCATGGGTAGCCAACCCACACACTACAGCTGCACTCTCAACAACGCATACAGGCAACAGAACAACATCGGTAGTCGCATCTCAGCACACACCAGGCGCCATCGCAATCAACAACCGTCGCAATTCACACGCCACGAGTACCGATCCAGCGAATAACCGATCACAAAGAGCCTAAGTGCAACAGGAGAAGAGTACCAGCCACAGCACAAAGCACAAGGAAATCATCAATCTCAGCTTACCTTAACGTCCTGAAAATGATAAATGAGCCTTCACAATACATCGGCCGTTAGACACAGCACGACAACTACGGTGCATGACAGCTCTTAACACTACCATGGAGTCCAAAGCCAAGCAACCATACAACAAGGAGCAGATCAGGCTCAAACAAGGCTGTCCACACTTAAGCAGACACAGGACAAAGGCAACACTAAGGCAGCAATTCCAAGGCTAATCTCGAAAAGATTCCACCAGAAGGGACGATAAGCAAGAAGCTCAACCACAAAAGCTCGCCAGGGAAGGAAAATCCTAGGCTCGCCTGAGCAATTCTCAACCACGGAGTCTAATCGAGCACTTCAACAGAAGCAAAACACATCAGGAGCTACACAGACTCAAGCCGGGACAACCAAAGCAACGTAAGAACGTGCATGGCCATCACACCAACGCTAAAAGTCACAAGCCACCTGAGCAAAACATGAAAACAGCTCGAACAATGCACTGCAGGTTCATGCCAACCGACAAACACTGCCAAGTGCAACACGATCGAGACCAACACCAAAATCGAACAAAGCACCTCGTCACACCCAGACGAGAGCAAAAAAACCATCTAGTACAGTGCCAATCAAGCACGCACAAGACCACTCACAGAAACCACCGCGATAAACATCGCAACACCTACGCCAGCAAGAGACTGTACTGGACCTTAAGGACTCTGGTAAATGTATATCTGGATTTCCATGTATTTCACACGACAATGCTCTGATAGCTCAAAAAAGAACTCCGAACATCTCAGAACACTGCTCTGATACCATCTGTAGCGACCCGGGTTCTGGATACCCGGTGCACCCGGTATAAATACCGAATACACGTGATACCACATGGGACCCGCGAGGCCTCCCAAGCGCGGGAAAGCGCCGAAGGGAAAAAGGAGTGTGTGGAATACATTGAAGCTAGCAGATATAACAGTAAGCAATTAAATTACATTACATTGGATTGCTAAAGTAGCAGAAATAAAATTACTTTTTCATTAAACATTCAAGTTTACAATTATACACCAGAGTCCAGCCCAAAGGAAAGACAACAAGTCTAACACAGTACAGTCCGACAGAAAAGAAACGTACACAGAAGTCGGGGGAAGCTCGTCGCAGGTATAGTTGGCAGCTACAGCGAACGCGCTCTACCAAGGACAGCAGAGGCAGACGGCGAAACCCACCTGAAAAGCAGGGGTGAGTCTCAACAGAAACTCAGTAGGGGTCACGCGGATCCCCACTCGAAAACGCACAGTGCAACGGAAGCAACCACGGAAACAGCAAGTGCAGCAAAGCAGGAAAAAGCTACACTACAAAGCTGTAAACAGAATAGGTACAGCAGGAGTAGGGAACAGGCAAGAGTAAGGGGAGCTCAACAACAAAGAAGAGGGAGGCCGTGAAACACGGAACAACAGCCACCGAGAGAACTCGGCACCCTAAGCTACTCCAAACGGCAACATATGGTCAACCCCAAACTCGCGCAGTAGGGTAACCCAATCCGTCAGCCAAAAGAAAGGCGAAGGCGGGCACCGATGCCGAAAACATAGACAAAACACGACAGGAGACGTCGTGCACGTAGCCCTACACATGACGAGAATGTCATGCTAACGATAGAACACTGACCTCGAGTACGGCCACGAGAGGGCAACTCGCAAAGGTCACAGCGCACCAGAAAACGCGAGAGTCACAGCACCGAGTGACAGGAGCACCCTCCTCCCAGAAGAACAGCCAGAAGCGTCCACTGACGACTTACACTGCGCCACAAGTGCCAAGTCACTCAAGGACAAGACACACCAAGAACCAGGTCCGAGGAACAACAGTTCCAAGGAAACATGGTACCACAGCATAGGACTGCAGCACCAACCGTGAGTGACTAGTCAGGGCCACGCCCGTCGGCGCAAGTCCCCAGTCCCTGACCACGTGTGCACACACTGACCACTACCTAGGCCAGGCCTCTAGCTAGTATTCCCCTCGGTAGGACGCTACCGCTGGCCAGGGCCTACGGAACTAGCTTAAGAACCGTACGTACCAAACGCAACAGGAAAACCCCTCCACCACTCCCGGTGGGTCGGCAAAAGCCTAGGGCTACAACTAGTGGAGGCTCACAAGGCACAGACTCTGAAACACAGGTGCTAAAGCACAGACAGTCAAGAAAGACCCGTCTCGTGCACCACAAAGCACCATGGCAGCTAAACAATCGCCAACCGACTCAGGACCAGGCAACTAGACCTACAACGTAGCGATCCCGAGTCGAACGACTCAAAGGCAAGATCATCACAAGCAGCGAAACAAGCCGCCAATCGGTCTAATCCTAAGCCAGCAAAACTACGCTCCGCAGAAAACGACACACGGAGACCTGAGGGAAACACCAAGAACCCTCAGCACACCTAGACACGCAAACCGAGGTAAGGCAACACCTCGAGACATCCAGAAGCAGTGTCTCGAGCCGGACACAACCACCGAGACACACACACACAAGGTCACACGTCAACCACTGGGTCACATCGGGTTGACCTGAACCCAGCAACGCATAAGCAAAAAGTAGGATAGACAATCCTACCGCAAGTAAGAAGACTCCTGGCCACCTTACAACGTAGTCTTAACCCTCATAGGACGTCAAGAAACATCCACGGGATAACGGCAAACCACTAGGACAAGCCAAGACAAGCTAAAATCGAAATCACGGAAAACGGAGCACAAGGCATGTAACGCGCCACCCCTAGACCACTACTAGCATGTGACGGTCTAGATCAGGGCCGTTACACCCCAAACGATGGTCGAACGACAGGTCGTCACTCACACCTCCCTAACCACTCTAAGACTCAAAACACGTACGAGCCAAGTAACGCACTAGACTAAGCGCATTACAGCCAAACGACGCACGGGAGCAGGCGCGTTATTCTCAATGTGCACAGCCACCCACAACCCAGCACAAAACAACAAATGCCGGCCGGAGCCAGGCGCGTTATAACACAATGACGCATGGGGGCATATTCGTTATACCCAACGGGCATAGCCACCCAAGCTCAGCCCAACAGAATGTAACGGCCAGGGGTAGGCGCGTTACACTCAAACAACGCACGGGGGCACGACCGCTGGAGGGACCGCCTCAACAGGTCAAACATCGGTCAAACAGCAAGTAACGGCCAGCACCAGGCGCGTCACTTTCACCTAACGCGTTGGGTCAAGCGCGTTAGATCCACCGACTCAACCCCAACACAAAGCACGACAAGCGAAGCAACGCGCAGACCTGGGCGCGTTACAAGGAAGCGACGCGCCACCCTAGGGCCGTCACTCACCCAGAAGCCAGAAAACTCAAGAACGCCAAGCCAAATGGCGGTCTATCGTAGGGCCGTCAGAGCCAAATAACGGCCACTGTAACGACCGCTACATCGGTCACGGCGGGAAAATAGAGGAATGGCCGAATCGGCCCGTTCCACGCCCCATTCACGCCGAAACGCAGGGGAAACAAACCACAACGACAAATAACAACATCAGGGGACAAAAACCCCCCACATGCAAGCTCAAAAACGCACGATCCGGGCGATTTGGACAAATCGACCCTAAGTGGGTCACCGAGGTTCCCGGGCTTCTACCGGCCTCGAATGAACACCAAACCACACGAAATCAACGTGGATGGGATCCTAACATCCCAGCGGTCAGTTAGAAACTAACTACGCCGCAAACGGTCGCCGTTTACCGGCCGACCCTAAAAACCATGAAAATCACGGTTTAGGCAAAACAAGCCCAAACTCTGCCGTTTCCTAGCCGAACGCCGTGCAATGGTAGGGAAAACGGAGAGGAGGAAGTGAGGATCATTCACCCTACCTCCACCGAAGAAACCGTGCCCCGAAGGGACTAAACCACGCCGAAATCCACTCGCGAACCGATTTCACCGGCTTTGAATCCACCGTTCGGGATCGCGCCAGAATCGATCCGATCCTCGCCCCATCGCGCACCCAGCCAGCTCCACAGCCTCGCCAACCCGCCCACGATCGCTCCGTCTGCAGCCGGGGCCAAAGAGGGGGGAGAACGAGAGAGAATGGGAGAGAGAGAGTGAGATCGCAAGAGTGAGGAAAGAGAGAGAGGAAAAAGGAATAAAAAGAAAAGGAATTAGGAAATTTTCCTAATTTCTGAAAATTCTGAAAATGTGCCGAAAATGCACAAATTCAGAAAAATACGTAAAAATAGTCGAAACGATCGACTCGAAGAGTACATCGTCGCTGTAGCATCCACGAGTTCGAGAATTGACAAACAAACTCACCGTAGGGTTCCGTAACTAGTACGTGAGAAAAACCCACACGGCTCGTCAAACTCAACTCGGAAGCCACAAAAGTGAACCGAAACTCACCGAAACCAATCCGAAACAGATCCGAAAGATCCAGCAGAGATCCAACAAGACTTGCAAAAGATCCATCAAGATCCAGGGCATTACATCCACCCCTCACCAAACCCGGTGGGGCTTCACTCTGAGATAAATCCCCAACACGGAGACGACACTCCAAACACAGACGGGGACACGCCCCAACACACACACACACACGGAGACGGAGTCTCCCACACGATCCGACGATCAGATCACAACACACACACACACGCTGCAACAAACGCAGCACAACGACACACACGAACGCATGCAGGCGATCAAACACGACTGTATACACAGATAGTCACACACACACAATGTATTTTTAGGTTCGGAAAATAAACACAAATAACAATATATGCTGAAATCGAAATAGAACACATGGCAAAAATCACAAAACAACAACTAAAGGATGTAGAGATTGTTCCCCCTATGATTTCCAAGGCGAATAGAAATAGTAGCTTGAAGCTCCAGTCGGATGGTGACGATTTCAACGTCCTCTCGATCCTCTCCTCAATCTACTCCACTTTTCCTTCTTCCACGATCTTCAAAACCTCTTGGATGAAGATCAAATCTCCCCTTCTTTTCTCCTTTCTATTCTTCTCTTCTTTCTTGACCTACAAGATAGAAAACATTAGCTCAAATGGGGATTTTTCTACTCAAATTTGGAATGCACATGAGAGCATATATAGAAGGCATGAAAAGACCATTATAACCCTTCTAGAACAATCCAAAAAGACCCTTATATGACTCCTAAGAACCTAGGTGCAAAAGGGTAAAGGTTGGAGCACAAAATGGATTGGGTTTAGATGGGTTTTGGATCCTCGTTTTTGGGTTTTCACCGTGAACGGTCGAACTAAGATTGAGGGCGGTCGACCTAAGTTTCACAAACTCAAAACCTCCCCACTATGGGGATTTCGGTCGACCTAAGACCCAGGGTCGGTCGACCAAACTTTTCTCCATTTCCAGATTTCAAGTTCTTTCGTCCTGTAAGAGAAATAATAATGAAATATAGAAATGGTTAGTTGATAAAATAAACAACCAAGTATTCCTTGGTATTAAACAATGTAGAAACACATATCAAACACATTCTATAAAGATTAAAAACTCTAAATGGAAACTTACCATTTTTCTCCAAAAACACATACACATGCAAAGTGCCAAGTTCTCACCATGAATCTTGATACCTTTGCATATGGGATTGGCATTGCTTTCTTAGACCTGCATAACAGAGTAAATGAAGTTAAACCCATGCAAGTTCATCCACTTTGATGTCATCAAACATTTAATCAATGTTTTGGTGTCTTGGAAATCTATTAAGCATTGTCAAACCAGTTTCCAACATAAAAACTAATTTTGCCATGATTCACATGATTTAATCAACTTTCAAGTTGATACTCCATGAAGAAAGTGCAGAAAGCACATACATTAAAACCCATGTTAAAGGTGCATAGAAACACTTTGTAAAACATGTTTATCCACCTCTTCATGAAATCAATGAGTCATGTTATTAAAACAACAAGTCGATATATCATGAGGCTAAATAGAACCAAGGTTTGTATTGAAATCACAAACCAATTTCAATCATATAAAACCCCTCATGAATAAGCATGAAAACCTTATCATGCACAACTAAAGATCAAAATCACATAGTTATGCATATGAACAAGGTTGATACACAAGAATCATAGCAGTGATCATGAATGAACACTCAAACATATGCAAGCACAAAAAACATGTGCAAACATGCATAAAGTTCTTCCTCACACATACACACAATATTTTGTTATCGTCAAAACTAAAATCAAGAGGGAGCATAGCGAACCCAATGTCTTATCCTGACTCTTACTCATGAACGCTCCTCCACAAGATGCATCCACCATTTGTCTATAGTTCTCAGTCAATCCCTCATAAAATACTTGGGCAATTTTCCACCTTGATAATCCATGATGAGGACATTTTCTAAGCAAATCTTTCAACCTATCCCAAGACTTATGAATTTGCTTTCCAGGATTTTGAGTAAATCCAGTAATGGCCCTCCTCATAGTATTGGTACGGCCTATGGGGTAGAACTTTTAAAAAAATTCCTTTTACATTTTAGCCTATGTTTCTATGGTTTCCCCAAAGCCCTCAACCAATATTTGGCTTTATCTTTTAGAGAGAATCGGAAAAGCGTTAATCTTAGGGCATCATCAGAAAATTTCAGAATCTCGACTATAGAGCAAATTTGCAGGAATTCATCAAGGTGTTTATAGGGATCCTCATTAGTGTTTCCATAAAATAAAGGTAACATTTGGATGGTGCTAGACTTGATTTCATATTGAATGGCTTGATTTTGATGTGTTTGAACATAGAATGAAGGTTGGTATTGATTAGGCATGAAATAGGATTCATTTGCTTAGGAGGTTCGTTGTTATCAGCCATTTGATCTTGATGTTGGTTTCTTAGATGTACAAGTCTTTCAATTTCAGCAATGGGTCCTATTAAAGTTGGGTGTAGGGATCTCCTACCTTGCATATACTAGGACCAAGAGAGAGAATATTTTTTTGTGTTCTTTTTATTTTCTATTTTCTTAATGATCAATCACTTATTCTAACCAATGATGAATCTACACCCACTACCAAGTTGGTCTACCAGCCAGGTAAGAAGTGGGACAGTAGGAGGTTCCCCTTATTTTCACATGGTCCTAATTAGTGAATCACTTGTCCTCTTAGACATGAGCCACTTATCCTCTAGCCTAGACACCGATTTTCTAACATAATAGTAGGTCCTAATTTTTTTTTGACCTTATAAGAGCAAACTATCTAATGCGATCTTCAATGATACAACCAGCCCAGTGATCGAAGAGGAATTCCTCGATGTCGGGGACTTACAGAGGTCTTGGCGGAGGAGATTCCGATCCGATGAGAGGAATTCTCAAATAGAGGGTCCTTCCAACTCCAAGAAGGGTGTGCCTAAATTGCCTTTGAGAAGTTTTATTTTTATTTTTTTCTCAATGAAAGAAATGCCAAAAATATTTTTTTATTTTTTGTTTTAATTTTTAAAAATAAGAAAAATAAGGGAATCAAGGACTAGCTAAATGATAAATGTGATAAAAAATGTGAACAACTACAAGATGAAATGATGATGATGATTTTTTTATGTTGGATGAGATGATCAACCAATGCAACTAAACAAATGAACTAACCGAAGAGAAATATTATACAAATTAATAGATAAAAACTAAATTATACTTTTTCTGATTTTTTAATTTTTTGGGATTTTTTTGATAATTTTTTAGATTTTTTTCTATTTTTCTGAACAGGACCTTCACTTACAGATTTGGACTTTATGCGACACTTTATTTTTTAGGATTTTCATAATTCTGACTCTTTGCTAACAGATTCCTACTTTCTGCGACACTTTTCCTGATAGTTTTTTTCTACAATTTCAGGTCTAATTTTCCTCTCTTTTTTCTTCTTTTTTTCTGCGAAATAAATGAAACCCAAGTTAGTATTAATATATACAAAGGAAACACAAAATTATCAACCAAAAATTCAAAACGTCCCCAACAATGGCGTCAAAAATTGATACAAGCGGGTGCTCGTCGTTAAAAACACCACGCACGCAATTTCAAAATTTCATACTCACACACAATAAAATTAAGATTTTAAAG
Source organism: Amorphophallus konjac (assembly GCA_022559845.1). Lineage (NCBI taxonomy): Eukaryota > Viridiplantae > Streptophyta > Magnoliopsida > Alismatales > Araceae > Amorphophallus > Amorphophallus konjac. Next base: position 98,795,725 of record CM040127.1, read on the forward strand.
CATAATGGTAAATACGAGTCGATCCCACGAGGATATTAGAACTTTTAAAGTTGAAAACTTTATGTTCCTTGAAAAAAGAGATTGTTGAATGAGTTTTGACGTTGAAATTAAAATTGCACTATGTAGATCTAGCTAAAGAAGTGTGGAGGGTTGACGAAATGAAGTATAGAGAGAAAGAGGAAGAAGAACAATAAAGAAAGAAATTGCTCAAACTAAATTTATTGCTTAAAAATTAAACATTTACACTATGCTTGAGAAAAAAAGATTACAACTCCAAGTAAAATCTAAATAACAAGAAGAGAAGAGAGAAAGTGTAGCCAAGAGGATGACGAAGATGACGTTGTCCATGCCGTCGAGCCTTTGATCGCCGCCCCGCCTTGGAGTAGACACCACCATGAGAGGGAGTTTGTAGAGGTGAAGAAGAAAGATCTAGGATTAGGAAGAGAGAGAGAGATATGTGGAGAAGTGAAGATTAACTAAAGGGATCTATGGGATGAGAATTAAGAGAGAAGAGGGCGACCTTACCAGGAGATGAAGAGAAAAAGAAAGAGAGAGATGGGAGAGGGTCCACAAGGGAGAGAGGAAGAGGAAGGTAGGGCACACAAGGGAGAGAGGAAGAAGAAGAGAAGGGGGTGCACCAAAGAGAGAGAGGAGAAAGAGAGATGAAATTCTACTCAGAAAAAAAAAAGAACTCCCAATTTTTCTCCATGCGATGGGCTTTTATAGAAGAATGGAAGGCTAGGATTGAACCTGATGCAATTGAATGGTGAGGATGAGGAGAAGGAGAGGAGAGATAGAGGCTGGCCCCCCCCTCCTTCTAGGTTTTGGGTGCCCCCCTCTAGTTTCCTATTTCAGTGGAGATCCCCTCCTATTTCCTTTCCTTGATTCTCTCCTTTATTATCTCTAAATTAAATGCTTTCTTTATCTCATCCTCCCACAAAAAATAGGTGGCGGCTACCTTTGACATGGTCAAGAGGAGATGGGGGATCCCTAGGGCTTCCCTCCTATGGTCTTCAAACCATTTCGCCCCCGGCTTGTCCTACAATTGCCTTGAGTGTCCTGCACATACACAATTTTGATTTAACTCATAAAAATTAGCACACTATGCGTATAAGTTAAGAATGCTCATAATTATGTATTGTGAAATTAATGCTTATAACCCTCAACTCCCCTTTATTGAATGATAACACCAAATTAGATTAATTTACGTGAAAGGCTAAATTTATGTGTGAAGTTGAGGTTAACTATAAAATATATATAATTGTCTAATTATATGCACTTGAAATGATGTGTGTGACATGAATTATCGTATAAGAATGAACACTCATCATACTACTGTATATGATAGGGTTCGACCAGCCTTTTGTCTGTCAGCTCTGTTCTGAACGTGGCCTGCTCAGGGACCGCGTTCATATTCTAATCACGGCTGTCCCTCTGACCGCGTTATGTGAGAGACCCTTTTCTAGATTCTTCTGTTTTGGTCACCGCCTTACGACCAACTGTGTTATGTGAGTGATCATGGCAATGTTCATGACCACGTTTAACCCAATTTCCTGAGCTTGTTTTCTTCGGTTTGACTATGATTTATAAGTCTGAGATTTGATTATCTAAGGTACTATTAACTTGATATTCCTCATGAATACCATCCATATTACTTATGTCATTATATTCCCCCTTTGAAATTTCATATTTGACATTTCTAGAACATAACTCCTTGACTCCACGTTAGCCATATCTGTAAATTATGAATTTATTAAGGGCTGTCACTACAAGAAAAATGTGAAATACCGGCGGTATTTTTCGACTAAAAAGTTTTCGTCGGCAATATGTCGGAATGTTTTATCTTTCTGACGGAAGAATATTATGTCATAAATTCGTCAGTAATTATCGACTATTTTTTGACATAATATTTTTGTCGGAAATACGTCCGAAACTTTCGACAGAAAAAATTAATGTCGAAACTACGTCGAATATTTCGGACGTATCTCCGATAAAAATATGTTTCGTCGAAAATAAATAAATGCAGGTTAAAATATATGAATAGTTTACGACAGATAAATTTAAGGTCGAATATTCGTCGGAAACTTGCCGACGTATCTCCAACAAACCTTTATCCGTCGAAATATTTCGATATATCTCTCGAAAAATGATTAAATAGTTTTCACCCTTCCTACTATTAATAAATATTATTATATTGTTACATTTATTAATTATCACTTTTATGGTTTTTCATCAGTTTTGTAATTATTTTATGCTTATTGGCAAGTGGGCCAATGGGAATTCAGAAAAATAAAATATTTTATCCACTTGAATTCTCTTTGATATTGCTTGAGTCACCTTCTTCTCGTAGACACACGATAGTCACCCTAGTTTTTCTGGTTGCACGTCCTTTCTTCTCATTACATGGTTTTCTCTTCGTTATGTAAGCACTCCCAGAGGTTGTTATGACAAAGAAGGACTCTTGACAGAATCTTGATAAAAAAACTCTTTCATCTGTAAACATAGTAGTTTATCGGTTCAGACGCTTATTAGGCACCGTAAATTAGTAGAACTGGAGTTAATCTCGTTCCTTGATCTTAGATGAGTTTAATCGGTGTCATTTGATGACTAGGAAAGCTTTAGATCCGTATTGGTAGAGTTATTAGGAAGCCCATACACGGTTAAACCCTACAAACGAACTTGAGTTTCTTCAAGTTTCACTACCATAAGCTATTTGTCACCGTTACATAGTTATTTGTCACTTCTAATGGGCTAGTTGTCACTCGTAACGAAATATTTATCACCCTTATCCTACGCTAGGCGTCGCGTTTGTTTCGCTTCATAACATATTGTGACTTTTGTTATCCATTTATCACCCTTGAGAGGCATTTGTCAGCCTCGAAGCCTATTTGTCAACATTGATGACTATTTGTCACCACTATACGGTGTTAGCCGTCGCGCTTGATTTTGGCTTATCTGACTAACTGGCTCCAAAACATCAAAACATGTTCTTCTTTCTATCTAACAGTGATAATTAATAAATATAATAATATAATTATAAAAAAAGTAAATACAAAAATGAAAAAAATCATAAAAATTGAAAACCAAAGGTTGCGATGTTGCCATCCAACTCTCTAAACAGAGCATAAAAACCAAGGGATGTGAGGGTATGCCCCTGCGAAATAGACAATACCACAAGGTGATTATGTAAACATGACAAAAGTCACGAATGAAGGAAATACAACAGAGTAGGTGGATACAACGTAGTGCAAATACAACAGATACACTACATTATAACAAGGTAAGAAATTGAGCAAGTTCACAAAACAGATAATAATTCGTAGCACATATACTATTAGGCCCTATTTGTTCAGAAGTTGTCACATATTTGGAATCCTTTAATAACCCACGACCTACCAACATGTCCCTCAACCTTACATTCTGAAGACTTTGTTCAACAGTAGTGACCTTCTATTAGACCTTTATCATTATTATATTAATTGAATATCATTTTCATGGTTTATCAGAAAGTCATGTATTTATTGATTGTCATTTTTTATGGATTTTTATTATTATTATATTTATTTTCTCTTTTGGATTCACCTTCCGTATGTGAGAGCAGTAGAGTAAAATGTATGATGAGGGTGATGAATGCATATTATTGTTGACAAATAAGTTGACAGAGGCAACAAATGCACATTAGGGGTGACAAATAGGTTAACAGGGGCGACAAATGCGCATGAGGGATGACAAAAGGCTCTTAACGGTGAAAAATGCACAAAGACGACGTCTCACAGGAGAAAAGGCGACGGCTACTGCATGCTAAGAGTGAAAAATACCTATTAGTGGTGACAAATAGATCAACAGGGGGATAAATGGGCATGAAGGGTGACAAATGGATCCTAGTGATGAACTATGAGCATGAAGATAAGCCCTACTAATATTAGAACCATCGACAAACCCTGCTACTTATAGGGGAAGAACTCCGCTTCGTAAAGGTAACCTCTACCTGCGATGGATGTTATCCTTCATTTAACGGCAACCACATCACACAAAGATCAAGCATCCATCAAGCAAAGAAAGGTTGCAGAAAAAGAAAGTATATTGATAGGGGGAGAGGGTACAAACGGTTACTCGTCCTCTTTGGGACGGAACCTGTCAGGTTGGAGGCTCGACACCCCCTTGTTACAAAACAGGCGGTCCACCTTCGCCAAGGCGTCCCGCCACCCTTGCAGGTACCCCTGCTTGTATTCCTCCGAAACATCACCGCCGCTGCTTTCCCCTGATGGCTGGTCCGGCACCGGAAGGGCTTCCTTTCAGAAGCACAGACGTTTGGCGGGAACTGACTTCTTAGACGATGACATCTTCACGAGAGTGTCTTTGACCGCTAAAGTAACTCAGGATGTCCTTCGTGTTCCCCACAGAGTCTCTATTTATAGGAAGGAGACGAAACCCCCAGAGGGCAAAAGAGTGTTCGTGCCTCCCTAACTCTGTGGAAATCGAAGCGACGGGACCACGAAGATCGTTCCATCTCCCCCAACTTTTTTGACTCTCAGTCCTTCCTTTTTGTCAGTCATGAGATCACTTGGACCGAGGTTCCTTTCATCCAGATACATTAACCGCATAGTAGATGAGAGGCCGAAGAGAGATACTGTAACGGCTAACACCGCATAGTGGTGACAAATAGTTGTCAGTGGTGGCAAATAGACTTCAAGACTGACAAATGTCTCGTAAGGGTGATAAATTGATAACAGAAGTCACAATATGTGATGAAGCGAAACAAAGGCGATGCCTAATGAGTAATAAGGGTGACAAATAGCTCGTTATGAGTGACAAATAGCCATTAGAAGTGACAAATAACTATGTAACGGTGAAAAATATCACATGGCAGTGAAACTTGAAGAAACTCAAGTTCGTTTGAAGGATTTAACCGTGTCCTAGTGATCCTAACTCTGCCAACATGAATCTGAAGCTTTCCTAAACATCAAACGACACTGATTAAACTCTACCTGTCTTTCTAACTCGACCTACCTTTCATATGTTCAGACCTAAAATTGCACATATGCTTAGATCTAAAATTGCATATATGCTCAGATCTTAGTGTGCGCTCATGCACATATGCTCAGACCTTAGTGTGCAACAGTGACAATGTGCACTGACCTTTGCATGCATCATTTTGTTCATGTGCACTGACCTAAAATGCAACACTGAACATGTGCACCGACCTTATGTGCTTACATGCAGACATGCACTGACCTCCATATGAGTGCAGGACTGCAGGAGGTTGAGAATTCTTCCAGGAGCCACTATTTTTTCTGTTTGTTAATGCCCCTCTCTCTCTCCCTCTCTCTCGTTGTCTCTTTCATTTTTCACCACTACAGGCTATTTTTCACGTTTAGACATCCATTTATTACCCTTAGAAGCTATTTGTCACCCTTAGGACCTATTTGTTACCCTTACGACGTATTTCTTACCCTTAGAAGCCATTTGTTTTTCCCACATCCCTTGCTTTTCCTCCCGTGTGTAATAAATAACAAAAATAAATATAAATATATCAATAGTTTAGCTAGATAATATTCGAATTCGAATCCGTATTAATTAGAGGATAATATTCTAAATAGTATTTATTTTTTCAGATATAGATAATATTCAAATTTGAATAGGAGTGAAAACGGATATTATAATATTTGTTTCATAAAATATCCATTCGTAATATTATATTATATATCATATGATATATATATATATATGTAAATAATATATTATAAAATATAATTTTCCTAATATAAAATAAAAATATAATAAGATGGAAGATTGTTACACTTCCCGAAACTATAATAACTGGCCTATTTTAACATTTTGACTTGTAAAATTAAAACCAGCATTTAGTTGGGAGAGACACTTCGTCTTCTATCGACTTTAGGTCTTCCACTGCCTTTCGAAAATTAAAACCAGCCTTTAGTAAAATTAAAAACCTCAACTCAGGAGTAGTTGGCAGCACCGGGACTGCAGGACTGCAGCAGGATGAGACGTGTGTAAGGAGCCAGCATTTTTTCTGTTTGTTAATGCCCCTCTCTCTCTCTCTCGCTCTGTCTCTTTCATTTGTCACCACTACAGGCTATTTTTCACGTTTAAACACCCATTTATTACCCTTAGAAGCTATTTGTCACACTTAGAACCCTTAGAAGCATTTGTCACCCTTACGACCTATTTGTCACCCTTACGACGTATTTCTTACCCTTAGAAGCCATTTATTTTTCCCCCATCCCTTGCTTTTCCCCCCTCGCCGCAGACCATCGCCACCTTGTCCCCGTGTGCCCACGGGTGCCCTACGCACCCACCCTCTCCTCCGCAAACCAACACCGCCGTGAGTGCCAACCAGCCCACCATCACGCTCCCCCTTGTAGCCACGCCGGTAGAGCACCGCTGCCCCTCCGGTGCCGTGCCGTGGCAGCCGACCGGTGTTCCTGTCGGACCCGCCGATTGGCTATCGTCTAGCACCGTTGCAGTCACCGTCGTCGGCCGCCCATCGCCATTCCGTCACTGCCGCCCGCGCAGGGCCTCTATAACATCACATCCAAGGTGTGACTGCCAGGGTTTAATCCCTCATGTCATGATTCCTAATTTCATCTCAGTTCACATGTTGGATGTATTAACATTTTGTTTAATATATTTTTGTAGGATGTTAAAAACTGGAGAATAGTCAATTTTTAAGGGAGATGCTGTCAAATTTTTTTAGAATACTCGCTTCATTCAAACCACAATTTCAAAATAAGCTCTTTTCTGAAGCAAGTATCATGATCTCTCTCTTCCGGAGAATCAGCAGCGACTAGCCTATATGTGTAAACCTTCCTCGTCTGTCCTGGTCTAAAAGTAGGACCAATGGCTTGGCGAGATACCAAAGCTATTGTTCGTGCTTTTAGACTAGGACAGATGAGGAAGGTTTACACATACAAGCTGGTTGATGCTGATTCTCCGGAAGAGAGAGATCATGATACCTGCTTCAGAAAAGAGCTTATTTCAAAATTGTGGTTTGAATGGAGCGAGTATTCTAAAAAATTATTGTCTCGGAGGAATCTAGTGTCGAAACTTTTCAATCAGACGAGGGTGACATTGCAGAGTTGGTTGTTGGGCAAGAGGAGTTGTCTAAGAGAGGGGATTCTTCTGCAACTGGTGATGGTGGAGGATGATCCAACGGATATCTATTGATTTATAATTGTAATTATAAAAAATGACACATTTGAATTAATGTAATTGTAATTTATTTTCTTCATTGATTTATATGTTGTGTGGATTACATCGGGGGATGTGTGTTTTATGTTGAGTTGTGTAGGTTGTGTATAAATGGATAACACAAGTAAAATATTTGATGGATAATAGAAGCAAAAGGTTTGTTTTGTAGCGAAACAAAGGCGACGGCTGGCAAGTGATAAGGGTGACAAATTGATGTTATGAGTGACAAATAGCCGGTAACAGTGACAAATAACTCTGTAATAGTGACAAATAGCCCATGGCAGTGAAACTTGAAGAATCTCAAGTTTGTTTGAAGGGTTTAACCATGTATTGGTTTTCTAACTCTACCAACACGGATATGAAGCTTTCCTAGTCATCAAACGACGCTGATTGAACTCATGTAAGATCAAGAAATGAGATTTACCTCCAATTCTACTAATTAATGGTGGGACCAAGCCAAGTCGTTGACAATGAGTAAAATGTCCGGTACATTATATATTTCCCTACGCAGACAACAACAGTAATAACAAAGCAACTAATATGAAGAGGAGCAACACTACTCGAGTACGTAATAGAACAACAACAATACGAGGCACATTTGACATTTGTGTAGCCGTCTGTTGGCGTAGCCCGGGACTTGCATGATATGTAGGCATGGGCCTTTCCTATAGTTGAGGATGATCAACATATGCATGGCTGCTATTACCAACCCCATTTATAGCAGCATCTGCTTCCTCTACCGAGTGAAAACCCTTATAACGAGCTCCAGAGTATCCATTCACTTGGACAAAGTATTCGGGCCAACTATAATATACACCGGGTTCACGACCAACCCACACTACATAGCATTTGTACCTTCCCATTTTCTAAACCTCAATTCCTTGCATGTGACGACAAGGGACCGAGAGGAGGACGCAGAGGAGACGGGCTTTTATGCTGGAGAAGCCACCGCTACGCGCACTGATGAAGGGGATGACATTACGGAGGAGCCTTAAGAACTTAAAATAGAAGAGCGGGTGTCACGAGCAGGATCAATGTGTCGATTTAACACATCGCTGCAATGGAGGTGATAACACAGCCCCTCGGGAGCAGAAAAAAGGGGAACGTCAGGAGTGTATTGCAGAGGTGACTGGAGAAGGGAGGGTGTAGGCGTAATCTACCGTTATAAAGTCCATCCCCAACCACCCTTCTGATGTTGCAATCTACCGTGACGGTCGCCGTTGACGTTGGCCCCGGGAACGCACATCCACTGTGACGGCGAAGGCAACAAGCTACACCAAGACTAGCACAGTGAAGCGGCAGCAAGAGTGCGATGGTGGAGCACGGCGTTGAGGGTTTTGCGAGTGGAGAATGGAGGATAAGGGTGTTATGTAACCCACATGGGGTACCCCGATTTATACCACGGTTTGACGACAGGTCAGTGGCGACGGGGAGTATAAGGGTGACAAATAGTTGCCTAGTGCTGACAAATGTCCGATAGTAGTGATAAATAGCTGCGTAAGTCTGAAAAATAGCTTGCAGCGTTTAAATTATGAAAACCTCAACGTTGACGCATGAAGCAAAGCCAGTGGATAAGGGTGCAGATACCCTATCAGTGGTGACAACTAGATCTACGTAGTAGCCAAATACACTGGTAAGGGTAAAAAATAGATTCTAGAGCTAACAAATGAAAAGCATAAGGAGCTGAAAGAAGGAGTCAAGTTCACAGGAGGAAAAAAATATGAACAATGTATTAAGAGTTTCTATAGCAATTAGAAGAACAACGAAGGGACTTGGTCAATGCCAAGACAGTCAAGGTTGACTGGTTAAGGTCAACACAAGTCAAAGAAGTATCTAGCCAAGCTCAACTTTTTGTTGAACAGTTATGAAGTCCCAGTCAAAGTCCAAGGTCAATGAATAGACTAGTCACCACTATGCTCCCCAGACAAAGCCAAACAGGTAATGAAGAGAAGAGAAGGCAACGGCTGCTCATGTAGTCATATGGTAAGAGTGATAAATATGCAATAAGGGTGACAAATGGCGCTTTAATGATAACAAATGCACAACTAGCGGTGACAAATGGCTAAGGCAGAAGGTCTGTGCATGAGGTCTATGCACATTTGCATTTTGCAAGGTCAGGTCGGTGCACGTGTTAGCGATAGCATGTAAGGTCGGTGCACGTGTGTTAGAGATAGGCGTAAGGTCTGTGCACATGCGTTAGTGTTAGAAGCATCAGGTCGGTGCACATGCATTAGCGATAGAAACATAAGATCTGTGCACATAGCACTATCAGGTTGGTGCACATTCACATTCTAGTCTATGAGGTCGGTGCATGTCTTCATTCCACTCTAGTCAACACTTGTGCAAGTAAAGCCTTCATCTTTTCATACTTCAGCCCAGTTCCTTAACCAAACTTGAATCTATCTTCAGAAAACTCATTGATATTCATGAATACACATTATCAAGCACACATTAACGACATTAAAACATATGAAACTTTGAAGATCAAAATGTATAAAAAAAGAAATATCAATTAACATAGGTATGTCACATTTTGAGGTTTGAGACATGACATTTTTTAAGATCTTCTATTTCCAAAGTTAAGGAGTTGGGCCCCAAACCGGGCTCTAAGCATATTACAATCACCCTCATTAAATATCCATGATGTCTCCATCTTCTTTGACAATTCATCAACATATTTCATCACATAAATGGCACAGTTGAGGCTTTGATCCTCCTGTTGGGGACATTCGTTGTCGAATACAAGTTCCCAATTCTCAACTCCCTTGAATTGCCCATAGTTATTCATAAACCCCCGTACAACTGTAGCCTGCAAATGAAATATTTGACATTATTAAGGAATAACTGAAAGACACATTAAAGATATCTTTAATACAGTTACATGGATAAGAAAAAGTACCCATTTTCTTGTAGTGGCATCATGGATGGCCATGCCTCTCATGGAATTGTATGAGACAAAGCGGTGATTCTCCGTGTCAACAGCGAGTAGATGCCAGTGATTTGATGAGTGTAACACGAAGAATAAATATTTGTTCTTGTGTAGTTCGATTAATTCAGAATTCTCGAAGGCGCACTCCAACAATTTGTTTGATTTTGCGGAGTCGGCCTCTTGGATGACGTTGATGTGATTCACTAAAATGGTGGGAAAATAAACCCACTGATGAAAGATGTCAGATTCATTGCGTCTTGATTTGAGGAGGTACATCATGGCGTCGATCACCTGTAAATTAACAATCACGATTCTATTAGCAGTAGGAACACAAGTTCAGGGTAGGGCGAGGCGTAAAATTGTACAATTAATGAAAGAGAGTACCATATCATCTATCATCCGGCCCTATAATAGATCAATGACATGACGACGTCTCAAAATAATCCCGTTCTCTAATGATAATATGGCATCACTATATTGGACAAAAATTTAGTTATTGGCAGTCAGAGTAAGGCAAATCAGGATAATTACAGAAAGTATAAGAGGACAACTTACTCAATATCCCCCAAGACACTAGCAATAATGAATTCATTCACAGCGTTGTTATCTTTCGGATTCAGCTGGCCTTTGCAGATCCAATCAGTATTCTGTAGGAGCATTCTGATGTCGTCGGCTTCATCTCCCTTCTACATGTATGCCAATGTACCAGTCTTAGATTCTATACTGTAAGAAGTAGGAACAACGCAAACTCACCTTCTTCTTCCCCCATCCTATTTTCTTTGGAGGTGCCCGCCTTTTCCTCACGGGCTTCTCGTCCCGTTCATGAAGGGACTGACAAAAGACACCTAGACGACGGTCACCATGCCCATTGGTCGCCTCCACTTGACCTTTGATATCACCTTGCACATCCTCTTCAGGAGTTGCCTTACATGGCACAGTATCATCCGTAATTTGTGGAAGGGGGTTTGGAGCTGGGACATCGGCGGCTATGTCCACCAAAGTTTGACAGATATTTTCCTCAACATTTTTAGCTCCCTACACTTCCTCTCCAGGGGGTGGCTGCAGTCGCTTGCCATCATCCGTCGCCTGTTCGATGGGGCCAGGAGGTGCTGCATCAGCGGGAATGTGAGCCCCTTCCACGCTAGTCAGATAGAAGGCTCTCATTTCCTCAAGTAGCCTCTGCTGGATCTTCAATGTAGCGATAATATCCTGTAGCATAGGCATGTATCTCTCTGATAAGGATGTATAATGGTGGATGGGTCTGGTCATCATCGTTTCACCGTACACCATCACCCTTTCACTTGGCTCAACAAGGAGCTCTTCGATCACCTGCATTTCAAACTACATCACTCCGGTTATTCATTAATGTTGAATGACAAAGAAGAAGTTAATTTTAGTACTCATAATACCTATTGGTCTCACAGGGATCCAATGGAGAATTTTAATTTCCTATCTACAAATGTCCCCCACCTAAATAGTCGAGGAAATGCCACCTACCTTACTGGCTGCCACACCCGCGTGTGCTCAAAAAACCAGACCTGTAATATGAAATATATCAAGTTATTTTACAATACAGTAGAATTAAAGATTTACACATTATTACACAATAAAAATAAAAAAACTTACAACAAGTGCGGCAGAATAACCAAATATGGGGGTATGGGCCTGGGATGCATTCCCGACTCTTCTCTTAGCACGGTCAATTGTACCTGACAGCCGTTTCTGGACCGCCGACACTAATTCCTCAAACTTGTGCATCGTTACCTATTGCACGGCGGCTGCCCAATTGAAATCTGAAACTCTCTCAATGTCATCTAAGCATGACAGCATCTGTTGTGGACAAGAAGTTGCCGACCGTCGCCAAAGGAAAGTGGACAGCATGAGTACAATCCACAGCCGGACAGTGTCGGCCACATCCTGCTCTTCATCAGACCCAACAATTTGCTGGATGAGAGAGCACACTTTCTTCCGGTCAAATGTTACTGCAAATCCAAATCGATTATGCAACTTCGACTTCTACTTTGTGGATCCATAATGTTGAACTGGCTGACCGGAGCAAGGTAATCCTAAAATTATTCCCACATCTTCCACACTGAATGCGACCTCCTTACTACCCATACGGAAGTAATTTCGTCCACTATGGGCACAAATAATCTCCTCCAATAGTGTCATGGTGAAGAATACGCGAGAAGCATTGTCAACATATGGACCAAAGGGTGTGGTCTTCATCATTGACTTGTGGCATTCCCGAAATGTCATCTGATCCCTAACCTTCATGTAAATGTCCATAGAACATCGGTCCCAGATGACCCACGTGTTCACTAGATTCAAAAAATTAACGTGTAAACAAGAAATTTAGTTAATTAATTGACGGATCAAGAAATACAAAAAATATTAACAGTAAGACAAGGGTGACAAATGTGTATATAGACAAGGGAGTTTAGGTGTGGCAAATAGGTGCTTAAGGGTGACAAATGTATGAAATACGGTGACAGGTAGGTCTAAATCTGACACAAACAGGTAGATAAGCGTGACAAATAAATAGGTCGATAGGGGGGGCAAATAGATATGTAAGGGAGATAAGGAACCACAGTACCTTTAACTTATCATCCCGAAGTGGAGGCCTTAGAAACCCTAGGTTCCTCAAACGTTTCTTCTTTGGTCGTAGGAACCGGTACAATGTCCTAAGATGCAGGTGGGACATCCACATTATGGCAGACAGAGCGTTGCATGCGTGTCTTCTTCGGCTCCATGGCTGAGAGGTCGCAAAAGGCACCGCGAGGAAGACGAGACGCTGAGCACGATGGACAGACAAACCGCCTTCTGGTAGGTTTCGTAAGAGGCGAGACATGGCGGGAAGGGTATATAAGGAATTGGGGATTTTTAGTTTCGAGGTCCAGTTCGGCCCTTCGGCGTCATCATTTCTATTGATGTGGCCTGCGACGTTGGATCGACAGCAATACACGAACAACACCCACGCGTGGCTGACGTGTCCCGTTTTCCACGTGGGCCAATTGGAGGTTAAGGGCGACAAATGTGTCTACATGGGTGACAATGGGTTAGCAAGGGTAAACAATACCCTGCTAACGGTGACAAATAAGGCTCAATAGAGACAAGCCCGACGCGCGGCTTTCAGGCAGTGGAGTAAGAGCGACGGTTTCTGGAGTTTAGTGGTGACAATTAGGTGAGTACGGGTGACAAATGCTCAACTGGGGTAACAAATTACTTCACATTGGTAAAAAGTGAGAAGGAAGCTGAAGGTGAAAAAGAACAGGAGGAACTTGAGGAGAAAGAGACGTGCTCACTAGAACAGGGTGACAAATAACTTCAACTATATGTTGACCGAATGCACCAATACTCCAGGCAAAGTCAATAGTCAAACTCAAGCTTTTGGAACTGTTGATGTCTAGTCAAAGCATGGTCAAGCTTCGGCCAGCGACAGTGGACACATAAAATGACAAACGTGGAAGAACAACAGAAGAAGACTGAAGGTAACAAATACTCTCCTAAGGGTGACAAATGAAGATGATCTTGGTGACAAAGAGATATATAAGCCTAACAAATGGATGTTAAGGGTGACAAATGTCAGAACAACAGTGAAAATTTGCAAGACAGCAGCTACAAATAAGTCGCTAAGGGTGATAAATGAGTTAGCGCGACGGTAATGTTGCAGCACGGAAGGGTGAAAAATAGATGTTAAGTCTGACAATTAGCCGTTAAGACAAAGAGTGAGCTTGCAAGGGTGACAAATGGCTCAGCACTTGAGACATAGAGCGGGGCACTAGACTAAGTTCGTTTAGTGTATCGTTGTTAATCGTGACGTGTTGGGTTCCAAAACAGAGTTCTGCCGTGTATTCATTTACTTTTTCGAATAAGTTATATTCAAAAAATTTACGGAAACCTTACGCTGAAGCTAAGATTCGAACCCGGAGAAACCCGTTCAAACGGACAAACAATTAACCAAATGATACAAGATGTCATTTCAAATAGTTTAATTTATTCCATTATATATATATATATATATTATAGTTTTTCATATCGGTACGCAATGTACCATCCCGTCCCGAGCCGTGGCCAGGACGATCGGTTCGACAGGGACGGCCACACCTGCCCCGAATGATGTGCATGTGACTCAAGGATGGAGTGACAAGTCATTGATTGCTTCTACATGGCATTAATATTCCCCGCAATCAAGGAGCCCTATCTCCCGAAATGTTGGCGATAAATAGACGTGACAGTAAATTAATGGCACATGAGTTTCAGGGGGGGCACGGAACAATAAGGAAATGGTCAACATGTGACCGATACGGCTCTGAATACCTTTTCGCACGCACCCTGATGTCAGGCTTTCAAGGTAGCTATAGACTTTTCAACATGTTCTCTCTTCTTTTTATATAATGGAATCGACTTATCGACTACACAGCCCCATTGCTTTGCGTGGCGATTAATCAAACGTTTTCCCCTCTATTATCGTCATGAGCGACCTTTATGGCATGGCGGGTCGCCAGTCCCGACCGAATGCCCACCATCGTCTGCTTAGTGATCATAAGGAGCACCTTCGGTTAGTCTAGACCATCCCAACCTTGGAACTTGAACACATTGTCAGACACGTGATTGGCACGCCCTATCGTGAGTAAAATCGATGAAAGATATAATGATATTTGACTATTAATTATCCTATATCATAAGTGCTTCCATGTGGCATTAATATTACCTGCGATCGAGGAGCCCTAGCTCCTGAAAATTCATTATATAAAGACATGACGGTAAATTCACGACACATGAGTTTGAGGGGGGCACGAAACAAGGAAATGGTCACAACATGTGACCGATACGGCTCTGAATACCTTTTCGCGTGCACCCCGTTGTGGGCCTTCATAGGTAGCTCGGCTTTTTAACACGTGCTCTCTTCTTTTTAAATAATCGAATCGACTTATTGGCCATGCAGCCCCATTGCTTGGCGTAGTGATTAATCAAACGTTTTCCCCTCTTTTATCGTCATGAACAGCCTTTATGGCACGGCGGGTTGCTAGTCCCGTCCGAATGCCCACCATCGTCGATCTGCTTAGTGATCAGAAGGAGCCCACCTTCAGTTAGTCCAGACCATCCCAGCCTTTGAACTTGAACACATTGTCAGACACGTGATTGGCACACCCTATCGTGAGTAAAATCGAAGAAAGATACAATGATATTTGACTATTATATATCCTGAGTGCTTCCACGTGGCATTAATATTTCTCGCTATCAAGGAGCCCTATCTCTCGAAAATTCATTAAATATAGATGTGACGGTAAATTCACGACACATGAGTTTGAGGGGGGCATGGAACAATAAGAAAATGGTCAACATGTGACCGATACGGCTCCGAATACCTTTTCGCGCGCACCCCGATGTCGGGCTTTCAAGGTAGCTAGGCTTTTCAACACGTTCTCTCTTCTTTTTATATAATTGACTTATCGGCCATAAAGAAGTTGAAAATGTTTAAATTACAGATCTTCGGATCTCTAAATAATAAATAATATTTTTTTAGATGTAATGATATTTTTTACTGAGAGAGATTTTATCCTATTAAAAGAAGTGAATGAATGACAAAGAATCACGAATGAATGGATGAAAATATGGCACCAAATGAAAATATGGCGCCAAATAGAAAGAGACAAGAATTAGAAAAAATGTCCCCTCTCCTATCCTCCTTAGTCCTTCCCCCTTCCTCCTCATTCAACCACTGCATCCCCCTCTCAATCTCTCACCGGCGGGCAGCGGAGTGGCGAGGGTGGGCGGGCGCGGCAAAGCTACCCAGGGACGCCGGTGAGGGGCGTGCGGAGGCGACACTGGCAGCGAGGGCACAGAAGCGGTGGTGACCTCCGACAGCGGCAGTGAGCTCCCGCCCTTTCTCACGCTCACGCTCACACACACACACGCAGACACAAACTCTCACACACTCTCACTTTTCATGTATGGTCTACAAGATGAACCTTTTCTCCTTATCACCTGGTGTACTCTTACAACATCAGATGAAATTTCAAGCCCCTATTTTTATTGGGAGGGTGGGAAGAGGGATGTGGATATAAATGTGTGTGCGTAAATGTGGATATGACCCTTTGTTCCATTTTTGCCTGTTCAAGCCTTTTGTTATGATATATGTGATTAGTATGTTTGGATGTGAATTAAATTTGTAGACAGGTGTGGATGCCGATATGTGAAAAAATGTGTATGTGAATGCGAGTATGATAATGATTTTTTCCAGAAGATGATGTCGATGTTAACGTGGGTGTGTGAATATGGAAGTGAAAATGGATGTGGATATGGATGTATATGTGACCAAACAGGATGTACAAATGTGGAAAATAGTCAATATTTAGGGGAGATGTTGTCGATATTTTCTTAGAAGTAGTGATAAGACATATTGATATGAATTTTTTAATTTGTTAGGTAAATATGGATAGGGTTGATCGTTCATGGATGAATCAAAGAGTAGTTGACGAAGTGGTGTCCGAGGAGTTTAAGGATGGAGTTGATAGTTTTATTCAGTTTGTATTGGGGCATCCAACAATAGTGGACCAGCGTGGTAACATCCGGTGTCCTTGTTTACGCTGTAAAAATAAGAAATTTCTTTCGCTATGGGATGTGCAAGTTCATTTATACAGGAAAGGGTTCATGAAAGGTTATATGAATTGGGTGTGTCACGGTGAAGACTTTTGGTCGCATGCGCCCAGCAATGTTGGCGGCACAAGTACCTACGCAGACATCGTAATCGATGCTGCTAGCCCTAACTTTAATGTACAATGGGAACACATGTACAACGAAGAACCACCAAACAAGTCGGCTGAAAGATTTTATCAGTTACTTTGGGATGCTGATGAGCCGCTGTGGGATGGTTGTGAAAATCACACTCGCTTATCTGTTGTCTAACAGTTCTTGAATTTGAAATTCGAATTTCACCTTAGTGAGAGTTGTTTTGACCGTATGCACCTCCTTATCAAGAGTATGCTACCTACGGATGAGAAGCTGCCTGAAAATTTTTACCATGCAAAGAAGATGGTCAATCATTTAGGGCTTGGATACCAAAAAATAGATGCATGCCCTAATCACTATATGCTATATTATGCAGATAATGTAGATAAAATATCATGTGACATTTGTCATCATGATAGATTTAAACCTAAGAGAGGGGACAAATCAAAGCAGAAGGATGTGCCTTACAAGTCACTGCGATACTTCTCTCTCACTCCCAGATTGCAGCGTATGTATATGTCCTCAAAGATAGCTCGGCATATGATTGGCACACGGAAAGAGTACATCATGTAGATGATATAATCAGTCATCCCGTCGACGGTGAAGCTTGGGCTCATTTCAGTCGTAACTATACTGCTTTTCGTCACGAGCCACGCAATGTTAGGTTAGGTTTATGCACAGACGGCTTCAACCCATTTGGAGGTTCAGTAGCGTTTTACTCATGTGTAATATCCCAGACCTTTCGAATCCTTCTTCGTGGGTCTCGGATCTGGTTTCTCGGAGTGTCCGACTCCGTCGTGTCTGAAATTTCATTTCGGACATCTTCTGTGTTCGGATCGGCGTGATCCGGAGTTATTTCAGAGGCCCGGGAGCGTTCCGCGGCTTTTCCGCGTGTGTTTTTCAATTCCCGGTGTGTGTTTCGGTAATTCCTTCGGAACCTCGTTGCGGGTGAACCGGGCCGTTCGCCTAGGAGAGAGTGGTACCGTTGCGATTGGTGCGTTCCGAGGATCGCAAAAATGTAATTTTCTATTTTTTGATATTTTTTGGAAATTCTAGATTTTCTATTAATACCCCCCATTTTCTTTTCTTTTTCTTCTTCTTCTTCCTTTCTTCTCCTTCCTCCCTCACGACCGTGGCCGCCCTCTCTCTCTCTCTCTCTCTCCCGTTCGAGCGCGGCGACCTCCGTTCCGGCTGCAGATAGTGGCGGTGCGACGACGCGAGGACATGGGTGACGACGAGGCGATCGTGCGGGCGTGCGGCAAGCGTGGGAAGGTGAGGTTCTAACGACGTTCTTCATGGGTTTGAGCTTGGATCAGCGCATCTCGTCGCGGACCGGAGGTACGGTGACGTTCCTTAGCCTCTTGCCTTTCTTCCCCGTGAGTTTTAGCTCGAGATGAGGTCGAGAGGGGTCACTTTCACGCCGGGAAGGGCCGTTCATGCCGCGGCGAGAGTTCGTCCGATCCGCCGTTTTGAGCCCCGATTCGTGGTTCACGGGCGTAGGAGCATGCTAGGGGCCTTGGGGGTTCTTCTCTCACCGTTTCCCCCTTCGTGGGGCTTGTTTGGGGTTGGAATGGGCGATTCCGGCGAGGTTCACCGTTTTCACGCCGGTGGGCGATGTGCGGTCGAACCAGGGCCCGCACAACCCTTGTGCGGTGCCGTTCTGGCCGCCCATTGGCTCGGCGCGCTGTGGCTGGGCTCGGCGCTCTGTGGGCCTGCATGGTCTATCGTGGGACCGCATATCCTAAGGTGCGGCCCCACAACGGCTGCACAACCCTGGGGTTTTTGACTGTTGAATTTTACCGTTGTACACTGCACCGGGGTGTGCGGCCAGGAGCTAGCCGCATAACCCTTCGTGCGGCCAGGTTCTAGCCGTACGTCTGCCTGGGTGTGCGGCTAGATCTGGACCGCACAACCCTTGAACGGTAAAACCATAGCCGCTCTTCCCTAGTGCGGCTAAGGGATAACCGTTCAGGTTCATTACCGTTGGGAGACGAGTGGCCAGGAGCTGACCGTTCTTCACCCACGTGCGGCCAAGAGCTGGCTGCACATCTGTTGAACGGGCCCTTGTTGGTCGTTCTTCAGTCAGTTTGGGCCTAGGTAGAACGGTCCTGTGCTGGCCGTTTAACCCTAGGTGCGGTCCTTATGCGACCGCACATCCCTGAGCGGCCCAGTGTGGACCGTTCAAGGGGACAGATCGTGTCGGCGGGTCTCCCATCATACTGAGTGATTTCGGGAGATGTTGTTGTCGGCTTCTGTCACCATGCGACGGTATTGGTACGAGGGGTGTTCCTTGTACCGTCCGGTTGTGACGCTGTTTTCCGTTGACTTAAGAGTCTACTCCGTAGTGACCCTCCACTAGTCGTAGCCTGCTTACACGCGTGTGGTCCCACCAAGGAGTGGTGGAGAGGCTACCCTTAGAGACGGTTTGTGGACTGATTTCCGTCGGGCCCCACGTCTTGCAGCCAGAGTCCGACTGAGGGGAAAACCGGTCAGAGGGCCAGA
Source organism: Amorphophallus konjac (assembly GCA_022559845.1). Taxonomy (NCBI): domain Eukaryota; kingdom Viridiplantae; phylum Streptophyta; class Magnoliopsida; order Alismatales; family Araceae; genus Amorphophallus; species Amorphophallus konjac. Next base: position 98,815,103 of record CM040127.1, read on the forward strand.
CCAGGGACGCGCGGTCTGTGTGTGCACACGTGATTGGGGACGGTTGGACCCATGCTGACGAGCGTGACCCCAGCTAGTCACTCATTTGTAGTTCTTGTGTGGTGTTCGTGCCTTTGGTAGGAGCTACCGTGTCAGGCAGTTCACTTGCGGTGCGGTGTAAGACGTCAGGGGACGCTACCGGCTGTGCTTCTAGTGAATGGTACTCCTGTCGAGTCGGGAGTGTCAGACTGTCAGTCTTTGCGACTCCGACCTTTGGGTTTTATCGCATTGACCATGGTGTTCCGGTCGTTTCACCGTGGCATGTGTGTCGGCTTTCGTGCCGTGAGAGCGGTGTTTTGTAGATTACAGAGCTTCCCTTTTCGAGGTACTCACTTACTGCTAGCGTAGCGGTTTCTCTGTTTACGAGGTAGGTTTCAAGTGATCCCTACTGAGTCTTGTTCCGAGACTCATTCCCTACGTGTTTTCACCGTGTTTCAGGTGAGTCGCGGCCTCAGGGGAGCGCATCTGAGGCTCAGCGTGGTTCGGGTGCCCAGCATTAGTGCCAGAGGTCAGAGCCGGGATATGTCCCGTGTAGCTGTACTTTTCTTTCTTGTCTCTATACTAGTTTTGGAATACTACTGTTGTTATTTTATTTTATCTTGTGGACCATGTATCGTGTAATCTGTTAATTTATTTCCTGCTTAATGAGTTAACTATTAAATTTCTGTAATTAATTGTGATACTTGTGTAGTCTCCACACCTTCCTTTAGCCCTTCCGAGTCTTCGGACTCGTGGGTGGCGGTGCGAGTCTCGGGTTATCGGGCCTTCCCGGTAATCGGATTCTCGGGTCGTTACAGCTGGTATCAGAGCAGCGGTTGTGGGATTACATGAGAATCATAAGTAATTGTAGTGGTCCACTAGTCCACAGCGATGATGTACGGTTGACACTGGCGTCGAGCATCGTGCATTTTTCTTGAGCTTGTTGTTTCCGTGTTTTCTGTCTTTTGCTTCAGGAGCGAGCATGGCGCCGAGGCGGAGCAGTCGCTCTCAGCAGGGGCAGTCGGCTGGAGGTCAGAAGATTCAGCAGGGAGTTCAGCGAGATCAGGAGGAGCATAGTAGAGTGCCACCGGGGGCCATCGAGGCAGTGGATACTACGAGGCTTCCGGGGGTCGAGGATTTCTTTCGTGGCATGTACCAGCTTATGTCACAGCAGTTCAGCGGAGAGGCTGGCGAGGGCTCATCGACCAGGGGTGGGCCAGGCCGAGCAGTGAGTGATTTCATGCAGTTTCATCCTCCTTACTACGGCGGTCAGGTAGACCCTAATGTGGCTCGGAGTTGGCTCGAAGAGATGGTGCGGGTGTTCAGCTCCGCGCAGAGTACTGCGGAGGATAGAGTGATGTTGGCCTCCAACTAGTTACAGGGTACGGCTCGGGAGTGGTGGTCTTCCAAGTGAAAGACGTCTTCCCAGCTTCGCCCACTTGAGCAGATTGCATGGGGCGACTTTGTCAGTGCTTTCGAGCGTACCTATTGTCCAGAGTTTATTGCTATGCAGCGGATGCGTGAGTTTCTGGAGCTGGTTCAGGGCGACATGTCCGTGTTGCAGTACAGGGCCCGATTTGTTGAGCTGGGTCGATATGCAACCCATATCATGGAGCATGAGAGGGTGAAGAACGCACAGTTCGTCCAGAGCCTGAGGCAGGAGCTGAGGCACCATCTGATCGCGAATGCGGCCACTGATCTGGAGACAGCATCTTGTGTTGCGGCTTCTTTGGAGATGGATATGCAGAGGACTCGAGGACCGATCAGCCAGGGGCAGTCTTTGTTGGGTCGCAGCCAGCAGTCGGCTACCCAGCAGTAGGGTTTCTTTCAGCGTGCGTTGGGTGGCTCAGGAGCGCCGGCACCAGCAGCGTCGGCGACAAGATCTGTGTCTTTTGGCTCGAAGGTCAAGAAGTTCTTCAAGAAGGGGTTCGGTAAGAAGAACTCTAAGGATCAGGGGCAGACATCATCGGGCAGTGTACAGCAGCCAGTCCCATTTCAACGTCAGGGGTCAGTGGGTGGATCGCGAGGACCGTGTCCACGGTGTAGCGAGTACCACCCAGGCAGGTAGTGCACAGCACCGATAATTTGTTTCCGATGTGACCAGCCAGGGCATATGGCACGTGACTATCCTCAGAGGCCACAGTAGCAGCAGCCGTTTCCTCAACAGCAGCAGGTTCCCCAGCAGCAGAGACAACAACAGCAGCATCAGGGATAGTATCCGCCGCTACCCAGGTCAGCTAGCATGGGAGGCAGGTAGAGAGCTCGAGGCCAGATCACACACATGACCAGAGCAGAGGTAGTGGCGTCGCAGCTCGTGGAAGGTACTGTTCGAATTTTGGGTTGTGCGGCTCAGGTTTAGTTCGATTCTGGCGCGTCTCATTCGTTTATTTCGGAGGATTTCACGCTGAGTATTGAGGAGCCGATGACCCAGTTGTCCTATGATTTGGCAGTGGAGTTGCCTTCGGGTGATTTTATGATCACTCTGTATTGCTTTGATGAGGTTCCTGTGTGGATGAAGAGCGGAGTTTGCCAGCTAGGCTCTATGCGTTGCCGCTTCAGGACTTTGATGTGATTTTGGGCATGGATTGGCTCGAGGCACATCATGCGTTGGTGGATTGTGTCTCGAAGAGGGTTTATTTCCGGTGACTCCACAGACCCACCTTCTATTTCTAAGGTATCAGGTCTTCCTCTTCCCGCTTTCTTATTTCTGCGATTCGAGCTCGTCGTTTGCTTGATGCGGGTTGTCAAGGTTTTCTCGCCTCCGTGGTTATAACTGACCGCATGGAGCCGGATGTCGAGGACATTTCGGTGGTGTGCGAGTTTCCCGATATTTTTTCGGAGGACTTACCTGGATTGCCTCCCTAGCGGGAGATTGATTTCGTTATCGAGGTTGTGCCGGGTATGGGACCTTTGGCGAAGGCTCCCTACCGTATGGCCCCCGCGGAGTTGAGGGCGCAGTTGCAGGAACTGCTGGCCAAGAGGTACATTCGTCCTAGCTTTTCCCCTTGGGGTGCGCCCATGTTATTCGTGAAGAACAAGGACGGTAGCTTGCGGTTGTGCATTGACTACCGGTAGCTGAATAAAGTGACCATTCAGAACAAGTATCCGTTGCCGCGGATTGATGATTTGTTCGACCAGCTTCAGTCTGCGCGAGTGTTCTCGCGGATTGATTTGCGGTCCGGTTACTATCAGCTGAGGATTCGCGAGTCCGATGTGGAGAGGACTGCGTTCAGTACGAGGTACGGGCATTATGAGTTTTTGGTGATGCCGTTCGGGCTCACCAATGCCCCTGCAGCCTTCAGGGACTTGATGCAGAGGGTGTTTCGTCCGTATCTAGACCAGTTCGTGGTCATATTTGTGGACGACATCCTTATTTATTCACGGTCTACCGAGGAGCACGCGTACCATTTGGGTGTGGTGCTGCAGACGTTGCGAGATCACCAGTTGTATGCGAAGCTCAGTAAGTGCGAGTTCTGGCTTCGTAAGATGCACTTTTTGGGGCACGTGATTTCTGGTGATGGTATTTCCGTGGACCCTGCCAAGATCGAGGCTGTAATGCAGTCGCCGAGGCTGAGGTCTGTGACGGAGATCCAGAGTTTCTTGGGGCTTGCGGGCTATTATCGTCGGTTTATCAAGGATTTTTCTCGCATTGCGGCCCCGATGACTAGACTCACGCGGAAGGATGTGCCTTTCGTCTGGCCTGAGGAGTGTGAGCAGAGTTTCAGGGAACTGAATAGATTGCTCACCTCGGCTCCGGTGTTGGTTCTGCCTTCAGGATCGGGAGGTTTTGTGGTGTGTACAGATGCTTCCTGGGTCAGATTGGGTGCTGTGTTGATGCAGCATGGTGGAGTGGTGGCCTATGCATCTCGGCAGCTGAAGCGCTACGAGGAGAACTACCCTACCCATGACCTGGAGTTGGCGGCTGTGATCTTCGCACTGAAGATCTTGAGGCATTATCTATACGATGAGAGGTTCGAGGTGTTCACTGACCATCAGAGTCTGCGTTATGTGTTCACGCAGAGAGACCTTAACCTCAGGCAGAGGCGTTGGATGGAGTTTATGAAGGATTATGACTTCACCCTGTCTTATCAGTCAGGCAGGATGAATGTCGTCGCCGATGCTTTGAGTCGGAAGGTCGCGGTCAGCACCTTGATGTTGAGGAAGTGGTGGCTCTAGGAACAAGTGCCCGAAGTTTCATTCAGGCTCAAGATTCCCCAGGAGCCAAGGTTAGCGGTGCTTGCTAGTCTGATTGTCACGCCTGCCATCCGCAGTCAGGTGACAGAGGAAATGGGAAGGCCCGATAATCCGAGACTCGTACCGTCACCCACGAGTCCGAAGACTCGGAAGGGTTAGAAAGATGGTGTAGAAACTACACAAGTATCACAAATAATTACTGAAATTAAACAGTTTATAGAATTAAGCAGGAAATAAACAACATTTTAATTAATACATGATCCACAAGACAATAATAAAATAACAACAACAGTCCACAACTAGTACAGAGACAAGAAAGAAAAGTACAGCTACACGGGACATACCCCAGCTCTGACCTCTGGCACTAACGCTGGGCACCTGAACCACGCTGAGCCTCAGACGCGCTCCCCTGAAGCCGCGCCTCGCCTAAAACACGGTGAAAATACGTAGGGATTGAGTCTCGGAATAGACTCAGCAGGGATCACTCGAACCCTACCTCGCAACGGAGAAACCGCTACGCTAGCACTAAGCGAGTACCTCGAAAAAGGACGCCTTGCCATCTACAAAGCACCGGTCTCATGGCACGAAAGCCGACACACGTGCCACGACGAAAATGACCAAAACACCACGGCCAGCATGACAAAACCCGAAGGTCGAAGTCACAAGCCTGACGGTCTGTCACTCATGACTCGACAGGAGTACCTCCCACTAGAAGCACAGTCGGTAGCATCCCCTGACATCTTACACCGCACCGCAGGTGAACTGCCTAGCGTGGTAGCTCCTACCAGAGGCACGGACACCAAACAAGAACCACAATGAGCGACTAGCTGGGGTCATGCCCGTCGGTGTAGGTCCAACCGCCCCCAACTACGTGTGCACACACAGACCATGCGTCCTAGGTCTGGCCCTCTGACCGGTTTTCCCCCATAGCCGGACTCTGGCTAACGACGAGGGGCCCTACAGAAACCAGTCCAAAACCGTCCTCAGGGTAGCCTCTCACCACTCCCTGGTGGGACCACACTCGTGTAAGCAGGCTACGACTAGTGGAGTGTCACCGAAGGAGTAGACTCTCAAGTCAACGGAAAACCTCGTCCGCATCCGACGTCGCACGGGGACCACCCCACGTACCGGTACCGTCGCACGGTGACCACAGTCGGACAAGAAACGGGACTGCAAACCTCCTTATGTAGCCCAAAGCCAGACGGTCTACCCTAGACGTGTCATGGTCTCTGACAGTCTAGGCTGGACCGTCACAGACATCTGACGGCCCAACACAGGGGCGTCACACTATGGGTGGAAAACAACGTGTAACGCACCTGACCTGGTGCGTTACAGTCTGTGACGCGCCTACCCTGGTGCGTCACAAGACAGTGGAAGCCAGCTGTAACGCGTGCCACTCAGTGCGTCACAACATGTAATGGACCAACACTGGTGTGTTACAAGGCGTGGGGTTCGTCAACTCTGACGCACCCACACAGGGGCTTCATAAGGCTGTGACGCGCTAGCCCTGGTGCGTCACAGGCCTTGACCCCCAACGGTCAAAAACCAACGGTCAGATCGTCCCTGACGGCCCAACCCAGGCACGTCACACGCCTATGGCGGTCTATCGAGGGGCCGTCACAGCCCACAGATCACCAATTGGTAAGACAGGGCTGTAACGCACCCACCTAGGCGCGTTACGTGATGTGACGGTCACTGGAAGGACCGTCAGACCCTCCCGAGTGCGAAACGACGGGAAAACGCCCAAAAAAACCAACCACGCCCCCATGCCTCCACCGGAGAGGGGGAAATCAAAGGGGAAGATCCCTGGGGACCCCTAGCATGATACTAGGCCACCAAAACACAAAATCATGGGCTAAATCCATAGATCGGGCGAGCTCTCCCCAAATCATGGAAAAATCCCAAACCCACTCAAAAGCACCCCTCTTGGCCAACAAACCACGGGAACGAAAGGCAGGGAACTAGGGAACGTCACCCTACCTCAATGGAGCGAAAGCTCCGCCGAATCATTGCCGAGATCGTGAGGAATGCTTTGAAAAACCCTCGTCCCTTCACGGTTCCCCACAAGCTTTATGCCGCCACGATCGCCTCGCCGTCGCCCACGTCGTCACGTCGTCGCCCCACGCCGTCTACATCCGGAGGGGACGCTGCCGCGGTCGAACGGGAGAGAGAGAGGAAGAGGGGGCAGTGCTCACGATGGGGGAAGAAGGAAGAAGAAGAAGAAGAAGAAGAAGAAGAAGAAGAAGAAGAAGAAGAAGAAGAAGAAGAGGGTGGGAGAGAGAGAAAATGAGAGGTATTTATAGAAAATCCAAAAATTTTAGAAAATACCGAAAAATCAAAAATTACATTTCTGGGATCCTCGGAATGCACTGATCGCAACGGTACCACTCGTGCCCAGGTGGACGACCCAGTTCACCCGCAGCGAGGTTCCGAAGGAATTGCCGAAACACACACCGGAAATCGGAAAACACACGCGGAAAAGTCGCGGAACGCTTCCGGGCCTCCGTAACAACTCCGGATCGTGCCGATCCGAACACGAAAGATGTCCGAAATGAAATTTCGGACACAACGGAGTTGGACACTCCGAGAAACCAGATCCGGGACCTACGAAGAAGGATCTGAAAGGTGTAAGATATTACAGCCCTCCCCCCTTAAGGAATTTCGTCCTCGAAATTGAGAACAACCCAAGGGGAAAAAAGAGGAAGACTCACTCAAACAGGTAAGGGAACTGTTGATGCATCTCGTCCTCACGCTCCCAAGAAGTCTCACCACCAGAGTGCCACTGCCACACGACCTTGACCAAGGGGATGACCTTGTTCCGCAGGCGCTGCTCTCACCTATCCACAACGCGTATGGAAAACTCTGGGAGAGAAAGATATGGAGTCACCTCTGGCCAAATAGAATCCTCAAGCACATGAGAGTCATCGGACATATACTTCCGCAACATCGAGACGTGAAACACGTCATGCACCGATGCCAACTCAGGAGGTCACTGCAGCCGATAGGCTACCTCACCGATGTGCTCCACAATAAAGAAAGGACCAACATAGCGGGGACTCAGCTTCCCACGCCATCCAAAACGCATCACCCCCTTCATCGGAGAAACTCTCAAAAACACATGATCACCAACGAAAAACGTGAGAGGCTGCCGCCTACGGTCAGCATAGCTCTTCTGCCGACACTGGGCCGCCAACATGTTCTGACGAACCAGGTGCACAACATCCACACACTGCTGCACCAACTCCGGTCCCGTCAAAACACGCTCACCAACCTCAAACCAATCGAGTGGAGTCCGACACGGACGCCCATACAACGCCTCATAAGGAGCCATGTCGATGCTCGAATGATAGTTGTTGTTGTAGGTAAACTCCACCAACGGCAGGTGGTGAATTCAACTCCCCTACCACTCCAGGCTGCAGGATCTCAACATATCCTCCAAAGTCTAAATGGTCCTCTCTGACTGACCATCTGACTGAGGATGATACGCCGAGCTAAAAGCCAACTCCGTGCCAAGAGCTCACTGGAAACTCCTCCAGAATCCAGAAGTGAAGCGCGGATCCCGATCTGACATAATGGAGATGGGAATCCCATGCAACGGAACAATCCGCTCCACGTAAAGATGAGCTAACTTGGGCACACTCCAGCTGACTTTGACCGGTAACAATCGAGTCACCTTCGTCGGCCTATCCACCAGCAACCAAATACTGTCCTGATCGCTCGGAGTCCTTGGCAATCCCACCATGAAATCTGTGGTCACGTGGTCCCATTTCCACGCAGGAACATCCAAGGGCTGAAGAGTACCTCCCGGTCGCTGATGCTCAGCCTTCACCTGCTGACAGGTCAGGCACCTGGCCACAAATTCGGCAACATCTCTCTTCATGCGAGGCCACCAGAACTATCTCCTCAAGTTCCGATACATCTTCGTCGCACCCGGGTGTATGGTGTATCTGCTCCAATGAGCCTCGCGTAACACCGCACGACAAACCTGCTCATCGGCTAGGACGTACAGCCTACCACGAAATCTCGTAGCACTGTCCTCGCCGAGCTCCACATCAGCCAAGGCCAAAATCCGGGGCAACTCAGGGTCTGCATACTGAGCCTCGGTCACCTGACGGCGGATGGCAGGCATGACAGTCAGACTCGCAAGCACCGCTAACCCTAGCTCCTGGGGAATCTTGAGCCTGAATGAAACTTCAGGCACTTGTTCCCAGAGCCTCCACTTCCTCAACATCAAGGCACTGACCGCGACCTTCCGACTCAAAGCATCGGCGATGACATTCATCCTGCCCGACTGATAAGATAAGGTGAAGTCATAATCCTTCATAAACTCCATCCAACGCCTCTGCCTGAGGTTAAGGTCTCTCTGCGTGAACACATAACGCAGACTCTGATGGTCAGTGAACACCTCGAACCTCTCATCGTATAGATAATGCCTCAAGATCTTCAGTGCGAAGATCACAGCCGCCAACTCCAGGTCATGGGTAGGGTAGTTCTCCTCGTAGCGCTTCAGCTGCCGAGATGCATAGGCCACCACTCTACCATGCTGCATCAACACAGCACCCAATCTGACCCAGGAAGCATCTGTACACACCACAAAACCTCCCGATCCTGAAGGCAGAACCAACACCGGAGCCGAGGTGAGCAATCTATTCAGTTCCCTGAAACTCTGCTCACACTCCTCAGGCCAGACGAAAGGCACATCCTTCCGCGTGAGTCTAGTCATCGGGGCCGCAATGCGAGAAAAATCCTTGATAAACCGACGATAATAGCCCGCAAGCCCCAAGAAACTCTGTATCTCCGTCACAGACCTCGGCCTCGGTGACTGCATTACAGCCTCGATCTTGGCAGGGTCCACGGAAATACCATCACCAGAAATCACGTGCCCCAAAAAGTGCATCTTACGAAGCCAGAACTCGCACTTACTGAGCTTCGCATACAACTGGTGATCTCGCAACGTCTGCAGCACCACACCCAAATGGTACGCGTGCTCCTCGGTAGACCGCGAATAAATAAGGATGTCGTCCACAAATATGACCACGAACTGGTCCAAATACGGATGAAACACCCTCTACATCAAGTCCATGAAGGCTGCGGGGGCATTGGTGAGTCCAAATGACATCACCAAGAACTCATAATGCCCATACCTCGTATTGAACGTAGTCTTTTCCACATCGGACATCCGAATCCTCAGCTGATAGTAACCGGACCGCAAATCAATCCATGAGAACACTCGAGCAGACTGAAGCTGGTCGAACAAATCATCAATCCACGGCAATAGATACTTGTTCTTAATGGTTACCTCATTCAGCTGCCGGTAGTCAATGCACAACCGCAAGCTACCGTCCTTGTTCTTTACGAACAACACTGGCGCACCCCAAGGGGAAAAGCTAGGGCGAATGTACTCCTTGGCCAGCAACTCCTGTAACTGTGCCCGTAATTCCCTCAACTCAGCGGGGGCCATACGGTAGGGAGCCTTCACCAAAGGTCCCGTACCCGGTACCACCTCGATAACGAAATCGATCTCCTACTGGGGAGGCAACCCAGGTAAGTCCTCCGAAAAAATATCGGGAAACTCGCACACCACCTGAATGTCCTCAACATCCGGACACGGCTAGTCTACCAAGACTACAGAAGCGAGAAAACCCTAACAACCCGCATCAAGCAAACAACGAGCTCGAATCGCCGAAATAAGGAAACGGGAAGAGGAAGACCTGATACCTTGGAAATAGAAGGTGGGTCCACGAAGTCATCAAAAATAAACCCTCTTCAAGCCGCAGTCCACCAACGCATGATGTGCCTCGAGCCAATCCATGCCTAAAATCATATCAAAGTCCTGAAGCGGCAATGCATAGAGCCTAGCCGGCAAACTCCGCCCTTCCGCCCACACCGAAACCTCATAGAAACAATACGGAGTGATCATAAAATCACCCGAGGGCAACTCCACTGCCAAATCGCAAGACAACTGGGTCACCGGCTCCTCGATACTCAACGTGAAATCCTTCGAAATAAACGAATGAGACACACCAGAATCTAACAAAACCCGAGCCGCACAACCCAAAATCTAAACGGTACCTTCCACGAGCTGCGACGTCACTGCCTCTGCCCTGGTCATGTGTGTAATCTGGCCTCGAGCTCTCTGCCTGCCTCCCACACTCACTGACCTGGGTAGCGGCAGATACTGTCCCTGCTGTTGCTGTAGCCTCTGCTGCTGGGGAATCTGCTGCTGCTGAGGAATCTGCTGCTGCTGCCTCTGAGGATAGTCACGCGCCATATGCCCTGGCTGGTCGCACCGGAAACAAACTATCGACACCGTGCACTGCCTGCCTCGATGGAACTCGCTACACCGTGGGCACGGTCCTCGCGATCCACCCACTGATCCCTGACGCTGAAAAGGAACCGACTGCAGTACACTACCCGATGAAGCCTGCTGCTCACGGCCTCCCTACTTCTTCTTTCAAAAATTCTTTCCGAAGAACTTCTTGATCTTCGTGCCAAAATACACCGATCCTGTCACTAACGCTGCCGGCGCCAGCTTTCCTGAACCTCCCGACGCATGCTGGAAGGAACCCTACTGCTGGGTAGCCGACGGCTGGCTGCGACCTGACAAAGACTGCCCCTGGCTAATCGGTCCTCGAGTCCTCTGCATATCCATCTCCAAGGAAGTCGCGACACGAGACGCTGTCTCCAGATCAGTGGCAGCGTTCACGATCAAATGGTGTCTCAACTCCTGCCTCAAGCCCTGAACGAACTGTGCGGTCTTCACCCTCTCATGCTCCATGATATGAGGTGCATACCGACCCAGCTCAACAAATCGGGCCCTATACTGCAACACGGACATGTCACCCTGGACCAGCTCCAAAAACTCACGCATCCGCTGCGTAGAAATAAACTCTGTACAGTAGGTACGCTTGAAAGCGCTAACAAAGTCACTCCACGTAATCTGCTCAAGGGGACATGACTGAAAAGACGTCTTCCACTCGGAAGACCACCATGCTCGAGCCGTACCCTGCAACTGGCTATAGGCCAACATCACCCTGTCCTCTGCAGTACATCGCGCGAAACTGAACACCCGCTCCATCTCATCGAGCCAATCTCGAGCCGCATCAGGGTCTGGCTGACTGACGCGGAACGGGACTAAAAAGGGACTGGACCTACTATGAAGACCAAGTGCGGCCAGCACTCACACGTGACAAGGCAAGCCGAGTGATCGACCTCCGTACTATTCCTCCGAAGAGAGGCGTCTCTCAACAAGAAACCCAAGTCCACGGTCGTCCCTATGAGGGAAGCGAGTGGATCAAAGCGGCAAAGGAGCCGACGCGCAACTATAGGAGTCTAGTCCGAGCTCGGTGCTCGACTAGGGCCACGGAATGGGATACTCTCACTCACGATCTCACGGTGTTGAATGCTAGCTAGGATCCCTACGCTCTCACGCGGCATATAAGATCACATACTAGTAAAGCAAAATGCCAAGGGGGGAGCGTCGCACGTACCTCCACGCCTAGGCGTGGGGAAGGAACCCCGGCCGAGACCGACAACCCCGATACACACAATGAAAGAATAGGTACAAGCCAGCAATGGTGCCCACTCCTCGCAGGGAAATAACAGGCTACAACAATTCCATTCGGGGCGGCCGATACACGGGTTGACGGGCAGCACTCGGTGAAGGGTTGGCCACGAGGAGGGTCCGGATGACGATCGGCAGAATCGCAGCAACGCGCGACTCGGTGGTAAACGTTCCCACGAATGGATCCGGAGTCCGATTGGGTCGCCGTCAGTGAGGGCGCGTAGTTAGGTCGCAGGAGGAAGCCTCGGCCAAAAGGCGTGCTCAGATTCTGTCCGTGGAAGCCGTGGCCGCACCTGCAAGTGGGGACAAGGAATCTGCACCCAGAACTGCGCTGTCGAGCGGGGAAAATGGTAACTCGCTGCTCCGGTAGGCGAACGAGGCCCCGCTTGTGGGAGGACGTCGGGGACGCAGAGAAGCAGGCCCCGCCCAAAGGGCTCGATCAGATCTGATCGTGGCTGAGAGCAGCAGGCTCTGAAATCCGCTGGTGGTTCTGGCGCCGGTTGGGCAGGGCAGACCTGCGTGACTTCACGGGAACGGATGCCACGAGCAGCTCGGATGTCGGAACGACGCGAGGTCGGCGGCGTTGGACAGAGGACGGGGAGAGATACGATCGGTGAAGATCCCGCGCCCAAACTCGCAGACGTCCGTCCTGTGGGATTTTTGTAATGGGGCGAACAGAACCCAACCCGCAGGGAGAGGGGGTCCTGCGCGCACTCACGAGAAAAATTGCCACGGGCGGTGCCGATCTCTGAATGAGGCGAGACCACCTCGCACGCGTCGACGACTCGTAGCAGAACCACACAAAAATGGGCTGGTCGCCCAAGATCCTCACGAACAGGGGGTGGTCGTTGCTGCTCTTGGAGGAGAAATCTGGGCGCACCGAACTAGAACTTGAGAAGGGATAGGGGAGAAAGGGGCCCTCGGCGTCGCACCGAGGGTTGGGGAGTCACACCCCGAGCTTGCTCCCGTCGCAGGAGCAAGGAGGAACAAAGGATGGGGCGCAGCCACCTTCAGCAAAAGCTTCTCAATTCTATTCAATAATAATCTAAAGAAAATACAAGAGATCTTTTATATGGGGAGGGGAAATGCTAGGTTTGAAACCCTAGCCACAAGGGAAAGGGGGAATGCGCAATGGGCTAGGGGGGGAAAGGGTTGCGCACCACTCCTAGAATCTAGGAGTGGATTGGGGGATGGGGGCGGCCAAAGGAGGGAGTGGGGTGACCGAATGGGGAAGGAAAAGGGGGGGGCCGCACCCCTCTTCCTAAAATCTAGGAGAGGGGCGGCTGCCACCTTCCAAGAGGAGGGAAAGAGGGGAGGGGGCGCCCAAACCCTAACCCTAAGGATGGGGGCGCACATCTCCAGGTGGGCCAAGCCCAGGTTGGGCAGCCATGCCCAATGGGCCAAGGCTTGAACCAAGGAAGTGGCCCAATAACCCCAACTACTACCTAATAAGCATAAAAGACTCAAGTAAAGCCTAATTGGCCCCAATTGGCCTACAAAGGTCCACACAACTAATAAAAGTGTCCACGCAGGGACTAAACCAAGGCCCAACATGGCCTTAAATGAGAAAAAGATCCTCTAGTCGATGCCGTAGTCGCCTAGCCAAAGAGATGCTGACGTGCTCCGTGTGCTCTGTCGAGTGATGCGGCGCGTGTCCTCACCAATTCTCCCCGGGTGGGAAGAACTCGACCCCGTCGAGTAAGGGTCACGGTCGCTCAAGTAGCGCTCCAGCAGGTCCGGGTCGATCCTCTCCAGCTCTCCACGTGTGATCCAGGTGTCGTCTGTCGCAGGGCGCCCTCTCCAGCGCACTAGGAAGCGCTGGTAGGCTCCGCTCCTGGTCGTGGTCACCTGCTCATCCAGTATGCAATCTATATGCTCGCGTGTCTGTAATGGGGCTGGAGGAGGTGGACGCTCAGAAGGTGTAATGCTCTCAACAGGAGGGGTAGGCCCAAAAAGCTCACTGGGAATCACCGCGGGATCCCGATATGCCACCAGATCTGAAACATTGAACGTCGAACAGATCCCATAGTCGTCTGGCACCTCAATCTCATATGCATTCGACCCAATTCGCTTCAAGACTCGAAAGGGTCCGGCACCGCGGTCCTGGAGTTTCTTCACGGCCCCCGAAGGGAACCGTTCAGGTCTAACCCTGATCATGACGTACTCTCCCACTTGGAACTCACGGGTGCTTCGATGCGCGTCAGCTAATTCCTTATAACGTGCGTTGCTGGCCTCTATATGACGACGTATATGCTCATGCAACTGCCTAATATGCTCTGCAAAGGACTCAGCTGACTCAGAGACACGGGCCTGGATGGGTAAGGGGACCAAATCTATCAGTTTCCTAGGTCTACGACCAGTAACAATCTCAAAAGGGCTCAGACCTGTAGACCTATTGACCGAGTCATTATAAGCAAACTCTGCTAAAGGCAGAACCAAGTCCTAGTCCCCGACACGATCACGCACTAGGCACCTAAGAAGATCCCCCAAACTCCTATTGACTACCTCTGTTTGACCATCGGTCTGGGGGTGGTAGGCGGTGGAGAATTTCAGCTGGGTGCCCATCATATGCCAAAGGGTTTTCCAAAAGTAGCTCGTGAAACGCACATCCCTATCAGACACTATGGTACGTGGAAGCCCAAATCGGGAGACACAATGAGTGAAGAACAGACGGGCAACTCTAGAGGCGTCAGATGTCTTGGAACAGGGAATAAACAAAGCCATCTTAGAGAACCTGTCTACCACCACGAAAATGGAATCATGACGACGCGAGGTACGGGGCAGACCTAACACAAAGTCCATGCTGATGTCCTGCCATGGACTGTCCGGCACGGGGAGGGGAGTATATAGGCCAGTATTCTGCTTCCTCTGCTTGGCCATAGCGCAAATGCGGCACTGGGCCACGATCCGGGCAACATCACGCTTCAGGCTAGGCCAATAGAAGCGATGCTCAACTGCCTCGATGGTCTTATTCCGGCCGAAGTGGCCGGCTAGACCGCCAGCATGCATCTCCCAAGCAAGAAAATCGCGAACCGAGGTCCGCGGAACACATAAGCGACTCCCATGGAAAAGATAATCGTCATGCAGCATGTAATCCGAATACTCTCGGGACGTGCCTGCCTGGAGGGTGGTGTAGATCGGACCGAAGTCCGGACAATCAGCGTACAACTCCCTCATCCTATCCATCCCCACCACCTCTACACTCATGGTGGTCAAAAGGTGAGCACGGCGGCTCAAAGCATCAGCTACCCGGTTCTCCACACCGGCCTTGTGCCTCAGCACAAAAGTATACTCCTGGAGGAACTCTACCCAACGACTATGATGAGAGTTGAGTTTCTTCTGGGCATGGAGATATCGGAGTGCCTCATGATCAGAAAATAGGACGAACTCCTGGTGTAGAAGATAGTGTCTCCAATGCCGCAGAGCCTGCACGACTGCGTAGAACTCCTTGTCGTATGTAGAATAACGCAGTCGGGCATCGCACAACTTCTCGCTAAAAAAGGCAACGGGGTGAGCCTCCTGACTCAGAACTCCTCCAATACCAACCCCAGAGGCATCGCAAGAGACCTCAAACACCTTCGTGAAATCCGGTAGACGAAGGATAGGTGCCTGGGTCATGCGCTCCTTGAGGAGCGCAAATGCAGCCGAAGCGGCCCTGGTCCACTCAAACGCCCCTTTTCGAATGCAATCAGTGATGGGGGCGGTGATGGAACTGAAACCTCGAATGAATCGGCGATAGAAGGTCGCCAGCCCGTGAAAACTACGGACATCGTGCAGGGTGCGAGGTTCGGGCCACTCCACTATAGCCCTGACCTTCTCCGGGTCGGCGGAGACTCCATCACTAGATACAATGAACCCCAAGAAAGTGACCTGTGTAGTCATGAAAGCACACTTCTTCGGGTTAGCATAAAGGCTCTCTCTCCTCAGAATAAGACAGACCTGCCTAAGGTGTTCTAGGTGGTCCTCCCGGGTGCGGCTATAAATGAGAATATCATCGAAATAGACAACCACGAAGACCCCAATCAATGGCCGTAGAACCTGGGTCATCAGCCGCATAAAGGTGCTGGGAGCATTGGTCAGCCCAAAGGGCATGACCAGCCACTCATAAAGACCATCCTTGGTCTTAAAGGCCGTCTTCCATTCATCACCAGGCCTGACTCTCACCTGGTGATAGCCACTCTTTAAATCTATCTTGGAAAACACAGTGGCTCCCGCCATCATATCCAACATATCATCCAAGCGGGGAATGGGAAATCTGTACTTCACCGTGATCTTATTGATTGCACGGCTGTCTACACACATCCTCCAAGTACCGTCTTTCTTTGGGGCAAGTAATGCAGGGACGGCACAAGGGCTCATGCTCTCACGGATGTATCCCCTAGCCAGTAACTCCTCAATCTGACGCAGGAGCTCAGCATGATCAGCGGGGCTCATCCTAAAATGGGGTAAGTTGGGTAGAGATGACCCCGGGATCAAATCAATAGCGTGCTGTATATCCCGCATGGGGGGAAGACCCTCAGGCAACTCAGCAGGGAAAACATCAGAAAACTCCTGAAGGATAACAGCAACATCAGAAGGGAGCTCACCCTCCGCCTCACTAACCCTCTCCCGAACAACGACAGCGTAGATGGGGTCCCCTCTAATGAATTCGCGCTCCATCTCCCGGGGACTAATAAGCATCAGCCTCCTAGTCGGAGGATCAACCGGGGTGGGAGCAACAGGAGGGGGTGTCGTGGTCGGAGCCAAAGATGGGGTACTGGGCCCAGAAGTATCAGTGCTGGGGGTACTAGGCCCAGTGGGACCCCGAACGGGAGGGCGTGTCGGCTGGGATGGATGAAGGGTGATCCTCTGGCCTTTGTGATCGAAGGTGCATGTGTTCGACCGGCCATGGAGGGTAGCATCTCTATCGAAAAGCCAGGGTCTCCCTAAGATAATGCTGCCTACCTCCATAGGCAACACGTCACACCAAATCTCCTCCTGGTAGGCGTGGAACTGCAAAGGCACCAGACATCGCTGCCTGACTGGAATAGAGGTGGTGTCTACCCATGACACACGATAAGGGGAGGGATGGTCCACGGGGGTTAACCCCAAGCGTTTCACTGTACCCGTGGAAATGGCATTAATGCAACTCCCACTATCAATAATCACCTTACAGACCTTCCCACCCAGCCTGCAAAAGGTGTGAAAAATGGTGGTGCGACGCCAGTCATCACTCACCAAAGGCTGGGTCAAGACGCACCTGACAACACCTAGCTGAACACCATCCTGGCACTGCGTGCCCTGGACACCTGACGACTCTCCCTCTAACAACTCATCAAAGAACTCTTCGGCGAGCTCTGGGTCTGCCTCATAACTGACAGGCTCGACCTCGGGTGCGGCCTCACCTGCTGAGGTATCTCCAAAGGCCACGGTCTGCTGCCGAGAAGGGCACAGAGCAGCATAATGACCGACCCCCCCGCATCGATAACAATCTCCACGAGGCCTAGAGCCCTGCGGTGCTCCACCAATCATCGGCCCCTTTCCCTTGTCATCACGACGGGCCGGGGGTGGTGGAAGCTGAGGTCGGGTAGGAATAGTGGGCTGCTGGGGCCGAGGGGGTGCGGGAGCTGGGGCCTGGGGGCGAGGTGGATAGTCCCTCTGGGGAGGTGGAGGCCGGGGCCTAGGAGCAAAATCCGGACGAGTGGGGTCCTGTGGTCGGGCCACGGGTCCCCTCGCATACTGTCCTGTGCTAGTGCGAGAGTCCGTCCCACGAGGGTATGTGGGAGCGGGGCGCTGATCGGGCACAAACTCAAACTCAAACAGCTCCATATCACGAGCGACCTGGTACGCCTCATCTAAGGTAGCCACGTGGCGGCGGAGTAACTCAATCTGGAGGTTCCGTCGCAGACCTCGACGGAAGCGGGCTATAGTCATGATGGCTTCCTCCGAGACTCCACATCGCAGGAGATAATCATCAAATTCGGTGATGTATTCTGCCACAGGCCGGTTCCCCTGACTAAGGGTCTGCCACCGATCAACTAACTGGTGGCGGTAGGAACGAGGGACGTACTTCTGCCGGAGCTTCTCCTTCATATCTACCCACGTCTCAATCAGGGGTGTGCCCTGACGTCTCACTAGGCTCTCCACATTGGCCCAGTAGGTTTGGGCCCTTCCAATCAACTTCATCTTGGCATATCGGACTTTCCGATGTTCTGCCATGTCGACCCACTCAAAATAACGATCCATACTAGCAGCCCAATCACTAAAAACATCGGGGTCCAATGACCCATCAAAGGTAGGAGGGTCCACCCGCACGGATCTAAGGAGACGCTCATCTTCCTCATCCTTATAATACCGATGGCCTTGGCGATCACGGCCATAGCCCTCACTCTCATTATCGGACCCAAAATCATCTACCTCATGCACGTGGGGTCTCCTATTGCCTCCCCTAGGCTGGTCGGGTCGAGGAGCAGGGTCACGTTGGCCATGGGCCTGCTCGGGAACATCCACCGGTGGGGCTCTACCCTGGGGGCGATCAACCAGACCTTGGATGGTCCGGTTAGAGGCCTCAACCCGACCCTCCACATCTCCCAGCCGATCCTCCATGGCCTTCATCCGGCCCTCCATTCGATCGGCGTGGTTCCTAAAGTTGAGACTCAGGGTCTCGATCATCTCCCGCAGGGATAGGTCATCTGGGACGGGATTCCTAGGGTCAGCCATCTGGATAGGGCGATGGTAGGATGTACCACGCCGGGTGGGCATGCAAGACTCTAAGGGACAAGGATGAAAAGGTACTAGACACGAACCTAGACAGAAAACTCCTAACTCAACAATGGACTCCAATGCAAGTAGTAGACCTATGGACTCAAATGAACTCTAGCAAATCTAATGACTCGACATGGCCTAGGACCTCAGTCTGTAGGGACAAACTGGACGACCATGCTCTGATACCAAATTTGACGCGGGACGGGACTAAAAAGGGACTGGACCTACTATGAAGACCAAGTGCGGCCAGCACTCACACGTGACAAGGCAAGCCGAGTGATCGACCTCCGTACTATTCCTCCGAAGAGAGGCATCTCTCAACAAGAAACCCAAGTCCATGGTCGTCCCTATGAGGGAAGCGAGTGGATCAAAGCGGCAAAGGAGCCGACGCGCAACTATAGGAGTCTAGTCCGAGCTCGGTGCTCGACTAGGGCCACGGAATGGGATACTCTCACTCACGATCTCGCGGTGTTGAATGCTAGCTAGGATCCCTACGCTCTCACGCGGCATATAAGATCACATACTAGTAAAGCAAAATGCCAAGGGGGGAGCGTCGCACGTACCTCCACGCCTAGGCGTGGGGAAGGAACCCCGGCCGAGACCGACAACCCCGATACACACAATGAAAGAATAGGTACAAGCCAGCAATGGTGCCCACTCCTCGCAGGGAGATAACAGGCTACAACAATTCCATTCGGGGCGGCCGATACACGGGTTGACGGGCAGCACTCGGTGAAGGGTTGGCCACGACGAGGGTCCGGATGACGATCGGCAGAATCGCAGCAACGCGCGACTCGGTGGTAAACGTTCCCACGAATGGATCCGGAGTCCGATTGGGGCGCCGTCAGCGAGGGCGCGTAGTTAGGTCGCAGGAGGAAGCCTCGGCCAAAAGGCGTGCTCAGATTCTGTCCGTGGAAGCCGTGGCCGCACCTGCAAGTGGGGACAAGGAATCTGCACCCAGAACTGCGCTGTCGAGCGGGGAAAATGGTAACTCGCTGCTCCGGTAGGCGAACGAGGCCCCGCTTGTGGGAGGACGTCGGGGACGTAGAGCAGCAGGCCCCGCCCAAAGGGCTCGATCAGATCTGATCGTGGCTGAGAGCAGCAGGCTCTGAAATCCGCTGGTGGTTCTGGCGCCGGTTGGGCAGGGCAGACCTGCGTGACTTCACGGGAACGGATGCCACGAGCAGCTCGGATGTCCGAACGACGCGAGGTTGGCGGCGTTGGACAGAGGACGGGGAGAGGTACGATCAGTGAAGATCCCACGCTCAAACTCGCAGACGTCCGTCCTGTGGGATTTTTGTAATGGGGCGAACAGAACCCGACCCGCAGGGAGAGGGGGTCCTGCGCGCGCTCACGAGAAAAATTGCCACGGGCGGTGCCGATCTCTGAATGAGGCGAGACCACCTCGCACGCGTCGACGACTCGTAGCAGAACCACACAAAAATGGGCTGGTCGCCCAAGATCCTCACGAACAGGGGGTGGTCGTTGCTGCTCTTGGAGGAGAAATCTGGGCGCACCGAACTAGAACTTGAGAAGGGATAGGGGAGAAAGGGGCCCTCGGCGTCGCACCGAGGGTTGGGGAGTCACACCCCGAGCTTGCTCCCGTCGCAGGAGCAAGGAGGAACAAAGGATGGGGCGCAGCCACCTTCAGCAAAAGCTTCTCAATTCTATTCAATAATAATCTAAAGAAAATACAAGAGATCTTTTATATGGGGAGGGGAAATGCTAGGTTTGAAACCCTAGCCACAAGGGAAAGGGGGAATGCGCAATGGGCTAGGGGGGGAAAGGGTTGCGCACCACTCCTAGAATCTAGGAGTGGATTGGGGGATGGGGGCGGTCAAAGGAGGGAGTGGGGTGACCGAATGGGGAAGGAAAAGGGGGGGGCCGCACCCCTCTTCCTAAAATCTAGGAGAGGGGCGGCTGCCACCTTCCAAGAGGAGGGAAAGTGGGGAGGGGGCACCCAAACCCTAACCCTAAGGATGGGGGCGCACATCTCCAGGTGGGCCAAGGCTTGAACCAAGGAAGTGGCCCAATAACCCCAACTACTACCTAATAAGCATAAAAGACTCAAGTAAAGCCTAATTGGCCCCAATTGGCCTACAAAGGTCCACACAACTAATAAAAGTGTCCACGCAGGGACTAAACCAAGGCCCAACATGGCCTTAAATGAGAAAAAGATCCTCTAGTCGATGCCGTAGTCGCCTAGCCAAAGAGATGCTGACGTGCTCCGTGTGCTCTGTCGAGTGATGCGGCGCGTGTCCTCACCACTGACTGCCATAGTAAGGTGGATGAAACTGCAAGAAATCCCTCACTGCTCAGCCTGGCCCACCCCTGGTCGACGTGCCCTCACCAGCTTCTTCGCCGAACTACTGCGACATAAGCTGGTACATGCCACGAAAGAAATCCTCGGCCCCCGGAAGTCTCGTAGTATCCACTGCCTCGGTGGCCGCAAGTGGCACTCTACTCTGCTCCTTCTGCTCCTGCTGAACCTCCTGCTGGATCTCCTGACCTCCAGCCGACTGTCCCTGCTGAGAGCGAGTGCTCCGCCTCGGCGCCATGCTCGCTCATGAAGCAAAAGACAGAAAACACGGAAACAGCAAGGTCAAGAAAAATGTAGGATGCCCGATGCCAGTGTCAACTGTACATCATTGCTGTGGACAAGTGGACCACTACAATTACCTATGATTCTCGTATAGCTCCACAACCGCGCTCTGATACCAGCTGTAACGACCCGAGAATCCGATTACCGGGAAGGCCCGATAATCCGAGACTCGTACTGCCACCCACGAGTTCAAAGACTCGGAAGGGTTAGAAGGATAGTGTGGAAACTACACAAGTATCACAAATAATTGTAGAAATTAAACATTTTATAGAATTAAGCAGGAAATAAACAACATTTTAGTTAATACATGGTTCACAAGATAATAATAAAATAACAACAGCAGTCCACAACTAGTACAGAGACAAGAAAGAAAAATACAGCTACACGGGGCATACCTCGGCTCTGACCTCTGGCACTAATGCTGGGCACCTGAACCACGCTGAGCCTCAGACTCGCTCACCTAAAGCCGCGCCTCACCTGAAATATGGTGAAAACACGTAGGGAATGAGTCTCGGAACAGACTCAGTAGGGATCAATCGAACCCTACCTCGCAACGGAGAAACCGCTACGCTAGCAGTAAGCGAGTACCTCAAAAAAGGATGCCCTGCCATCTACAAAGCACCGGTCTCACGGCACGAAAGTCGACACACGTGCCACGGTGAAAACGACCAAAACACCACGGCCAGCATGACAAAACCCGAAGGTCGAAGTCACAAGCCTGACGGTCTGTCACTCATGACTCGACACGAGTACCTCCCACTAGAAGCACAGTCGGTAGCGTCCCCTGACGTCTTACACCGCACCGCAGGTGAACTGCCTAGCGTGGTAGCTCCTACCAGAGGCACGGACACCAAACAAGAACCACAACGAGCGACTAGCTGGGGTCATGCCCGTCGGCGTGGGTCCAACTGCCCCCAACTACGTGTGCACACACAGACCATGCGTCCTAGGTCTGGCCCTCTGACCGATTTTCCCTCGTAGCCGGACTCTAGCTAACGATGAGGGGCCCGACGGAAACCAGTCCAAAATCGTCCTCAGGGTAGCCTCTCCACCACTCCCTGGTGGGACCACACGCGTGTAAGCAGGCTACGACTAGTGGAGTGTCACTAAAGGAGTAGACTCTCAAGTCAACGGAAAATCTTGTTCGCATCCGATGTCGCACGGGGACTACCCCACGTACCGATACCGTCGCACGGTGACCACAGTCGTATAAGAAACGGGACTGCAAACCTCCTTGTGCAGCCCAAAGCCTGACGGTCTACCCTAGACGCGTCACGGTCTCTGACGGTCTAGGCTGGACCGCCACAGGCACCTGACGGCCCAACACAGGGGCGTCACACTCTGGGTGGAAAACAACGTGTAACGCACCTGACCTGGTGCGTTACAGTCTGTGACGCGCATACCCTGGTGCATCACAAGACAGTGAAAGCCAGCTGTGACGCGTGCCACTCGGTGCGTCACAGCAGGTAACGGACCAACACTGGTGCGTTACAAGGCGTGGGGTTCGTCAACTCTGACGCACCCACACAGGGGTGTCACAAGGCTGTGACGCGCCAGCCCTGGTGCGTCACAGGCCTTGACTCCCAACGGTCAAAAATTAACGGTCGGAAGCCAACGGTCAGATCGTCCCTAACGGCCCAACCCAGGCGCGTCACACGCCTGTGGCGGTCTATCGAGGGGCCATCACAGCCCACAGACCCCCAATTGGCAACACAGGGCTGTAACGCACCCACCTTGGCGCGTTACGTGATGTGACGGTCACTGGAAGGACTGTCACACCCTCCCGAGGGTGAAACGACAGGAAAACGCCCAAAAAAACCAACCACGCCCCCCTGCCTCCACCGGAGAGGGGCAAATCAAAGGGGAAGACCCCTGGGGGCCCCTAGCATGATACTAGGCCACCAAAACATAAAATCATGGGCTAAATCCATAGATCGGGTGAGCTCTCCCCAAATCATGGAAAAACCCGAAACCCACTCAAAAGCACCCCTCTCGGCCTCCCCTCGGCCTACAAACCACGGGAATGAAAGGTGGGGAACTAGGGAACGTCACCCTACCTCAACGGAGCGAAAGCTCTGCTGAATCGTTGCCGAGATCGCGAAGAACGCTTTGCAAAACCCTCGTCCCTTCACGGTTCCCCACAAGCTTTACGCCGCCACGATCGCCTCGCCGTAGCCCACGTCGTTACACCGTCGCCCCACGCCATCTGCAGCCGGAGGGGACGCCGCCGCGGTCGAACGGGAGAGAGAGAGAGAGGAAGAGGGGGCGGTGCTCACGGTGGGGGAAAAGGAAGAAGAAGAAGAAGAAGAAGAGGGTGGGGAGAGAGAGAAAATGAGAGGTATTTATAAAAAATCTGTAAATTCCAGAAAATACCAAAAAATCAAAAATTACATTTTTGGGATCCTCGGAACGCACCGATCGCAACGGTACCACTCGTGCCCAGGTGAACGACCCAGTTCACCCGCAGCGAGGTTCCAACGGAATTGCCGAAACACACACCGGAAATCAGAAAACACACGTGGAAAAGCCGCGGAACGCTTCCGGGCCTCCGAAACAACTCCGGATCGCGCTGATCCGAACACGAAAGATGTCCAAAATAAAATTTTAGACACAACGGAGTCAGACACTCCAAGAAATCAGATCCGAGACCCATAAAAAAGGATCCGAAAGGTCCAGATATTACATCTCTTGTACCTTCTCGGCATTTCCTTTCCTTTTCAGCCATATCCTCTCTTCCCGGGCCCAAAGAAATTCTCGAAGTTGCCTTGGCTGTCGAAGCTCACCTCCAACATAACCATCGGCATGAGGGCTGTGATTTCAAAGTGGCATCTCCAAGGGCTGGTGGTTCACGCCAGGTATTATGATAAGATTTATATGGACTGGGCGGCTATGGGTGCACTGGTAGAGGTTTGGCACCCTCAAACTCACACCTTTATTTTCCCTACTTTTGAAGCAACAGTTCTTCTTGAGGAGGTGGAGCTGCTGCTTGGTTTGAAGAGATTTAAGAAAGATGGCAAGATAAAGATCTCGCGCATGTTGAAAAAGGTGACTTCTGAGGAGGTTCTTGAAAGTTTCATGCAGTCGAAAGCCATCAAGGCGGTCCAAACTCAACAGGGGATCAACTTACAAAAGCTTGCAGAGTGGACCATGCGTGCCCTGGAAGAATCGACAGGTGATGATCAGCTGGAGAAACTCGTGAATGGGTTCATGATCTGCTTGGCGGGAGCTCTCCTGTCTCCTTACACTGACAACATAGTGGAGGAGGACCAATTGAGTGCCATTTGTGGAATTTAGGATGGCAAAAGAGTAGGGCCCACCGTCTTGGCTTACCTTTACAACAGTCTCACGGCTTCCAGCATGGGTAAGCCTCCTTTTGGTTGCATACTCCTTCTGAATTGTTAGATTGACTTGCATTTCAAATTTGACCACCACGAGGGGATGGCGACTACCTCAAAAATCTTCCAACAAAGCCCACTCTACCACGTGGCCGATGTGTTAGGCTTTGGTGGTAATGTGGTAAATCACGATCCCTGGTTGAAGAAACGCGAAGACTAGAGAGATCACTACAGCACGATGATGCAGAATATGTTCACTTATGCGCAAACATGTTTGCTTTCATCTGAACTCCTCACGAGGTCTCCCCCAGATGCGGAGCTCCAGCTTGTTGGCGCGACTGAGTTCACTCTTTACAATGCACATCAGTGTTACACTCAAATCGGCCTCCCTCGCCATTCATTCCCAATGTTATCTGAAATTTCTCCTCTGAGGAAGAGGGAGCTGGGTACGGAGGGAGATGCAAATGACGTGAAGGCAATCAAAGCATCGTGGAAGGAAAGTGTTCCACTGAAGGCAATGGTGTCTGTAAGTGAGGACATGGAACTATGGAAAGCTTATGTAACCCAATTGGGGAATTTGAGGCCCGAAGTGCCCAAACCCCTGATGTAGCCTTTTTGTTGTTCTCAAGAAATAAACATGGAGCTTTAGTGCCATTGCATCAAATCTCCTCTACCCCTTTTCTTTGTGTACATGTGGAAATGGTGGATGCCGGGCGACAGCTGACCATCACCGGATAGGAGCTAGAGGATCGGAGCAACTACAGCATGAAGAGTTGCCCCGAGATGTCCTGGAGCTGAAGTTTTCTCTCCAAGTGGTGAGGAGAGAGGTAAAGCGGGGGGAGAAAGGCAAGGACAGAACAGTAGGGAGGTTGGGACGAGAAGAGTGCACGAGAGGCCCAGGCGATGAAGCTCCGGGAGAAACATTGACTGGACACGTCACTCCCTCAGAGTCACTTCAGAGCAGAAGAGAGTTGGGGCTTGCAGTGGAGAAGCTCTTGGAGCTGGTGCAGTCTCCTTTGGTAGAGGAGAGGGGAGCTCAGCCAGTGGCCTCAGATTCAAAGGCTTCTCGGCCATCAGGGTCGCGAGAGAGGTTGAAGGACGGCGAGGAGCAATGCTAGAGATGGTGGGCACGCGTGACGTGACAAGGCGATTACTATGTCACGGAGCTCTAGGAGGCTTCCCAGGGACTTCCATCTTAGGAGAGAGAAGAGAGGCAATGAGAGGGTGGTGAGAGTTAGTGAGTTGGTTGTACACTCACTCTCTTCTCATGACGGGCACAAACCCTTATATAGTGTGAATGAAATGGCTTAGTTTAAACACGGCTGGTTTGCCCTTGATACGTTCCTTCTGTTCTACGCCTCTTTTCTACCACATGGGTTCCCACGTGATATACTCGATGAGATTTCTGCCCAAAACATGGAGTGGTGACTCACCGTGGCCATTATTTTCAAAGGGAATCGACCACGGATTTCAACAATGTCGGCCCCTGGTCCTCTTTTCCGTGTGAATGTCCCCCATTTCTTCTTTGCGATAAAGTAGTCGCAACGGGACAATGGACACGGGGAATCTTTAGACCATCTAGGGACGGCGAGTGAACAAATCACGCCTCTGAATCAATCACACCACATGGCGAAGTGACACACAAAGGTAAAGGGAGAGTCCCTCATTACAAGGGCTGTTGCTAGGAGTAATGATGATAGATCCAGACCGTCTCCCTTCCAATCCTATAAATACCTCCCCTTTCGCTCGACTTGGAAGCACCAAAGCCATGAGAGCTGATTTGAAGAGTGAAAGTTTATAAGAGGGGGTATTAAGATTTGCTCAATTTTCAAGATGGAGGGTGAATCTTGCTTCAGAGCAGAAGGTGAGTCCTCCCTCTCCTCGAACAGGAGTAGATCCGGTAGCAGTTCTCGGAGACTTTCAGAAGTTGAAGGGTAGCTTAGTGAGAGGACCCAATCACAACTTGTAAGATGAACCACTCGTCCCTTCTTTCATTCTTTCTTCCTTTTCTTCCTTGGCAAAGCTCCCCTTTCTCACTTCTTGTGTATGTGCAGAGCATGATGAGATCGCACATTTCTTGGGAGCTAGTGGTTGCCGCATATCGTGGTCTTCTAGACTTCCAGAAGGCCAGACTAGACGTGATGGGGTTTGGGGCCTGTCTGCGGATCGAGCCAATCAAGCTCGACCTCGTCCTCATCCAAGCCTTGCGCAAACGATGGGACCCAGTGAGTCAGGCGTTCTTGATGCCCTAGGGGCACATGGTGCCAAGCCTGGAAGACGTGGTCTAAATCACAAGCCTCATGGTGGATGATGAGGCAGTGACCGGAGTCACCTACGCAGACTACCAAGAAGGTGCCCAGAAGCTACTGGGGTTGGACCTAGATGGTCGAAAGAACAGGTCAGTAGCCAGGGCATCCATCATGGAGGCGTTGGGGCTTACTGATACTCGTCCACGGGATGACGAGTCCTTAGAGGAATTCATGGAAAGGACTGAAAGAGGGTGCCGTGCTGTGTATTGCACAGATTCTGGCAATTGGGAGAGGTCCAACATGGATTTGAGGAGATTTCTCCTCTTTTTACTGGGAAGGTTGCTACTGAGCTCGAAGGGAGGCAACATCGATTGTCGATTCCTGGGGCTACTAGTAGACGTCGAGAGAGTAGGGCAATATGCCTAGGGAGCTGCCTAACTGGCGCATCTGTTTATAGGTCTGTCCCAAGAGGCAGACCGAGAGGTGACTATAAGTGGTTGAGGCGGTCTCTCTCTGATAGATCCAGCCTTGAAGCTAATAACTGTAGGGAGGAACTGTAAGTCACCTCTCGGTAAGTCAATAACTGTTCCTCCCGATCAAGGCAGAGAGGGAGACCGTCCCTTCCCTTCTCGTAGGGAGGAACGGTCTACCTCCTCCGGCCTGACAGTTATTGGCTTTAAAAAAAAAGTGGCTTCACACTATTCATCCAGGTATTTTTATTTTTGTTTTGTTATTTTTATGTATTTTTATTTTTGCAATAGTCCACTTAAGGCACTAATGGCATATGGTGATGTAGTTATGGAGCTATTATTACCTCCCGATAGGGAGAGCTCGGCATTGGTGACCAGTGACGGTGCCGTTAGCCAGACGGTGGTAACCCATTATGAGTACAGCACCTCTATCCTACCAACTGATGGTGTTAAGACGTGAGCTGCAGGAGTTCCCTGCAGCGATGGTAGGATTCTTTTTCCCCCTTTTTTCTTTTTTTTCTTTTATTTTCTTTTTTTGCTTTTGACCAACTAAAAGGATATGTATAGCCTATCCTAGGTGAACTGGAGACCCTACTTAGGGATGGTCGATGTGGACCAACCGTGGGTTACAACAAGCCATGCCCGATTTGGACGGGACCTTTGGATTCACTGTCTGAATGAAATCGAGCCGCTTTGGCTACAATTAGCTATGAGGACCCTAGGGCTAGCCCAGGAATGGGTAGACACGACTGCGCCACCTCGCGTCGGGAGAAAGACATGGGGGCCGACAACCTGCATTGATTGGCGGGTGCGGTTCCTCGAACAGTATGAAGACTAGCAATGGGGTGGCACAATCGTGGAATCACAGGCGCAGGATAGTGAAGACGATCCGCGTCTGTATAAGGCAATGTATGCAGAGCGACTCCAACCCAGGGGGCTTGTGGAGGTAGGCCTCCCGTTCTTTTTATTTTTTTTCTTATTTTTTGTTGTTTTTGTTATTATTATTATTATTTTGTGAAAATGCTGACTTCTATAGCATGGCTGTAGGATGCCTATGATACCATGATAGCGAACTTGCGAGCTCGCTTGGCAGACACGGAGCAACAATTGGGTGACACCTGTGAAGCCTTGAGTGCCTCGGTAAGTGTATATATAATACACACTCCTAATTATGAGCCTAGATTCGTGGTGCTCAGCCACTAATTATCACCTCATGTTGTTATAGTGCGCCCAGATCGACGCAGCCTCATCAGCGATGGGAGCAGATGGCGTCTCTTCAAGCTTGTGGATCCCTACTTCAGAGCTGGATTTGCTCCACGAGCAACTTGCTCGTGCAACGCAGCATGCCGCGAAGGCAGAAGGAATGCTCTCTATATAAGTATGGGTTTCATTGTTGAATCTTTCTTATTCATGCCTTGGCACATATCTGATATGACGGCCATGAAAGACCGAAGAGATGCAAGAGCTGCATGCTTGTGTCACGCAGAGGGAGGCTAGAATAATGGAGCTGGAAGAGGAACTACAGCGTCGTCCAGATAATGACTCTTCTAGGGAAGCCATGGAACTGAGAATCACCCTTCAGTTGGAGAGGGAAGATAGAGAAAGAGAACGGGCAGATAAAGAAAGGGACAGAGAAAGAGAAAGAGTCGACAGGTTGGCTGAGAGGGAGGAGCGTAGGGCCATGGAGGCCCAGTTGTTTGAGCTCCGAACCAGCCTTGGCCTTGTTGAACAATGACTGAAAGATGGTGAGGAGCGCTACCGAAGAGCACGAGAGCGTGGCTTTCGTGTTAGTAGCTTCTTTGCTGCCCCCGTAGATCAACGCTGGGGTGTAGAGATGGGAAGAGGGGCACAGAGCGGTAGAAGTACCGCTTTTCGTAGTTGGGTAGCACCCTCTAGGGCGTCTTGCCCAGAGAGCGACGGGACGATTAATTTAGAGAGAGAAAGTAGAACTTAATGTACAATTTCAAAGAGGAATGAAATAAAATGTTTGTTGTTTGGTTTTCACCTCTTTCTTGCTATCTCGAATCCCTACACACATCACTAAAATAAACAAGTCAGAATTTCTGCTCTGACTTGGCCCCTTGCTCAATAAGCAGATTTCTATTTTGACTGTCCTTGATAATGGGTCAAGGGGCCAAGCCTTTATTAATAAAGGCAAGGTAAAAATATGATGACGAATGTGGCACACAAGCACATGAATGCAAACGAAATTTAAAAGTGGAATGCTACATACAAATGCGATCATGCGAGATGCAATTTTTTTGTTTTTATTTTTCTTGCATTTTTTTGTTGTTTTATTTTTCATCATTTTTTTTATTTTGCATATATCTACATTTTTTTCTTTTTTATTTTTTGTTGTTTTAATTATTACCATTTTTTTGTTGCTAACGCCTGGTAAGCACCCATATGGCACCTAACCTACATGAGAACATGGATTTCTTACTAACCTCCCAGGTATCCTAAGCACACATCTAGGTTGATTTGGACCTCTAGACTCCTCGAATGATAATCCCGCCGGTTAAGATTTATCCTGATGATAATACCGTCATGCCATGCTTAGGCTCCCAGTCGCTTCCGACCGCAGGGATTCACCCAAAAAGTGTTCGAGGTAAATGATTTGCCCGATCCGAGTCTATTTCCTCACAAGTCCAGATGGTATATAATGGAACACCCTGGAACCCTAACGGCCAACCGTGCGACGCTGACCCAGAATCAGACGCCGTCGCACCCATAGGTGACGCGCTTGCATTGGCCTAAGCCCAAGGTTAGATAATAAGACATTAAGGTGATAGACAAGGGTCTTGACCGGCCAGAAACACAAAGACTCCTTCGCAGCGATAGATTTTGCTTTTCAAAGTAGACAACCATATGTGTGTGTTAAAATAATGTCGCAGGTCTTGGCGGGTTTCACCCTTCGAAAACTCCATTTAGCTTTCATCTTCGGGGAAGAAGGAAGAGCGTAAGGGGTAAACCTCTTGAGAGGACCGGCAAACCGTTAACCCGGCGAGCCAATAAGGGCCCACTCAACTTTCCTTTCGGGCAACTTCAGACCAAATCTCGAGCATTTACATCTCATTGCCCCTTTTGTGGATTTGGACTTTTACTTTGAGGGGTTTCATTTATTAGAATCAGGCACGGTTACGATCAGGCTTTTCTTTTGACTTTGGTTTTATCCTTTATTGAGAGAAATATAGTCATTTGACATTGTAGAATCCCTTTTACATGTCTGCGGGGACACTGCCCTCTTCTCGTGCTCTAACCGATGCTCAAGAAAATGGATCCTACTCCTGCCTTAAAAGGATTGAGTTTCTGTTTCTTATGCTCAGCGTTTTAAGGGCGTCGACTGTCTCATTTGGTCGAAGAGAAGAGAATAAAGATTACAGCTTCTGGAGACCTTCTGGGTGAGGCCCCACCATAGGTGATGCTACCGATTTTTGGATAAAACATGTAAGTGTGTACATGTTGACTTCCTTTGAGTGAGCATAGGCCGACGTGGCCAGACAGGGATCTCCACGGTTCTGGTAGACCAAGATCGAGAACCTACCAAGTCTTAATGGGCCCCGTCCTAACATGGAGGTTGGATGCAATGACTTGAGTACATGGTGACCACCAAGCATTGGCATTTTAAATTTTCTATCTTTTTATTCCTTTTCTTTTTTTCCTCCTTTTTTTGCCTTTTGTTATTTTATATACATATTTTTGTTGTTTTCATGGTTTTTAGTATTTTTGTTGTTTTTCTTTTCATTCATTTTTGTTGTTTTGTTTTTGACACTATACGCACCTATCTAAGGGTAGTACTTCTTAAGATAAAGCCCATTCCAAGGGTGAGATAACTTGATCTCCTCAGCATTGACTAGCTTATAGGCATTGTCAGGATGCACAGCCTGAACCACATACGGTCCTTCCCAATTGGGTTGGAGTTTCGAACGTGGGCTGCTAGGTTTTACAAAGATTCTTTTCACTACCATCTGTGGACGCGGGATTTTTATTTCTCTCATCCTTTTATTGTGTTTCATTGTTTTTGAAGATTTCTCCTATTTGTATTTATTGATTATTAGGCGTGCCAGTCACATGTGTGACGATTTCATTGTGCGCTCGACTTGACTTGGTCAGTCGATTGTGAAGTCCGAGTCGGGACCAAAAGTCCGCCATACCATAAAGGCTATGACGTTAATTACGCCCTTCCTAAGAAGGACAACCCTTGATTAAACGCCAAAATAGGAGGCCTCAGAAGGTAGTCAAAATACTAATGTGCGAAATAAAGGCTTCATGCTTATGGAAGAGGACGAATGGAGGGCGGATTTATTTAGTTCAACGGACTAAATCGGGCGGCACAACCTTTAACTTTGAGCCATACCGGGTAAGGATAGAAGACCATCCACGCAGTGGCGGGACGGAATTCGGCTAATCATTAGGGTATTCCCTTTTGACACTTCCACTTGACCGGATGCTCCAAATAGGTTTGTTTCCCCCGAAGATGGAGCCGGATGGGAAGTGTATCGGAGACACTCCCTTGACTCATCAGGGTTGATGACATTGGACTAGATTTCGACAGCATCTCCCCTCAACTTGGAACATGCCCAAGGAGAAATAGGTGATCATCCACAGAGTGCCGGGATGAAAACCGAAAGAGAAAGGCACTGGGCCCTGGCACGGTGTGATGTTGGGGATGGTTCCCCGTTTATTTATTCCATGGGGTGTACCCTGTGACCTGTAGATATCCCTCGAATTAGTGTGGTAGGGTGCTCAAAGATTGGGCAGAGGAGGAGAGGCTCTCGGCGCAGCAATAACGAGCATAGGCAGGCTTCCCGACGCGGGGGGAATGGGTTCTCGGCATGGCTTTAAAGAAGGAGGAGGGAGCTCTCGGCGTGAGGTTCCAAGCGCGGGCCGCGCCGGGAGCCATTCATGGCGCCGGAAGGGTTTGTGGGGTTTTACGGTGCTCTGTTTTGGGGATTTTTTTCTGGGATTCAGATAACGGCTGGGGGGTTTTAGGATGCAACCGAGGAAGGGACCGAGGGCTCTACCAAGTTACCAGATTAACATCAAGGAGTCACATGGATAGAAGGGATTCGAGGGATTGAAGTCACCAGGCGTTCGAACCCTCTGGAACAGGCTTTATGCCATTCATATCGCCGACCATCCAGGAGATCAAGAGATGACTGTCTCTGATCCCTGTAATGGCCCCAATGGCTTGGGAAACTTGAGAGGGCTACAGACTTCGCAACGTTTAAATCATCGATGTCGTCGAGGGAGAGAGAGGGACAAAGCCCAAAGATCCACGGTAAGGATTGGGGCTCTGTTACCTCCTTCCCATCTGAAACAAGCATGCATATAGGCACAAGAAATCACTAGAATTCTAAGCATCCGAGCAATTAATGCACGCGGGGGATAACATACATTCCGAAAGAGAGAGCACAGGGAGAAAAGGGCCAACCAGTACCATTTCATCGGAACAGCCGTGAAATTGCATTTCACTGTTTCATCGTTTACATCATTCATAGAACAAGGGGAAGGAGAGAGGAAAAATAGACTAATACTCTATCTCCTCGACAGCAGGGAGATCTCTTCACTTCGAAAGCGAAAAATGGAATCGAAGCTTATACATCAAAAAAAAGGGAAAAGGGAAGCAGGAAGGAAAGACCACAATAAAGGGAAGGGGAGGGTGGAGCATTGACTCCTCTCCCCCCTAGCACCCCACCTTCTCCTTCCTTCCGACCTCGCAACAGCTTTTCTTCTCTTCTCTCTTTTTTTTTATCTGGCTATCGGGAGATGCCTCTCTTCGCTCCTCTTCGATGGCTCTCTATTGCCTCCCCTTTTTTGTGGCTATCTATTCTTCTTCTCCGCTCTTTGATGCCTCCTCCTTTTTTCTCTTCGAATGAGGGGTTTTTATATCCCCCCTTGGTATCCTATTGGCCGGCCTGTCCCGGCGCGCCTCAATCGTAGGCAGACCTCTCGGCGCATGGGACTTCAACCTCTCGGTGCTGCTTTTGGGCTTCGACAAGGGGATCCCGACGCCACTTTTATAGGCCCATTTAGGGCTTTTTAGACCTCACATAGACTACGGCCTTTATTGGTCCTTCAAATGTATCAGAACCCAAGAAGGCCCTCCACTGGTGACACAGTTTCTATTGAGATCATTCTTAGATTTTCATCAGTCGGTAGACTGGGGTTTCATCGGCATTGCCATCTGAATGATGACAAAGTCGGACATCATCTCATTGGTATCGTCACCAGAACGGTGACAAGACCGGACATCAGCTTTAGCCTGAAAAGACTTCAGCCAGGTGACTGCTATTTCATCAGTGCTGTCGTCTGACTGACTATGGCATCGGACATCAGCTTGGCCGGGAAAAGGCTTCGGCCGGGTAGATGGTTGACGAGCTTCATCATTGATCTTTTACTGTTGGTCTGATCTTCTTTTCAATTCTGTTTCCGCCCTTGCTCATTTTACAGGCGTCAACAAATGCCCCCCACCTGCGGACGGCGTAAGTGCAAAATAAGCGGCACGGGGTCCGCAGGTGCCCTTCATCTTTTGAGGGTATCCTCCTCAATCTCTCTTTGACATTGTCCTTCGGCTTAATCATGTTGCTGTAGCAATATTATGCACATGTATCTTTCATTTTCATGTGTTTTCATCTCCATATCTTCTGATTTTATTGTCAGCACTTTGGAGCCTTCTTGGCCTTGCCTTGGGCTTCTCGGCGGGAGTTGCCTCTCGGCGTGAGCCGCTTCTCGGCGCGCCTGGTTGTCAGTGTGGTCATCTTCGGCGCGACCCTCTCAGCACGGGCGTCTTCAGCGGGCTTCTCAGCGCGGGTGTCTTCGGCGAGCTTCTCGGCGTGACCCTCTCGGCGCGCCCTTTTCTTCCTGCCAACAGGGGGTTCTCGACGCGCTTCTCTTCGTGCCGAGAAGCCTTCCCCTTTCTTTCTATTTAACCTCGTGAGAGGCTTTTTACCCTCATTTTCATCGGCCCTCTCTCTCTCTTCATTTCCTCGGCGGCGAGTTTTTCCCCCGAGAGCCTTACTTCATTCCCCCCCCCTTTTTGACCGATTCATTCTCGGGTAGGTTCATCATACGGGATTGAGTCCCATTTTCTGTTCAGGATCACTCCCTCTTGGTGGGTGACTCCCTATTTTTCTTGGGCAGACCCCGGACAAGAGGAGATGCTACCGAAATTTTTTAGGGTTTCATATTACAATCTTTACAAGACTGCCTCTTGTTTTGGGATTTTCATTCACATCTCTTCTTCGGCTGCAGACACTGCAATGGCTTCCAGCTCTGCTACTGCATCTTCTGGAGCTGTTGGGGCGAGCTCGTCAGCGCAGCCAGACATATCACGGGCTGTAGTAAATTGGCTGAACGTGCATAGCCTGGACTTCGGGTATGACAAAGTTGCTGCCGTTGACGAATCGTCTGATTCTGAGATGGATACAGTATCAACATCGAGGGTATATTCCACTGCAATGGAGACATGCTTCAGACGGGGCAACGACTATCGGCCGAATCTTCCGAAGGACCGCCACTTAATGCCGTTCATCCGAACTTTCACAGTGGGTGGCATGCGAGACTATCGGATAGCCCGTGCTGTCGAAGCTGCCATCCTTGCCGAACGAGATAGCCTGAAGGAGTCGGTGTACCGCCACAAGGCCATCTATTTTCTGGGGAGAAGCGTGACTGGGACGCAGTCCTCAGTATATCAGAGCTGGAGTCGGAGAAGAAAATGTTGACCCAGGCCCCGGAATTTACACCTGCCCGGTGGGATAATGCTAGTGGCCGAGTTCATAGGGAGAAGCCTGGCTACGGTCTATTCCTGGCGCCGATAAAGTGGGGGTACCGAGAAGAACCCTTTGTGTTGAATTGTTCGGCCGTCCAGTTCAAGTATCATCTAGCTGCCAGTTGGTTTGGAGATACCAAGATTACTGACGCCCACCTATTCCGAGTGGGAGCGGTGGAGTTCACCGAGTTTGTTTTAAAGGAATACGCCCCTCTGCTGATCAGAGCCGGGGTATATCACAGTGTCTTTGCTTCTAGATTCCGCTATCCCATATCCCGAGGGTTGTGCTGTGGAATGTTCAAAGTATTCTGCCCTTTGTTCAACATATTCTATACAGCAGAGGGTGAAACATCTCTCGACCTCTGGAGCTTGTCACAGCTTTCTGGTCTGCCTATTGACGCCGAGCCGTATGAGGAGGTCTGCTTGGCAGATTCCGAGAAGGATAGCTCAGATGGTGAAGGCAAGGATTCACTTGGCTATTCCTACCGGTATTTAATGAAGGCCTATCGCTCCATCTGTCTGGCGCATAGTAGAGGATCCTCCAAGGGTTACCATCCTCGAGAGAAAGGCAGCAAGCTGAGGGTCCAGATAGGGCAGTGGATTCAGTATTTCTTTGACGGTCCCTTAAAATATGTAGACTTCCCTTCCATGGGTCCGACTGCCAGCAAGCAGATAAGGGCTCCTCGCTATAAGTCAGCGTTGCCGTCTTCCTTGCGCCGTGTAGGCAATGGTGGTCCAAATCTAGCAGGGGTGAACCCTATCACACATTGTGCGGCTTACTTCACATTTTGGTTGTGCACTTTCGCTCTCCCTCAAGGGGACGAGACAATCATTCGGCCCGAAGCCATATACCTGGCATGCCAGATGGCCTAGGGAATGAGGCTGTCACTTTGCCCAGTGGCCTTGTGTTTAATCTACAAATCTTTGGGGGATCTGTACAAGCATCGGACTCCCCGCTCTTTGAGGACCGTGGGCCCTTTTCATTTCTTCAATGCCTGGGTCTGCAGTCTATTTCCTGAATTGGCTCCTAGAACTCTGCAGGTAGATACAGTGTTACCCAGAATGATTGAATTTGCCAGTGCCGAACCTGGCTCTTTCTCTGATCAGTTGTTCAAAATAAGGGTCCGACTGATAAGGGTACCAGTGGATGCCCCTGGCAGCATTCATTTTTGGAGCTTGATAGCAGGTTCAACTCCTTTGGTTCATTCTCAAAGAGAATGTAAGATGGAAGAGGTGGAGACCTATGTTCACCCCGTTTCAGGGGCTAATGCTGTTCGGTCTATTCTGGAGCCGGAGCTGGTTAGATGGGCCATGGCCATTCGACCCAGTGTTTTAGTCTTCAGGAAGGGTGGTCTGATTCTTCTGGAACCATATTATCCATTTTGCTTCGGGCGGAACTTTGGCTATGACCAGCATATCCCTACATCAGTTGCTTAGTTTCCTCTGGATAGCCGGGCCAAGCACAGGTCCACCATTGTCGGTGATGGCCGGTTATGGTGGGATTTCTATCATCGCCATGATCGCGCAGTTTTCAGAGTTCCCACTGTTTCAACCGTGTTCCCCGTGTCACCTCAGAGTATATCAAATGGTGGAACATTCGGACCAGCTTTTACAGGGATGGCAGGGGTGCATTCTGGGACGTGGCCGAGCGTTCTTTCCTGAAACAACAACCCGGTGATGCGGGACGGACACGAGAGACGACACTATACAGTGCCACCCTCGGACTCTAAATGAAGACGCGACCAGCAATACACACCAGGGAGACGCTAAGCCTGACACTACGAGCTCCTAGTGGCAAACGTCGCTAACAGAAGTACAAGCTCACTCGACGTCCCATGCGAGGGAAAGCGTGGATCGTGCGCGGTTAAGGAACCGGCAGAGTTCAAGGTAGTCAGACTCACTTCCGGACTCGGATCGAGTCGCGGGACGGGTCACTCTCACGCTCACAGCGGTGACATGGACACACGGGCTAGGAACCTACACTCTCGGCAGCGGCCTAAGACCGTATACTAGCTAAGCAATGTAACGCCAAGAAGTTAAGACATTTACCTCCACGCACCCGGCGTGGCGAAGACACCCCGGCTGACTTACGGACCCCCGGTTAACATAATTCACAGCGGTACAAAAGGATTCGACCCACTCCACGCAGGGAGGTAAAAGGTCACATGTGGGCCCCAGGGATCACGTAAATCAGGTTGACAGGCAGCATCTTGATGTCGACTCGACGCGCCGAACTCCGCGTTTTCGTGCTTTCCGAACGGCGGGTTCTGCGGGCCCGTGGGGCCCACGGATGGCGCTGTCCTCCGGATCTATGGAGGTGGGTCCCACTATGATGGAGACCCCTGGTGGCGCGCCTCCACGGACGGCGGTCGGCCGGAGACACCGATTGGTGGCCGGTCGGGTCCGATCTTCAAGTTGTGGAATGGCTGCCCACGGATTTCAGTTCTGTTTTCCCTGCGCGCGCTCCGGCGAAAACAGCCGCTGCGGTCGATCCCGACGTCGGATCGGGACGCATGAGCTATCGGTGGAAAGCTCTCTTCAAATGCTTCAATCTAGACTCAAAGAGATCTGATGGATCTAGCCGGATCTAGACTTTAATAAATTTACAAATCCCTATTGTACAGTAACCGAGACATCAGATTTACAGGGTACTTGTCTGAGAACCACCATTGACCGCCTACTTTCCGTAGGAATCAGACTTCGAGCTCTTCTTAAAATTTTTAGATAATCAAACCATGAAGCTGGGACAATTTTTGGAATTGGATTCTGAGGTGGTGGTGATTTGATAGGATTTTTAGAGTGTCGGGTGGTCAGATCTGGGAACTGGCAGAAAGTACTGTAGCTAGGGAAGAACTCGATTTTTATAAAATATAAGATGGACTCATAAAAATTCAAGAAAATTTGGAGATGGAGGGGATAGTGGATAGAATGCCCAGTAAAATTGGGCGAACCAAAAAAAATCAAAAAGTGGACCTAAGACGTAAAACGCATGGCAGGTGGAAATGGAAACAGACAGGAGACAGATCTGGAAACTGGGATTGGACGAAAATAAAAAAATACCAAATGAGATCTTTATGACCAACCAAAATTCTGAGGACGTGCTGGACACCTCTGGGACATCCAGTAAAAGTCCCAGCTCGATCTGAGGCCATGGCTGAGACTGGAATTTCGTGGAAGTGGTTGTGATATTGCGTGGACAGAACTCCGGCGGTGGCGATGGCGGCTCGTGGCGGCGGCGGCGGCGACCGGAACTGATAGGGTGGAGTCACACCACCAAGAGGCAGCCTTCACAGCTGCAAGGGGGAGAGGGAGAGAGGAAGGGGGCGGCCTAGGCCTTGCTCCAACATTAAGTTTGATTCAAATGGCATTAATTCCACTAAAATGAAAAAATACAACTCTTTATAGGTTACATGCCAAATCCAATATCCACCCTTAGATCTAGGTATGGGGGAATGGATGGCTTGGATTGGATGTGACCAACCACAAAAAGAAATATTTAAAAGAAACCAATTCATAATTTTATCCCATGTGGTCAAAGAGAGGGAGGAAAGAAAGAAAAAAAAAACAACCTAGCCTAATAATGCCAAAAGAGGGGGCGCCCCTTTCTTGGGCCCTTCTTGGGCCAAGTTGCTTCAAGGCTTGTTAAGGCCTTCCACAAGCCCATCTTATCCCAATCTAGGTGGCCCATGTGGAGTGGAGGCTTATATGGGCCTTAAGTGGCTTAAGAACCCAATATGAAGCCTAATGAGGCCTTATAACCCAATATGGCACTTAACCCTTAATGGACCCTAAAGGACTCACCCATTTGGCTTATTAAGAGCCTTACATTGAACCCAATATGACAAACCCAAATAAAACACTCATTACAACCCAATTACAAGGCAAACCATTGCTAAAACAATACAAGGAAATGCTAAAAATGACCAAGAATCAAGGTGGGGCTTCCAAGCTATCCCCGAGCCAAAGAGAAGCTGCTGTAGATCGAGTGGTGCTCCGTGTACGGTACTGATGGCTCGCCGGCTCGTGCCTCTCGCGTGCTCTGGTGTCTGCACCAATTCTCCCCGGGTGGGAGAAACTCGACCCTGTCGAGTAAGGGTCTGCATCGCTCCTGTATCGCTCCAAAAGGTCCGGATCAATCCGCTGCAACTCGCCATGTGTGATCCATGTGTCCTCAGTAGCGGGCCGTCCTCTCCATCGCACTAGGTAGCGCGGGTAAGATCCACTCCTGGTAACTGTCACCTGCTCGTCCAGTATACGATCTATATGCTCACGCTGCCGTGAAAAAGGGGCTGGAGGTGGAAGTGGACACTCAGGTGTGGGATCACTCTCAAGGGGAGGAGATGGCTCAAAAGGCTCACTAGGGATCACCGCTGGGTCCCTATATGCAACAAGATCCGATACATTGAAGGTAGAGCTTATACCATATTCCTCGGGCAGGTCCACAACATACGCATTGGATCCAATGCGTTTCAACACTCTAAAGGGACCGGCTCCGCGAGCTTGCAACTTCTTAACGGTTCCAGAGGGAAACCGTTCAGGTCTTACCCTGATCATGACGTATTCGCCCTCGTGGAACTCTCGGTGGTGTCGGTGGGCATCGGCTAACTCCTTGTACCGTGCATTGCTGGCCTCAATGTGACGACGGATGTCGTCATGCAAACTCCTAACATGCCTAGCAAATGACTCGGCCGACTCCGACACTCTAGCATGGTCAGGCATGGGGACAAGGTCAACGGGTTTCCTAGGCCTACGACCTGTGACAATTTCAAATGGACTCATGTCAGTAGACCTATTCACCGAATCATTATATGCAAACTCAGCCATAGGTAGAATGAGATCCCAATCCCCAATGCGGTCCCTAACAAGACATCTCAAAAGATCACCCAGACTCCTATTGACCATCTCGGTCTGACCATCTGTCTGGGGATGGTATGCAGTGGAAAACTTGAGGTGCGTACCCATCATATGCCATAGTGTCTTCCAATAATAGGAAGTGAACCTAACATCACGGTCAGACACTATAGTGCGAGGCAACCCGAACTTGCACACCACATGAGTAAGGAATAGGCGGGCTACCCTAGAAGCATCCGAAGTCTTTGAGCAAGGGATAAAGAGGGCCATCTTCGAGAAACGGTCAACCACCACATAGACCGAATCATGCTTCCTGGAGGTACGTGGCAATCCCAAAACAAAATCCATGCTGACATCCTGCCACGGGACATCAGGCACGGGGAGAGGCGTATAAAGGCCCGAGCTTTGCTTCTTCATTTTGGCTGTAGCACATGTACGGCACTGAGCCACGATGTTAGCAACATCGCGCTTCAAGCTCGGCCAATAAAATCGATGCTCCACTGCCTCAATAGTCTTGTTCCGACCAAAGTGGCCGGCTAGACCTCCCGCATGTAGTTCCCACACTAGGAAATCTCGAACCGAAGTTCGGGGAACACATAGCCTGCTACCTCGAAAGAGGTAACCCTCCTGAAGCACATAATCATCATGGTCTCTCGAGGGCCCGGCCTGGAGAGTAGTAAAAATCTGACCGAAGTCAGGACAATCAACATAGGCCTCCTTCATCTTCTCTAGCCCTATGACCTCGGCACTCATGGTGGTAAGAAGACATGCTCGCCGACTCAAGGCATCAGCCACCTTGTTCTCCACTCTAGCCTTATGTTTTAGCACAAAGGTGAACTGCTGGAGATACTCAACCCAACGACTATGACGCGAATTCAGCTTCTTTTGGGAATGGAGGTACCTCAAAGCCTCATGATCGGAGTATAAGACAAACTCCTGATGTAATAGGTAATGCCTCCAATGCCTAAGAGCCTGAACAACTGCGTAAAACTCTTTATCATATGTGGAATATCGCAGTTTCGCATCATTCAGCTTCTCGCTGAAATATGCGATCGGGTGGGACTCCTGACTCAAAACTCCTCCTATCCCAACACCCGACGCATCACAACAGACCTCAAACACCTTCGAGAAATCAGGCAGTCGAAGGATAGGTGTCTGGGTCATGCGCTCCTTGATGTCCCTGAAGGCAGCAGATGCGGCCTTCGTCCATACAAATGTGCCCTTCCGGATGCAATCTGTGATCGGGGCAGTGACGGAGCTAAATCCGCGGATGAAGCGACGATAGAACGTCGCAAGGCCATGAAAACTGCGGACGTCATGAATCGTACGGGGTTCCGGCCACTCAACAATGGCCCGGACCTTCTCCGGATCGGCGGAGACCCCAGTACTAGACACAATAAAACCCAAGAAGGTAAGCTGAGGTGTCATGAAGGCACACTTCTGTGGGTTTGCATAAAGCTGCTCTCGCCTGAGAAGAAGACAGACCTGCCGAAGGTGGTCTAAGTGGTCCCCCGTGGTGCGACTATAGATAAGGATGTCGTCAAAGTACACCACTACAAAGACTCCAATGAATGGTCGAAGGACCTGTGTCATGAGTCGCATGAATGTGCTAGGGGCATTGGTCAAACCAAAAGGCATGACCAACCACTCATATAGACCGTCCTTGGTCTTAAACGCGGTCTTCCACTCATCACCTGGCCTAATCCTCACCTGATGGTAGCCACTCTTAAGATCGATCTTTGAAAAGATAGTGGCACCTGCCATCATATCTAGCATGTCATCTAGGCTGGGAATAGGGAACCTATACTTCACAGTGATTTTGTTGATGGCACGACTATCAATGCACATTCTCCACGTGCCATCCTTCTTCGGGGCGAGTAACGCGGGTACAGCACATGGACTCATGCTGTCCCAAACAGATCCTCTCTGCACTAACTCATCGACCTGCCGTTTAAGCTCGACATGCTCCGTGGGACTCATGCGATAATGAGGAAGATTGGGCAAAGAAGAGCCCGGAACAAGGTCGATGGCATGCTGAATATCCCGCATAGGTGGGAGTCTCTCGGGAAGCTCATCGGGAAAGACATCAGCATACTCCTGCAGAATGGGAACAACCTCGGGTGGGAGCTCACCCTCGGAGTCCCGCTCCACCTCTCGGACCGTAATGGCAAACACTGGACAGCCCTGACTAAGCTCCTGCTCCATCTCCCGGGAGCTAATCATCATCAATCTCCTCGTCGAGGGCTCTCCTGGGCCAGAGGTAACGGTCATAGCCCGAGCTGGGGATGGGGTACTAGGCCCGGGAACGGAAGGCTTCGGAGTACTAGGGCCAGTAGGACCCCTAACAGATGGGCTCCTGGGCCGAACGGGTTGGAGGGTGACCCGCTGGCCATCGTGGTCGAAGGTACATGTGTTCGACCGACCATGGAGTGTGGCATCTCGGTCGAATAACCACGGCCTACCAAGAATGATACTTCCCACTTCCATGGGAAGAACATCACACCAGATCTCGTCACGGTAGGAGTGGAGCTGCAGCGGGACCAAGCACCGCAGCCTGACCGAAATGGAAGTGGTATCCACCCATGATACCTGGTAGGGGCAAGGGTGGTCTACGGGTGTGAGACCAAGACGAGTGACAGCGTTCGTGGAGATTGCATTGATACAACTCCCGCTATCGATGACCACCTTGCAAATTTGCTTTCCCAGCCTACAGAATACATGAAGGATAGTGGTCCGACGCCAGTCATCACTGACCTGTGGCTGGGTGAGGATACATCTGACGACCCCCACATGGGTATCATCTAACTGCTGGGCATCCTGGGCCTCACCTCCCATCTCATAGTACTCGTCAGCTAGCTCTTCATCTGCCTCATAGCTGACTAACTCTAGGCCCGCAGGGGTGGTATCCTCGACCTGTGTGTCCCCAATGTGAAGAGATGGGCGAGTGGGACACTGGTTGGCGAAATGGCCAAACCCATTGCAGCGATAACACTGCTGTCGTGATCCACTAGGCTCCCCAATCATAGGTCCTTTACCTTTATCCTCCCGACGGATAGGAGGCGTAGGCAACAAAGGACGTGTGGGTGGTGCGGGTGCCGGTGGACGGGCTATGGGTGGGGCCGTAAGATGCTGGGGACGAGGAAGGTCCCTCGGGGGTAGAGGGCGAGGCCTAGGAGCAAAGGGCTCGTGGCGAGCGGGCTCCTGAGGTCGAGCCATGGGGGCCCTCGGATATGTGCCAGATGAGCCACGGGACTCGACACTACGAAGGGGAAAGGAGCCCAACCGATGGGGTGACTCGAACTCGGCCTCGAACTGTTCCAATTCGAGAGCAATCTGATATGCCTGCTCCAAAGTGGTGGCATTGCGGCGAAAGAGTTCATATTGATAATTAGGCCGCAAACCTCTCCGAAAGCGGGATATCGTCATGGTGCTCTCTTCCGTGACCCCGCACCGCAAGTAATACTCATCGAACTCGGCGGTGTACTCGGTCACGGATCGGTTCCCTTGGGAGATGCTTTGCCACTTGTCAATAAGACGTTGGCGATATGAGGCAGGAAGGTACTTCTCCCTCAATTTGAGTTTCATATCATCCCAGGTACCGATTTGGGGTTGACGTCGCTGGTTGAGCAGGCTCTCCACATTGATCCAATAAGTTTGGGCCTGCCCTTGCAGCTTCATCTTCGCATATCGGACTCTTCGGTGGTCCGTCATCTCAAACCACTCGAAGTACCGGTCCATACCGGCCTCCCAATCTAGATACACCCTAGGGTCCAAGGACCCGCTAAAAGTGGGAGGGTCCGCACGCACACCCCTAAGAATGCAGTCGTCATCCTCGTCATCACGATTCCGTCGTTGATGACGACGACCGTTACCCCCGTGATCATTGTCGGAGGCATAATCATCCACTATAGGCGCCTGTTGCCTCCCGACATCCTCCACCTGAGCCCTTGGCACAGCGGGTTGCTGCACCGGCTCTTGTTGGCCGTTCGTCGGCGCGGGTTGCGCCGCTACTGGGCCCCTCTCTAGGACGGCAATCCTCCCAACAAGGCCTTGAATGGACTGCTCCGAAACCCCGGCCCGATCCTCGAGGACCTTCATCCTCCCTTCTAGACGCGTCCCTATGCCATCCATACGCGTACTAAGACCATACATACGCGTGTCTAAACGATCCATGATGGCCCGGAACATCTCGGCCGTGGAAGACTCATCGGAACTACGGGCTCGGGAGTCCGCCATAGGTGGTGGTGGCGAGTATTGGGTGCCTCGACGGGTGGGCATGCAAAGACGTACGGACTAGGTGACAACGACCGACTAATGCAAACACACTAAATGATACACTTAGACCTAATTGCAATTTGAAAACACTCC
The DNA here is from genome assembly GCA_022559845.1 of Amorphophallus konjac. NCBI lineage: Eukaryota > Viridiplantae > Streptophyta > Magnoliopsida > Alismatales > Araceae > Amorphophallus > Amorphophallus konjac. The sequence continues at coordinate 98,859,269 of CM040127.1, forward strand.
TTTTTTGGTATTTTGAAAGAATGCAATTTAAAACACTTTTTTTTGTTTTGAAAAGAATGAGACTCGACTACACCCCAGACACGGCCAAGACTCGGTACGCGGCGGAGGTAATCGACCCGAAGGTCACTCGCGCAAGTGTGTGGTCTTCCCGGTAGGCGAAGCCTAACGGTCGGACAACACCTTTGGATATACCGAGTGAAGGTGTGTGTGGGGTAACCTTAGACTATGCAAGACTTATGCAACGACTACCCTAGACTCGACTTGCTCTGATACCAAACTGATGCGGGACGGACACGGGAGACGACACTATACAGTGCCACCCTCGGACTCTAAATGAAGACGCGACCAGCAATACACACCAGGGAGACGCTAAGCCTGACACTACGAGCTCCTAGTGGCAAACGTCGCTAACAGAAGTACAAGCTCACTTGGCGTCCCATGCGAGGGAAAGCGTGGATCGTGCGCGGTTAAGGAACCGGCAGAGTTCAAGGTAGTCAGACTCACTTCCGGACTCGGATCGAGTCGCGGGACGGGTCACTCTCACGCTCACAGCGGTGACATGGACACACGGGCTAGGAACCTACACTCTCGGCAGCGGCCTAAGACCGTATACTAGCTAAGCAATGTAACGCCAAGAAGTTAAGACATTTACCTCCACGCACCCGGCGTGGCGAAGACACCCCGGCTGACTTACGGACCCCCGGTTAACATAATTCACAGCGGTACAAAAGGATTCGACCCACTCCACGCAGGGAGGTAAAAGGTCACATGTGGGCCCCAGGGATCACGTAAATCAGGTTGACAGGCAGCATCTTGATGTCGACTCGACGCGCCGAACTCCGCGTTTTCGTGCTTTCCGAACGGCGGGTTCTGCGGGCCCGTGGGGCCCACGGATGGCGCTGTCCTCCGGATCTACGGAGGTGGGTCTTACTATGATGGAGACCCCTGGTGGTGCGCCTCCACGGACGGCGATCGGTCGGAGACACCGATTGGTGGCCGGTCGGGTCCGATCTTCAAGTTGTGGAATGGCTGCCCACGGATTTCAGTTCTGTTTTCCCTGCGCGCGCTCCGGCGAAAACAGCCGCTGCGGTCGATCCCGACGTCGGATCGGGACGCATGAGCTATCGTTGGAAAGCTCTCTTCAAATGCTTCAATCTGGACTCAAAGAGATCTGATGGATCTAGCCGGATCTAGACTTTAATGAATTTACAAATCCCTGTTGTACAGTAACCGAGACATCAGATTTACAGGGTACTTGTCTGAGAACCACCGTTGACCGCCTACTTGCCGTAGGAATCAGACTTCGAGCTCTTCTTCAACTTTGTAGATAATCAAACCATGAAGTTGGGACAATTTTTGGAATTGGATTCTGAGGTGGTGGTGATTTGATAGGATTTTTAGAGTGTCGGGCTTAGTGTCTCCCTGGTGTGTATTGCTGGTCGCGTCTTCATCTAGAGTCCGAGGGTGGCACCTAATAGTGTCGTCTCCCGTGTCCGTCCCGCATCACCCGGGCCGGTATTTGACATCCCCGAGGCCCACCTAAAAAGGATTTATTCACAACATCCGAGGGAGGCAGAGAATTATCTGGCCGGGCGTCGGGCTTTGAAGGAAAAAGGCTCCGAGCCGCCCGCTCCTGTCTTTGCTGCCATCAACGAAGACACTTTTATGAAGAACTTGAAACATCTGTGCCATGTAGGAGGCGCTCGTCTGGAGGCGCAATAGTACCCTTTCCCTGTTGAAGAGTCGCTCCTGACAGTGGTCCCCTGGAAGGGTCCGACAGATAGATTTCATCCCTACAGGACGTTTGTGCGCAGAGAAGATAGGACTCAGACGTACTACAAGCACACGTCTTGGCTGTTTGTTCTGCTGAATGTACATGGGTTATCTGCAGAGAGTCCGATAGCCAGCATATTGAATAAGCCATTGTTTATTTCTTTTCATTATGTCGACGGCTAGGGCATGGACCACCTCGACTTATTTCGATGTCTTGATTTTCATGGTCATAGCGACCTGGCATTTTTAGTGGAGAAGTGCCAGACATTCGGTGATGTCTGTTGGCTTGTCAAGGAGGCTGCTTTCTGCTCCAAGGAGGTAGCTTATCTGTACTGGCTACTTTCTGTCTTTTATGATGGCCCAGCAGGTATGATCTTTCCTTTCTGACTGTAGTGCTTTCTGTTTGTTATTTAAACTCTGCATCTACTGGTCTCATTGCTTCTTTGATGTCTTCAACAGATAGGCCAGATATAAAGCGACAGGGGCTTTACAGAAAAATCATTGCGCAAGCTGAGAAGCCTGCTTATTTTGAAGTCCCTGCAGCAGCACCGACGACCACTCCCCTGCCTTCGGGCAAGAAGAGAAAGATTTCTGCAGTGAAGACTGTAGTTGGGAAGGCCAGGAAGGCTAAGAAGGCCCATGCTCGGAAGTCGGCTTCAGCAGTGACGGACCCTGGGACCCCTCTTCCTGATATCCCCTCCTTTGATGAGTTTGAATCTCAAAGGGAGGGCGCCCAGACGTCAGTCAAGGGTAACATCAACAGCCTGCAGTTGTATCTTTCATCGTCTTTTGCTGAATTTTACAGAAATCTTCGAATCTAACCCCCCCCTTTTTGCACAGCCCAAGAGCCAGTCGTGACACCTTCTGTGGTGGAGACCAGATTGCCCTCCCCCACGCCGGCTAGTGAGGCGGAGGGTAAGTGTGCTTTTTCATGTTCTCTTGCACATTTCGATTATTTATTTATTGTCTCTCTCACGAACCTTTCTCTGCAGTGACGGCCGGTGAGGGGGCTGCAGTTATGGGAGCAGCTGGCGATATAACTCAGCCACAGGAGGGCCATAAGACCCAGACAAAACGGGGCCTTGTCCCTGTGAGGCACATAGTTACCCGGTCTTCATCTAGGCAGCCGTTAGGGACGCAAGTCCCGCCCGTGGATAGTGTGGAAATCTCTTCTAGCAGCTCCGCGACCGCTTCCGAGGCAGAGGGAGAAGGAGCAGATTTCAGCGAGAGCGAGACGGAGGGTATCTCCCAATCAGAGGCCCCACTCGTATGTACTGCCATTGTTCCACTGTTCACCCCCTCCAAACTGCTAGTGCTGTCTTCTGAGGAGGAACTACAGGAAGAATTTGCTGGCTTGGACACCGAGGAAGATATAACTCCTCCCTTTGCTGCTTTAGCAGCAGAGCTTTCCTCTTCCTTGCACTCCTTTGAGGATATCGACATCACATTAGAAGTGGGTCTCTCTTCTTTTCCTCATTATTATTATTATTATTATTATTTTATCTGCTACTTGATGTTGCATTGATCTGTTCACAGGAATCCCCTGTTGCTAGCCCGGTAGCGACTGCAGCCTTTGAAGCCACCCTATCTGACACCTTGGCTATTGTTCCTGCTTCGTCAGCCACCTGTGCAGGCGTTTCTGAGATAATTCGCCCTGTGCCGGTGAGGGTACAGTCTTCTACAGACTTAGCATTACTGGACTTGAGGACCTCGGGGGAGAGTTCGGCCCTCATCCGGGTCTTGGATTTCAGAGCTGAGACGGACCCAGTTAGGGGTTCTGCCTTTATACCGGCCGCAGTGATGACCATTGCGCCGGAGTTAGCAATTCCCATAACAGTAATTATGGAAACTGAACTTTTGCCTCTTCAGTCCGTAGCCCCTGCCGCCTTGACATTGAAGGAACTGGCCGTTGAAGCGGGGATGGAAGAAAGGGAGGCAGCTGCCACAGAGACCGGAGTATTGTCCATAACTGACCCAGAATCGATCTCCGTGCTCTCAGAATCTGAGGAGGAGGTGCCCCGAGAAGAGGATGCTGAAGATGCGGGTATCACATTGGGGACCCAGGAAGCAGCCGCTCCAGCACTTATTAAAGTTTCCCCTACGAGCATTCAAACAGCAACCCCCGAGGAGATGGAGGTGGAAGGCCTCTTGGTTTCATCAGGGACTGCAGAGAGAGCTCAGTTGGCACCTTCAGCAGACCTCCCGTCTTCCTCATCCCAGCCTGATGTTACACTATGGGTGGATATTGACAGTAAGGTGACTTTTGAAGTAGCTCCAGTTCCTTCTCCAGGCTTTGCTTCATCCGAGAGTTTTGTCTGGCAAAATCTGGACATGCTGCGCCAGCTGGTGGAGTCCCAGCCTGGACTGACTTATCTGCGGCTGAAGGAGATAGCCGAGCGTTTCACCGCTGGTCTATAGGCGATGGGCTGTCCCATGGAAATATGGGCCCAGCGGGTTCTATTGTTGCTAAAGTTTATACATCGTCGGGACTTCTTGGCACATATTATGTCTGACAGACTGGCAGCTTTGAAGCTGCAAAGGAAGGAGTGCAAATCTGAGCTGGAGAAGATGGACTCTGTTCTTCAGGAGCGCCAATGCCAACTACAGTCTCTGGCGCAGCGGGAGCAGTTCGTGCGCAACCGGATAACCATCCTGGAGGCTGAACTGTTTGACCTCCGGGCTGAACTGTCGCAGATAACAACTTCTCGGCCGCAGCTTGCGGAGGAAGTAGCTCTGTTGGAGGGGCAGGTGGCATCCTTTCAGGACGAGTCTGCTTGGCTACAGGAGGAGGAGGCTCCACTTCATGAGCTGGGGGCTGCCCCGCATGTAGGGCTTCTAGCCTTCGAAGACATATTCCGGCACCCGTGAATATCTGTTTCCCCCTTTTTGTAATACAATTCCCCCTCAGGGGCCCTTCTTGTATTCCCTTTTTTATTCAATGGAAAGGAATCTTTACACCAGTCTCATATGTGGTTTGTTCTTTACTTATCGCACCATCAATATTTCACGGTGATTTGGCAGCGGTTTCAGCGGTCCCTATGGGAATGGCCCGTACCTAGCAGGAGAGCGTCCACCCCTTCAGAGAAAGGATGGGGAACTCGCTCCACCGCGTGACGGCCTCCGGGGGGGTGCTTTAAACCGAATTCTGTTGTAGGTAGCAAACGTCCTTCTTGGACATACGTGCCGCAAGGGAGACGGTTTGCAGGAATGTGAACGAAGAGGCTCAGAGCATTATCCGGAACGGGCGGATGGTCCATCCCGGGCAGGTTTCAAAGCTAGTCGGGACAATGTGCCAATCGACCAGTATATGATTTTATCATCGATATTGGGTTTATATCGATGCAAAGGAGTTTTACAGGTTTCATCAGAGTAGACGTAAGGTCTAGACTGGGTAGTGGTTATCACAGGTGGGACCTTGAAGGGTACGTGGTTTTCATCAGGACAGACGTAGGGTCTGAACTGGATAGGATTTCATCATTGATCGGGCGAGGTGCCGGTCGATCAATAGCTAGTTTCATCATCGATATTGGGTTCATATTGATGCAAAGAAAGTGTTATAAGTTTCATCAGAATAGACAAAAGGTCTAAACTGGCAGGGTTTTAATTGGACATGGTTTCCTCACTGATCGGGCGAGGTGCCAGTCGATCAGTGGTTGGTTTCATCGTCGATATGGGGCTTATATCGACGCAAAGAGTTTCATAGGTTTCATCAGTATAGACGTAAGGTCTAAACCGGACAGAGGATTTCATCATTGATCGGGCAAGGTGCTGGTCGATCAACGGTGGGACGTATGTAGAGGTGTAGGTCTTGTCGGAACAGACGTAAGGTCTATTCCAGCGGGTTTTATGGCGGGTGGGACTTTGCCAAGAAATACGTAGGTTTCATCAGGATAGGCGTAGGGTCTATCTTGGTAGGGTTTCATCATTGACCGGGCAAGGAGACGATCGATCAAGGGAAGGTTTAGGAGTTTGATCAGGACAGACGTAAGGTCTGAACTGGCCAGGCTTTATCAGACTGGTGACGGGTTTTATTGTCGGTGGGACATGTGGAAAAAAAAGAAATGTAGATTTCATCAGGGTAGACGTAGGATCTACCCCAGAGAGATTTTTATCATCGGTGGGGCATAGAGCCAGATGACCAACGGAAGGCTTCATCAGTGACAGGGAGGTGAAGGCAATGTGCCGGTTGGCATGGAACTTTTGAATTACCACATTACCGACCCAAGCGCCCTTTCGGATTTTCACCGGAGCCAGCCCCCTCTTGCTTTTGCCCACGCGTCCTTTCGGATTTTCACGTGGCGGGGTACCCGATTTTACCTGCAGTGCCCTTTCGGGTTTTCACCACAGCGGGGTTTTAGCCATTTTTGCCCTTGTCCAGAATGCCTGAACAAGTCTGGCGGGGTATCTCTATTTTCAACCCCATTTTTTTATATATATATACTCTTTGTCGTTTTCTTTCTCTTTTCCTTTTTCATTGTCTTTTCTGGGACCAGAACTTTCATCCTATGGACCATGGCGCCATATGTTTATTGTGGACACACGATCATTGATGTGGGTGTCAACATCAATGCAAAGGGAAATATGATTTCATGACCTATTCAGGCGAAGGGTCTGAATAGCTAGCAGCTCGGGCACAGAGCCATTTGCCGGAAATGTGAGTTTCATTGTTAATGTAAGGTTTGACATTAACGCAAAGGAATAGAATTTCATGATCTATCCAGACGGAGGGTCTGAATCGATTCAAAGAGCAGTGTTGTGCTATGTCAGAGCGGACGGAAGGTCTACCCTGGATGGGTTTTAGCGTCGATCAGGCAGTGTGCCAACCGATCGATAGCAGGTTTCATCATTGGTATTGGCTCATACCAATGCAAGGATTTCATATGTTTCATCAGGATAGACGTAGGGTCCAAACTGGATAGGGTTTTCATCATTGATATTGGGCGAGATGCCGATCGATCAATGGCGGGTTTCATCATCGGTATTGGATTTATACTAATGCAAGGATTTCATAGACTTCATCAGGATAGACGGAAGGTCTAAACTGGATAGGTTTCATCATAGATCGGGCAGACATTGACGGCGAGGTGCCGATCGATCAATGGCGGGTTTCATCACGGTGAGACGTAGGATAGGTTTCATCGAGATAGACGTAAAGTCTAAACCGAGCAGGTTTCATCGTGGTGGGTCTTAGACAGAAACAAGTGGAAGTGTTTTATCAGAACAGACGGAAGGTCTATCCCGAGGTGGGCTTATTATCGAGGGAATTTTTTTTGAGCAATGCATGAAGGCTTCAACAGAATAGACGTAAGGTCCATTCCGGATGGGTTTAATCGTTGATCGGGCAAGGCGCCCGTCGATCGACGAGGAGTTTTATGGTGGGAGGTGAGGCTTTCTTTGGAATCACCACATTACTAACCCAAGTGCCCTTTCGGGTTTTCACCGGAGCCAGCCCCCTCTTGCTTTTGCCCACGCGCCCTTTCGGGTTTTCACGTGGCGGGGTACCCGATTTTGTCTGCAGTGCCCTTTCGGGTTTTCACCACGGCTAGGTTTTAGCCATTTTTGCCCTTGCTCAGAACGCCTGAACAAGTCTGGCGGGGCATCTCTATTTTTAGCCCCTATTTTGTCATCTTTTATTCTCTCTCTCTTTTTTTTTTAGAGGGTGACAGGTCGGAATGCCATTAGATCAAGATAAGGGGTGGCTTGGTTAGGGCGGAGTGCCGCTAGACCAAGAGATGGGTAGCTCGGCTAGGGCGGGGTGCCGCTAGACCAAGAAAAGGGTAGCTCGGTTAGGGCGGAGTGCCGCTAGACCGGGAAATGGTAGCTCGGTTTGGGCGGAGTGCCGCTAGACCAAGAAAGGGTATCCTGGCTCGGGCGGAGTGCCACTAGACTAAGGAAATGGTAGCTCGGTTAGGGAGGAGTGCCGCTAGATCAAGAAGAGGGTGTAGCTTGGCTAGGGCGGAGTGCCGCTATACCAAGAAAAGGGTAGCTCGGTTAGGGCGGAGTGTCGCTAGACCAAGGAAAGGGTAGCTCGGCTAGGGCGGAGTGCCGCTAGACCAAGAAAAGGGTAGCTCGGTTAGGGCGGAGTGCCGCTATACCAAGAAAAGGATGTAGCTTGGCTAGGGCGGAGTGCCGCTAGACCGGGAAGAGGGTGTAGCTTGGCTAGGGCGGAGTGCCACTATACCAAGAAAAGGGTAGCCTGGCTAGGGCGGAGTGCCGCTATACCAAGAAAAGGGTAGCTCGGTTAGGGCGGAGTTCCGCTAGAACGAGAAAAGGGTATAGGTTGGCTAGGGCGGAGTGCCGCTGTACCAAGAAAGGGTAGATTTTGTCCGATTACTCGGGGAATGTCGGTTGTGTTGTATGATACAGCTTCAGATGTCTTCCGTTGAGTGGTGAGAATTGGATTTCCCCTCGATGGTTAACAACCACGTAGGCCCCTCCTTCGTAGACCCTCTGTATCACATAAGGACCTTCCCAATTAGCATTCAGCTTCCCTTTTGGGTTGGACGCCATGACTTCTTTTGTCTTGACCATGACGAGGTCACCTTTCTTGAATTCTCGTCCTCTTACGAGTTTGTTGAATGTAGTGGCCATGCGGGCCTGATACATTTGGATATTCTTCTGAGCTCGGAGGTGCTTCCCTTCCAATTCAGCCAGTTCTTCTAGTCTTCTTTCTGCATTGGTCTGTTCGCCACGGGCCAGGCCATATTGGACTGCCACTCTGAGTGACGGGACTTCCAGCTCTAGCGGAACCACTGCCTCTGAGCCGTATACCAGCGAGTATGGTGAGCACCCTGTAGGTGTCTTGAAGACAGTGCGGTATGCCCATAGAGCTTCATACATTTTCTCCTCCCAGTCCTTCTTATTAGAACTGACGACCTTGGCCAGCAAGGTGCAGAGAGTGTTGTTAAAAGCTTCTGCCAATCCGTTTGCCTGTGGATTGTAAGGAGTGGAGGTCCTCCATTCGATCTTATACTTCTCAGCAAGCCGATAGACCTTCTGATTTCTGAAATGACTTCCATTGTCAGATATTATTCGGCTGGGGATCCCGAACCGGAAGATAATGTTCTGCTTGATGAATCTGGCGACCAGTTCACCAGTCACTTCTCTTAATGCTATAGCCTCCGCCCATCGGGAGAAGTAATCTGTTATGGCCAGTATGTACTTATGTCCGGCTGAGGAAGTCGGCAGTGGCCCGACTACATCAGTTGCCCATTGTACAAATGGCCAACTGGGAACTGTAGGGTGCAGAGTCGTAGGAGGCCTTCTAGGCATAGTAGCATGCTCTTGGCATTTCTGGCATGATTTTGTAAATTTACAGCAGTCTTCAAACATGGTGGGCCAATAGTATCCTAGCTTCTTGATTTCTATCTTCATCTTGGGACCAGCCTGGTGGGCACCTGCTATCCCAGCATGTGTTTCTTTCATCGCTTGCCAGGCTTCCTCAGTGGACAGACAGCGGAGTAGAATCTTCTTGCGTGCATCTGCCATTATTCGGAACAGAATTCCATTCTTGAGTTCATAAGAATCTTTGATTCTTAGGAGTTTCATCTTTTCTTCTCTTATCTGCGGCAGTTGTTGGTGTAGAAACCACTGCAGCAGGTGCTGTTTCCAATCAGACGCTTGTTCCGTGCTGATGGTGGCAACTTCGTCTTCTTCGGGGCACCCTTCTAGCATACTGGGGACTTGCCGCCGGTTCATAACGATAATGTTCAGTGTCTTATTTGGTGGGACTGCTAGTGAGCTGGCCAGCTTTACCAGTGCATCAGCCTAGGCATTGTGTCCACGGCTCACATGCTTGAGCTCAATATGGTAGAATTTTGCCATGAGGCGCACAACTTTTTGGTGGTAGGGATTCAGTTATGTCTTCCGCACTTCGAACTCCCCTTGGATCTATTTTATTTCAAAATTGAATCCCCGAATACTCGAAGCATTTGGATACCCATGTTGAGGCTGATATATAGCCCGATTATCATAGCTTCATACTCGGCCTCATTATTGGTGCAGGGCTTGTTTATAGAACAGGAAGTATGCACGACCTCCCCTTCTGGTGATTTCAGCACAATACCGGCTCCAGCCCGTATTCTGGTCTTTCCATCGGAGTCTGTCTCTGTTCTAGATGCTCCATCAAAGAATAGTTGCCACATAACTGACTGGGTCTGGCAGGCTTCGAGTGTCTCATCATCGGGTAACTCAGTCCCTAGCATATCATTTTCCGGCACAGGATGCTCTGCGAAGAAATCAGCCACGGCCTGTCCTTTTATTGCCCTCTGGGGTGTATAGGTAATATCGAATTCGATCAGGATCACTGCCCATTTGCCCAACCGGCCCTTCAGTACTGGCTGAGTCAATATGTATTTGAGCGGATCTGCTGCAGATATCAACCTGACTTCATGTGACAGCATATAGTGTCGGAGCTTCTTGACAGCAAGGACTAGTGCCAAGCAGGTCTTTTCTATGTAGCTGTAGCTTTCTTCAGTTCTAATCAGCCTCCTACTTAGGTAGTACAAGGCTTGTTCTTTGCCTTCTTCATTTATCTGTGCCAGCATTGCCCCCAGGGAACAGTATGTGGCTGCGATGTATAGTATTAAGGGCCTGCCCTTAACGGGTGCCCCCAGCACTGGAGGGGTCTTGAGATATTCTTTCAGCTTCTCAAAGGCTTCCTGACAGCCATCGTCCCAGAGGAACGGCACATCTTTCATCATGAGCTTGTGAAAGAGGTGGCATCTTCCCGACAGATTTGATATAAATCGTCGGATATAGGCCAGACGCCCTAGCAGAGATCTTAGTTCGGGAAGATTCCTTGGTGGAGGGAGCTCCTGGATAGCCTTAATCTTGGATGGGTCGATTTCAATGCCCCTATGCCGGAGAATAAACCCGAGGAATTTTCCACTGGACACGCCGAAGGCACATTTCATGGGATTCATCTTGAGTTCATATTTGCGCAGCCTCTGGAATACTACCCTCAGGTCTTGCAAGTGGTCTTCTCTTCTTTTAGTTTTTACTACCAAATCATCAATGTAGCACTCTACTTTTTTGAAAAGCAAATCATCAAAGATCTTGGTCCTAGCTCTTTGGTAGGTAGCGCCGGCATTCTTGAGGCCAAACGGCATCCTTTTGTAGTGGAATATCCCCTTCGGAGTGCGGAACGCAGTGTGCACTCTATCTTCTTCTGCAATCCAGATCTGGTTATATCCGGATGACCCATCCATAAATGACAGGGCTTCATGACCAGTAGTCGCATCGATCATCACTTCAGTGATTGGCACTGGGAAATCATCTTTTGGGCAGGCCTTATTAAGGTCCCGGAAATCAACACATATTCTGATCTGCCCATTTTTCTTTTTTACAGGCACTATGTTGGCTAACCATGTAGTATACTGATTTTCTTCAACAAAGTCTACATCAATCAGCTTGTCAACCTCTTTGTTAATCTGATTTATTAATTCAGGGCGCATTCTCCTAGAAGGCTGCTTTACAGGGCTAGCCTCTGGGTTTATTGCCAATCGGTGTTGTGCCACATCAGAACTCAGTCCTGGCATTTCATCATATGTCCATGCAAAGCAGTCTTGGAATTCTTTCAAGAACTGTACATATTGTTCCCTGGCAGCTGGCTCCAGCAGTGCATTGAGGAATGTCGGCCTTGGCTCATCTGCGGTCCCCAGATTTATTTCCACAAGCTCATCGACGGTGGCCTAACCTCCATCTTCGACCTCGGGCGGGGCTTCTTGCAAGTCAATGAAGCCTCCCGGGATATAATCTTCTTCAATTTCATGATTCTCTGTTTCATCATACTGGTTATCAGCGGGTGCTGGCTCATCATATACGGCCAATATTGTTGGATTTTGTTTAGTCTGCCCCGAGGATGTGACTGGTTTAGAAGGGAACTCAAAAATGGAGTCTTCCGCCCCCAGAGGTTCTTCTGATGCAGGCTTTGCCGAGGGATCGTCGTTCTGTAGGGCCCGGACTTCTTCCAGGATGCGCTCAAACTCCAGGCATTCCCTCAGCTCTTTGGCTATTTGGTCTTCATCTGGGGTTCCCGTATGAAACTTTGCTTCAGCATGGAACAGATCCTCTTTGCAAGGTAGGTCTTCCCAGCACCAATCTTTCTTTGTTTCATCAGATGTCCCCGTCTCCGGCTGACTGTCTGGGGCTTCATTGCTCATTACGGATTGATAAATGATTTCTTCATCTTCCGAGGGGTACTTGTCATATCCCACCTCGGGAGGGTCTTCATGCTGGTAGGAAACAGAGATGACGTCCACCTCGGCTTCATAGAATTCTTGAAGGGTATAACCCAATCCCGGGTGCTGAGTGATCTTCCTCAGTTCTTTATTATCCCGAGGCGGATCCCATAGCTCCTGGAACGCCTTCTTTTGGGCAACAGGTTGTAGTGATGGCATCTGCATCTTAGAGAACATATGCGAAACCCGTTGGGTAGTATAGTCCAAGCCCGTGATCGGCACCATCCGGTTTGCAGATTCTTCAGGGACCATGCAGTCTTGATCATCGTCTTCGACTGACTCCCCGGTGTAGAATATGATAGGAGGCTTGCAGAAGCGAGGGACTTCCATGGTCTTTAATGGTAGCACCGTGTGGTATTCTATGCTGGCAATGGGCTTGACTAAACCCTACGGAACCCCCACTTGTATGTACTTTTCTTTCATTTCTTCGTCAGTGTCATCCGGGTGGATGCTAGGAGGGGTGATCCGAGCAAAGTCACCAACATAAGAAATGTGAGATACTTCATGTTTCTTGATATAGCCCCTTGGTGGCGGTGGAGACCAATTTCTTGCCTTTGTCACCGGCTTCTTATGGTTGATCCCAGCCTCTTTCTCTTCACCCTTTTGCGACACCTCCGTGTAGTAGGATGCATCGAGCATATGGCACTCGAATACTTCGAAGGGATGCAGATCTGCAAACACCCTTTCTTCTTTTCCTTTGTGGCAGTATTTAATGCATTGATGTAGCATGGACGGCACTATCTGATATTCATGCAACCACGGTCTCCCCAGCAGGGCCTTATACGTGGTGTTGGAGTTGATTACATAAAATCGCACCACGGTAGTGAGGTCCCCCAATGTGAGGTTGAAATCAGCCACCCCAAGGGGCGTCTCACATTTCTGGTTGAATCCCGCAATTTTCATGTCTCTGACCTTGGTAAGCTGAAGATCAAAGTAATATTTTTGGTAGATGCGGTATGGGAGAATGTTCACGGTAGCCCCGGGGTCTATCAATATCCTACTCAGTGGCTGACAGTTCAGGGAGCCCCTCATATACAGCGGTCTGTTATGGCCGGAATTCGGAATCAGCATGTCATCTTCTGTGAATGTGACTGACGGCCTAGAATTCACTTCTGTCAAGAGTGCTTCATACTGCGCCGGCGACTGCAAGGCATCAACAATTTCTTGGCGAGCCTCTTCACTCAGAGAGAGAATCTCCCAGATGGAGAACCTGGTAGGGAGCTTCTTTAGCATTTTCATGATCCGGCTGCCCACCCTAACATTAGACAGTCTCATTCTTCCACCCATCGGGGTTTTGGAGGTTCATGTGGTGCCCGTGGCCTCTGCTGACCAGTGTTGGTTTCATCCTCTGGACTGATTTCTTGGGGGGCTTCTTCTATAGCAACGGCCCCTGGTGCCGTCAGAGAGTTATCCCCTTCTTTCTCATTCTGCTTGTAGGCTACAGGCGCCGATTGCTGAGGTCTCTTGCCTTTATCTGGCCCAGCCTGTATCGACTGCCCATTTTCCAGACTGGATAGAAATTCCAGAAATGTTGGAGTTTGACCTCCTTTCTTCTTTTCTTGGTACAAGCTGGCAGGGGGAGGAACCTGGACACCTCGTACCTCTGGTTCAGGAATCTGGTAGGGTTGTTCCCCTCTGAACATAATGTTATGATTGGCTGGTGGTGGGCGCCCCTACCTTCTTCTGGAGCGTGTTGCATGTGCTGAGGTTGAGGCCTCGGCATCAGCATGGTTGGCTTCTAGCGGGGCATTTGATGTTTCATCCTCATCGTTCTCCCCGGGTGACGCAAAGAGTGCTGACAGGGTGTTGCATTGTACTGTCACGACTCCCTTTTCCTTTTTGCATTTAGACCATCTCTTCTTTTTCTGGGAATTTGGCTTCTTTGGTTCTTTCCCCCAGAAAGGGTCAACCTCATCTTTTCCCTACTCTATCCCCGGTTGCTCTTTAATTTTCAATTCTTCGAGCTGTTCCCAAAGTATACAGTCTTTCACCAGCAGGTGCCCGGGCTTTTTCTGTTCATATTCATCGAGCCCATTAATATACTGCTGTAAACGCCTGGCTGCAGGACTTACTTCCTTATGTGCAGGTAGGGGGACTTGTCTTCTCCGGTTATGAGTGGGGATCCGGATGACTGGCCCTGTCTCAGCTGTGCGCCATACTGGCTTTACTGGAGGCAGTTCAGGTCTTGGTGTGACACCACGGATAACTGCTCCATTGGTATTGGCTGCGGGAGTCTTCTTTCTGTTCTTTATGGGTTTCATCTGCCATCCTTCCTGATCCTTCAGTGGGGTGAGGAAGCAAGCTTCATAAGTATGCCTGGTACATTCTTCAACAGCCTCCTTAGGTAGCTGCTGGTAGATTAAAATCATATTGGCGGCCATTTTTAATGTCGGAGGCTCATGTGGACGAGGTGGCTCTACCTGGTAGTCTCCCAGCTGTAGCTCGCCCTTTTTGACCATGCCTTCCATAATATCTTTGAAGACGTAGCAATCTTCAATTGCGTGCCCCAGCGCACGGTGATATGGAAAGAACAATGGGTCACCTTTCTTTGCCGCATCATCGGGTCTCTTTGGTTCAGGCAATGTTACCTTGTTGAACTTGTATGCCCAGTTGAATAATGCGGCTGTCTTATCTTTCGGGAAAGAGTACGGCTTTCTCATTTTATTTCTCAGAGAGACCTTATCTTTTCTTTCTGCTGTGTCTGCTGGCGGGGGAGCTTCATCTGCCCCCTTCTTCCCTTTCTGTTGCTCGAGGGTTCTGAAATCGACGGTGTTAGCCTCAGAGTGCGATGGTCGTTGATTATTAGATTTCCCTTTCGGCACAGTTGGAGCATTGGCCGTCGGACGCTTAGACAGGAACGTCTCGACCTCCGCCACTATATTGTTCAGCCGGTCAAATGTTCTGACATCTGCACCAATCATCTTTTCCAGTACCTCTCTCCTGAGGCTCTGCTTACATATTTGCACTGCATCTTCTTGATGAGGAGGTCTTCTGCATCTCATAGCTAAGTTCCTCCACCTTTTGATGTAGTCCAGTGCTGTTTCATCTTACTTTTGCCTAGTTGCATATAGTTCTGCTATTGTAATTTCTCTCTCCGTGACGTGAAATCTGTCACGGAACTTTCTTTGCATATCAGGCCAATTGGTCACTGACCCAGCCGGCAGGCTTGAATACCATTCAAAGGCTATCCCGGTGAGGGATGAGCCGAAGAACTTAAGCAGATAAGCTTCATCAGCTGCCAAGTCACCCATAATTGTGGTATAGTAAGCTATGTGCTCCCTGGGAGAGCCCTGGCCATTAAAATTTTCAAACTTTGGCGGCTTACTGACGCCTGGCGGTAGTCTCTTAGCAGCATACTGGGGAGGATACGGTACCCTGTACACATCGTAGGTACTAGCATCATCACCAGTCTTTTCAGACAGCTTCATCTCCATAATCTTTTCAATCATCAGCTTCTGGGCTATGGCTGGATCTTTGTTTTCCGGGAAGAAGTGAGTTTGTTACTGACCGTAAGGAGTTGTCAT
Source organism: Amorphophallus konjac (assembly GCA_022559845.1). NCBI lineage: Eukaryota > Viridiplantae > Streptophyta > Magnoliopsida > Alismatales > Araceae > Amorphophallus > Amorphophallus konjac. Next base: position 98,874,807 of record CM040127.1, read on the forward strand.
CACAGTTGCGCGCAAGGCCGGCGCGGCAGGCTGCGTCTGAGATACAGAGGGCTAAGCTACCGTCTGCTACAGAACGGGTTGGCTCGGCGCTTTGCCCTTATCAGTCGGGAGAGGATTAGCTGGGATAGCTATTTCTGTTGAGCTGGCAGTCTGCCCCACAGGCTCGGCTTGCTTGGAGACCGGTGTAACTTCATGCCTCTCATTTAGCTGTCTTCTGAGAGCATTGATCTCCTGTTGATATCTTCTAAACATCATCTGGATCATGGGATCCAGGGTTGACGGGATCTGTAGATCTTCTGAAGCCCCCTCAGCATCATCGACGAAGGGATTATCTTCATCTTCTGCTGTCACCACATTAACTGTCATAGTGGTGATCTTGCGGACTTCATCATTAGTCTTTATTTTTTACTTGGCCGCCTGACTTCTCCTTGTGACGGGACCTGGTCTGGTTGCCAGTCTGAGCAGTTCATCTGGCTGTGTCGGTAACATATCCTGCCCTTTGACAAGCCCGGCCATATTGCAGACAAAGATCTGCATCTTTTCCCTCTGCCTGTAGACTTTCCTTCTCACCTGATCGGGGTATTTGAGCCGGTCAAAGACTGATATTCTTTCTCTAGCTTCTTCCCTGTGCAGGTCTTCTTTCCCATACCCGGCTCTGTGGCCTTCTTCATAGTCATTGGAATCGGAGGAGGAGACTCTGAGCATCACTTCTTGAAGGGTTTCTTCTTCTTCTTCATCCATGGTGCCCAAGGCCCGGGATAATCTTTGCTGCCCGAGGGCGGAGTTCCCCAGGTAGTGAAAGTAGTCTTGAGCCACTTGTTTCATCTCTTCTTGATTGTGCCTTCGTGGCTCTGGTTGGAGCATCAATCTTTACTGGCTCTTCTGCTGATATGCCAGTCTCTCCACCTGAGCAGTCAAGTGCTCGGCTTTGCAGTATTTGAATATATCGGCCTGTCTGGCACAGGCCCTTGGTCTTCTTAGAGTGGCAGCAGCGACTGGTTCGCTTATTCTCATTTCCTCTTCCTCCCTAAACCTTCTACTCCCATCTTGGCAGCGGTTGGCAGCATCAGCATAATTCTTCCTTTCCCATCTTTTGCCCCCAGCCATGGGGTGGGTGACCGTGAGGTCTTCCTTCTGCTCATATCTTCTGCCCCTCATACTGGGGCGAATAGTAGTCAGATTTCTTCCTTCATTCTCTTCCTCATCTCTCCTACCCCGAGCCCTGGAGTGAACAGCAACAGCATTTCTTATGTCTTTTCCTTCTCCTCTTCTGCTTCCTGCCCTGAAGCGGACAACAGTGGTATCAACAATGTTTCCTTCCTCTCGAGCTGGGACCCAGCTCTGGATTTTCTTCGGCCGCCAGATCTGCCTGAACTTGGGCGGCTTCGGTGCCAGTGGCCTTCTATCCTCCTCTTTCATGTCGACCCTCATGGCAGCTAGTACCCGGAACCTGTTGGTAGTAGGCACCATCGAGACGATCACGTCCGGCTTGACCGCCCTTGGGCAACCACTGAGGTTTACCCGGACATCTCCAATCAACATTGTCTTTCCTGAGTTGGATATCCGACGACCCGCAACAGTGGATCGGGCTCTCCTGTCGGATCTCCTCCTTCTTCCAGCAGCGAAGTATGTGCCCCTTTTCGCCTCGTGATGGACGAAGCAGGACACGACCTCAGAAGTATCCTGCATCACCTGGCTCATCTTGGGGCTGGTAGCTTGCGTCAATGTCTCGACAACAGTCCTTTGCTCCTAGTTGTCAATTTCGAGCAAGTCAGTGAAGATGAGGCCCAGGCAGTTGGGCATCCCGACAGCAGGCAGCATCGATCCGAACGAAAGAGGTACCGCTATGTAGCCCTCTCAAACATGCACATCGACCGCTTGTTGATCAAAGCATACAGACATGATTCCAGCCGTCATCGTAGCTTCCTGAAAATAGAGAAAGCACGGAATCAGAAATTTGAGGGGGGGCCCACTGAGCCTCCTATTTTGGCGTAGAGATGAAGGGAGATAAAGTCCCACCGGGCGTGCCAGACTTGTGGACGCGGGATTTTTATTTCTCTCATCCTTTTATTGTGTTTCATTATTTTTGAAGATTTCTCCTATTTGTATTTATTGATTATTAGGCGTGCCAATCACATGTGTGACGATTTCATAGTGCGCTCGACTTGACTTGGTCAGTCGATTGTGAAGTCCGAGTCGGGATCAAAAGTCCGCCATACCATAAAGGCTATGACGTTAATTACGCCCTTCCTAAGAAGGACAACCCTTGATTAAACGCCAAAATAGGAGGCCTCAGAAGGTAGTCAAAATACTAATGTGCAAAATAAAGGCTTCATGCTTATGGAAGAGGACGAATGGAGGGCGGATTTATTTAGTTCAACCGACTAAATCGGGCGGCACAACCTTTAACTTTGAGCCATACTGGGTAAGGATAGAAGACCATCCACGCAGTGGCGGGATGGAATTCGGCTAATCATTAGGGTATTCCCTTTTGACACTTCCACTTGACCGGATGCTCCAAATAGGTTTGTTTCCCCCGAAGATGGAGCCGGATGGGAAGTGTATCGGAGACACTCCCTTGACTCATCAGGGTTGATGACATTGGACTAGATTTCGACAGCATCTCCCCTCAACTTGGAACATGCCCAAGGAGAAATAGGTGATCATCCACGGAGTGCCGGGATGAAAACCGAAAGAGAAAGGCACTGGGCCCTGGCACGGTGTGATGTTGGGGATGGTTCCCCGTTTATTTATTCCATGGGGTGTACCCTGTGACCTATAGATATCCCTCGAATTAGTGTGGCAGGGTGCTCAAAGATTGGGCAGAGGAGGAGAGGCTCTCGGCGCAGGAATAACGAGCATAGGTAGGCTTCCCGGCGCGGGGGGAATGGGTTCTCGGCATGGCTTTAAAGAAGGAGGAGGGAGCTCTCGGCATGAGGTTCCCGGCACGGGCTGCGCCGGGAGCTATTCATGGCGCCGAAAGGGTTTGTGGGGTTTTACGGTGCTCTGTTTTGGGGATTTTTTTCTGGGATTCAGATAACGGATTGGGGGTTTTAGGATGCAACCGAGGAAGGGACCGAGGGCTCTACCAAGTTACCAGATTAACATCAAGGAGTCACATGGATAGAAGGGATTCGAGGGATTGAAGTCACCATGCGTTCGAACCCTCTGGAACAGGCTTTATGCCATTCATATCGCCGACCATCCAGGAGATCAAGAGATGATTGTCTCTGATCCCTGTAATGGCCCCAATGGCTTGGAAAACTTGAGAGGGCTACGGACTTCGCAACGTTTAAATCATCGATGTCGTCGAGGGAGAGAGAGGGACAAAGCCCAAAGATTCATGGTAAGGATTGGGGCTCTATTACCTCCTTCCCATCTGAAACAAGCATGCATATAGGCACAAGAAATCACTAGAATTCTAAGCATCCGAGCAATTAATGCACGCGGGGGATAACATACATTCCGAAAGAGAGAGCACAGGGAGAAAAGGGCCAACCAGTACCATTTCATCAGAACAGCCGTGAAATTGCATTTCACTGTTTCATCGTTTACATCATTCATAGAACAAGGGGAAGGAGAGAGGAAAAATAGACTAATACTCTATCTCCTCGACAGCAGGGAGATCTCTTCACTTCGAAAGCGAAAAATGGAATCGAAGCTTATACATCAAAAAAAAGGGAAAAGGGAAGCAGGAAGGAAAGACCACAATAAAGGGAAGGGGAGGGCGGAGCATTGACTCCTCTCCCCCCTAGCACCCCACCTTCTCCTTCCTTCCGACCTCCCAACAGCTTTTCTTCTCTTCTCTCTTTTTTTTTATCTGGCTATCTGGAGATGCCTCTCTTCGCTCCTCTTCGATGGCTCTCTGTTGCCTCCCCTTTTTTGTGGCTATCTATTATTCTTCTCCGCTCTTTGATGCCTCCTCCTTTTTTCTCTTTGAATGAGGGGGTTTTATATCCCCCCTTGGTATCCTATCGGCCGGCTTGTCCCGGCGCACCTCAATCGTAGGCAGACCTCTCGGCGCGTGGGACTTCAGCCTCTCGGCGCCGCTTTTGGGCTTCGACAAGGGGATCCCGGCGCCACTTTTATAGGCCCATTTAGGGCTTTTTAGACCTCACATAGACTTCAGCCTTTATTGGTCCTTTAAATGTATCAAAACCCGAGAAGGCCCTCCACTGGTGACACAGTTTCTATTGAGATCATTCTTAGATTTTCATCAGTCGGTAGACTGGGGTTTCATCGGCATTGCCATCTGAATGATGACAAAGTCGGACATCATCTCATTGGTATCGTCACCTGAACGGTGACAAGACCGGACATCAGCTTTAGCCTGAAAAGACTTCAGCCAGGTGACTGCTATTTCATCAGTGCCGTCGTCTGACTGACTATGGCATCGGACATCAGCTTGGCCGGGAAAAGGCTTCGGCTGGGTAGATGGTTGACGAGCTTCATCATTGATCTTTTACTGTTGGTCTGATCTTCTTTTCAATTCTGTTTCTGCCCTTGCTCATTTTCCAGGCGTCAACACCATCTCACCGACATTGAATTTTCTCTCAATAACCTTCTTTTGGTAAAAACGTGCAAGTCTATTTTGATATACACGAGCATGCTCGGCTGCGGCCAGGCGCTTCTCATCTAAGAGTTCCAATTGGGCAAGAAGTGAGTCATGACGTTCGTCGAGTAGAAGTTCTTTATCCAATTGTACTCTAAGAGAGGGAACTAAGATCTCGTACGGAACTACCACCTCCATTCCGTAGGTAAGGGCGAACGGAGTTTGCCCAGTGGGGGTACGGATTGAAGTGCGATAGGCCCATAGAGCTTCAATAAGCTTTTCTGGTCAATCCGAGAATCTATTAGACCCACAGGTTTTTTTATGATTTTAATCAGTGTTTTATTAGTGGCCTCTGCTTGGCCATTGCCTTGTGAAAAATATGGTGATGAATGATGCAATGTAATTTTATACCTTTGGCAGAGGTCCTGAAGGTCCTGAGAAATGAATTGTGGCCCATTATCGGTGATGATAGTTGATGTGACACGACCTTGGACTTAAGCAAGCAAGCACATTCGTAACCTAAATGGGCCAATTTGGGCCGCCGCTCTCTCGTCGCTCACCTAAGCCCGGGGTAACTTGACAATGCCAAGGTGAGGTTGAGGGGTTGGGCCCTTGCTGGTAGAGGGCCAGCAAGGCCAAGACTTGATTCCCAATGGATGTGGAAGTCCAAGACAATGGGGCCGACCAAGTGCCAAAGGCACCGGTTTCTCTCTTTTCCCATGGTGATCACTTATAGCACAAGAGCTTAAGGATCGGGCTCTCATTCACGTCCAGCGGAGTTTATGAACTAATATTGAAAGAACAAGCACAAATTAGAGTAAGTTTGGAGCACTTACTCGACCGGTTTGAAGAAACCGGTCCCGCTCGGAGACGAGGGCGAGCGGGGAAGTGTGGGTTCCCCACACGCCGCGCTGGGGTAGCTTGACCTGTTTAAGCTATTACAACACTACACCCCATGCAAGGGGGGGATTGTGGGGAAGGGAAGATGATAGTTACAATCAAAACTACCTCCACGCAGGGAGGGGCCTTCAGCTGGCCAAGCGGGGTGGGGAAAACTAGGGCTAAAATAATGATGAAGCGAATATGCTGAATCTGCCTTCTCTCAGAAATTATGGATAGACAGTCGGTACTGTGGATGCAGAACGTGATCAGGAATTTTTTCGAGGGCGAGACCAGTGGGAAAATCTTTGTTTCTGGAACTGGAGTGCCTCTGAATTTTTCCGAATTCTTCTGGGGTCGCTGCTGGCCTGGGCAGGAGCTTGAATAGGGACGATGATTCTCGGACTGACAGAAACTTGTTACTAACAGCAGGAAGAAGAGGTTGCCTTGGCCGCTTCCGAACTCCGAATCAGGTGCCGCTAGAGCCTATGGAACTGTGGACGAGTCATCTTTGCAACAGAACTGACGGGGAAGCCGAAAGATGCCAGAGAAGATCAGGGGACCCAGAACAGTGAGTGGGGGTCGGTGTAGACTGTGGGAAGTAGAGTCGCACACCTGAGGAAGAAAATTCGTAACTTCTGCTGCCGGATGCCGAACAGAGTTCTGCTTCTTGATTATGAAAGTAGACAGGAAGGGGAAGAACTTTGTAGAAGATCTCATGGCCTGATTCCTCCGGGGTTTGACGTAGTGAAGCTTTCTCTCCGGATCAGGATCTCTGCAGAGCTAGCCCCTGGTTTCCAACCGCTGGTTGCAGAGGATGCCCCGACAGCTCCCGAACTCGGAATCGAGCACCGTCAGAGTCGTTGGAATCATGGACAAGTCCTCTTCACATAAAAACTAACGGGGAAGCCAAACGATGTTAGAGAAGATCAGGGGATGCAGAACAATGGCGACTGGTCAAAGCAGACTGTGGGCAGTAGGGCCGCATAGCTGAGGGAGAAAAAGGATAACTCTTGCCACAGGATGCCGAACGGAACTCTGCTTCGTTATTCTGAAAGTAGACAGGAGGAAGAAGAACTTTGCAGAAGAACTCTTGGTCTGAGTCCTCTGAGGTTTGTTGTGGCAGAGCTTCTAATCTGGTTCTGGTACACAGCCGGGACAGCTCTGCACAGTTGTGGGAGAACGGCGCTCTCGGGCAGTACACAGCTTGGATGAGGATGAAACCACCGCCGTTGCGAAGAAGATTGGGAGACGCTTCCAACGATGGCTCTTGATCCTTCAGAAACGTCCGGAGGAAGCCGTGGTCACCTCTGCAAGCTGCTGCTCTTCTATAGATCTTCGGTTGAGAGCTGTAGGTTGAAGATGATGGGGGGAATGGGGTATATGGGAGGAGAAATGGGGGTGGATGAGTGTGGGGAAAGCCCGGGCTGTGAGGGGGTCTAGGAGGGGGTGTTCTAAGGTGGGGGAAGGGAAGAATGGGGTCTGGAAGGGGGTCTAACAGGTGGTGGGAGGAGGAGCTACGAATTTGGGAGGGTGGGGGAGAGGAGAAGGTGAGGGGGGCACAAGTGAGTGGAGGGAAGGTGAGTTTGAATTTTGCTTAATGAAGGGTATTCAATGGTGGTCTTGGGGATGGGAGGGGTTGTGTTGGGGAAGGGAATGGGTGCTTGGGGTAGTGGGAAGGGTGCTTGGGAAAGTGGGTGGGTAGTTGGGGGTTGGGGGTGGAGCTAGGATTGGTGGAAGCTCTCTTGGGACTAGGGGGTGGAGTAATGGGATGTGTGGGGAAGGAGAGTGGCCTTTAATGGGGTAGGTGGGAGAGTGGAGGTGGTTGGGAGGGGAGGAGAGAGAAGAATTTCGAAATTTGGTGTGAAGGAGAGAGAAAGGGGAGTGAAAGAGAGAAATTAAGAGAGGGATGGGTGGGGAATCTCTCCCCTAGGGTTTCTCACCCAAATAATGGAATCTCTCCACTAGATAAGAAGTGTAAACTCTCAAAATGGCAAGTTTTTTCATTCATTGATTCATTAAGTTGAAATGGGGGGGAATGGGGTCCTATATATAGGAAACCCACATTTCTACAAAAGTCCCTGACAATTGACTCAATGACAAATAACCGAGGGTGTAGGGGAGAGCCCTTGGGCCAAGCCCAATGAATTGGGCCCAATAGCTAACTAGACAACCTAATGACACTCAAACTTAGGGAAATGAACACAAGACCTAGGAACATGACTCAAATAAAAGGGAAAATACATCAAATGACTCAAATAAAAATTACATAGGACTCAAAATTAAATGACTAGACCATGCCGGATGCAACCGGGGCGAGGAGACAAGCTGTGAACGTGGGCATGGGAGGTGATGTCCCCATCATACTCCCGGGATGCGGAGAACTCGACTCCGTCAAGTAAGTGTCCTTCCCTCCTTGGAGGGTGTAGAAGTGGTACTGCCCTCAAGTCTTCCGAACGAGACCGATCCATCCACCTGCCGAGGTAGCGCTCGTATACCTTGCTCCTGGTGGTAGTGACTTGTACATCCAATATTTGTTCAATTTGTTCACGCTGGGCTCTTGTGGTTGGTGGCCTCTCCTCACGGGTGGGTGCTCTCTCAATGGAAGAAGTAGGCTCAATCTCCATACTAGGTACCACCGTGGGTCCCTTATATGGCACTAGGTCGGCGACATTGAATGTGGGACTTATTTCATACTCCTCAGGGAGATCTAACTCGTAGGCATTTGCACCAATGTGCCTCAAGACCTGGAAGGGACCAGCCCCACGTGGCCTCAGTTTAGAGCTGGCTCCTAGGGAGAGCCTATCCGTCCTTACCATCACAAAGTCACCCTCATGGAATTCTTGGTGACGCCGATGAGAGTCGGCCCGCCTCTTATAAGCCTCATTCTTTTTGCTTATGTGCTTGCAAAGGCTTTCATGTAATTTTGTGAATATTGACATTCTAGGGGTGATGGGTGGACCTGGACAACCAAAAGTAGACCAATCATGCTTTGATGCCAAGAAGACTTTGATGGATTTTGGAGGGCCGGGGCAACCATATGTGGACTTATCATGCAATGTTGTCATGTAGACTTTGGTGGGCCTAGGTGGGCCGGGGCACCCGTAGGTGAACCTATCATGCAAAGTGGTGATGAATGTAGGGGGACCCGGACATCCGTAGATGCTTTTGACATGCTTAAGACCCATGATAAATGAAGGTGGACCAATACATCCAAATATGGGCCACTCATGCTTTCTACTTGACATGTGGGTGGAATGAATGAATGGACCCAACATAGTGTTCATGCCAAGTGGTGTGGTAGGCCTAGACACATGCATGCGTTTCCCAAAGGTGACCTCCATGTGTATAGGTGTGGGACAACTTTTGAACTCCCATTGGAAAGGATCGAATGGATCTAAGAAAGTGGTCATCATGGGGTGAGGCACAACCTTATTACCTAGGGATATGTGGCCCAAGGTCATGGCTCCCAAGGTGTAACCTGGGTCATAGATGAGGTGGGTTTGGCCCAATATGGTGGGTGAGGGTAGGAAAGGGTGGGTGGTTGATAAGATGGTTGGGTCATATGAGTCCCTTGACTCCCATTGGAATGGATCATATGGATAATAAAATGGGCCACCTAGGGGGAGGAACTCCATGTCATCAAGATCCTTAAAAGGTGCTAAGTCATCCTTCTCCATTATAGTTGGGCCAATATTCTTGACAAGTGAGTCGGCAATGAGTGGAGGGCTTGGCTTTCTACCCGAGATAAGAAGCTCTAAATCGAGGAGAAGGTTGGGCTTATCGGGTGTAGGGAGGAATAGAAGGAGGTCGCTAGTGTAGCAACCAATGGTGCAAACCGAGGTGATAGACCATATGCATAGGTGTAGGAGGCTAAGGCTCCTAGGTTGTTCGACCATAGGGGTCAACATGCTAGTCATCTCTACTTGCCATGCTATGCCCTTGAGGAGGTCCTCTAAGGTCTCCACTTGATAGGATGCTTGGATTGTGGTGTGATAGGAGAAGAAGGGCACTATGGGAAGGTCTCGTTCTATGGGAGGGAAAACATGGGCCGGGGTCTCTCGAATTGGGCTCTCCTTTAGCCAACGAACAATAGGTTCTCCTAAGATGAGCTCCGCCCCAACTAGAGAGGGTGGTGTAAGGCAAAGACCATCGTGTGAGGTTCCTTCTTCAGCTTGGACTTGGGTTTCCTCCAAAGTGGGGGGTGGGTTTGGAGTGCTCACAACTATTGGATTGGGTATGAGTTCTGCTACCAAGGAGGTGAGAGAGTCTTTTGGGGTGATGAGGGTTTATGTGTGGTGTTCCCAGGGTAGAGGGTAAAGGGAAACTTGGATTGGGATTGGTAGGATGTGGTTTGGGAGTGGAAGTAGTGGAGGTCTAGGTTGGGGTAGGATGGGGTTTGGAAGTGGAAGGTGGGTTGGGTGATAGGATTTGGGTTGGGTGGTGGTGGCCGTCATGGTTCTAGGTGGAGGGATGGACACGGGGTCTACTTGGGTTTGAATGGTGAGAATAGGGTGAGTGGTGGTCCTTTTTGGGGAAACCGGGTCGGTTAGGGGTCTCTTTCCCTTGGGATCGATTGGTTGTGGAGGGGTGGTAGTGGTGGCCAATTGAGTTTGGATAGATAGATTTGCGGAAGGAGGTTTTGGTTGGAGTGTGGGGATCCTCATGGGATTTGGTGGAGAGGTGGTTGTTTGGTTTATTTGGGTCTTAAGGGAGAGGACTTGGTCGCGAAGTGTTGTTATGATGGTTGAGAGATGAATTGTTGGGGGTGGTGGGGGTGGAGACCAAAGGTTGGTCTCAAGTTGGCCGGGTGGGGATGGAGGAGTGGTAGTGCTCCTCGGGTTAGGGGTGCTTGAGTAGGAGGGGTGGGAATGTTTGGGGATGTAGATCTTTCTAAGTTCTACCTTCATCTCTTCCCATGAGTGAATAGGTTCTTGGCTTCTAACCCTCCTTAAGCCCTCTATGTGTTCCCACTTACTCTTGGCTTGACCCCGAAGTCGTCCCTTGGCCTTTCGGACTCTCGCGCATCCATATACCCAAGTCTTTTCAGAGTACTTTTCTATGGTAGCCTCCCACCTAAGATAGTCACTAGAATGTGATCCGTCAAAGGTAATATCCCTATCTAGGATGAAGTCTATGGGTGGTGAGTAGGCTAAGTAGGTGGCCATGATGATCGGTGGGGATCAATGCAAGGGTCGGATTGATGATGACACCAATGCAAGAATGCCCTAGGACTTGACTTGATAGAGACAAGTCAATGACTTGCTCTGATACCAATTGATGTGACACGACCTTGGACTTAAGCAAGCAAGCACATTCGTAATCTAAATGGGCCAATTTGGGCCGCCGCTCTCTCGTCGCTCACCCAAGCCCGGGGTAACTTGGCAATGCCAAGGTGAGGTTGAGGGGTTGGGACCTTGCTGGTAGAGGGCCAGCAAGGCCAAGACTTAATTCCCAATGGATGTGGAAGCCCAAGACAATGGGGCCGACCAAGTGCCAAAGGCACCGGTTTCTCTTTTTTCCCACGGTGATCACTTATAGCACAAGAGCTTAAGGATCGGGCTCTCATTCACGGCCAGCGGAGTTTATGAACTAATATTGAAAGAACAAGCACAAATTAGAGCAAAGTTTGGAGCACTTACTTGACCGGTTTGAAGAAATCGGTCCCGCTCGAAGACGAGGGCGAGCGGGGAAGAGTGGGTTCCCCACACGCCGCGCCGGGGTAGCTTGACCTGTTTAAGCTATTACAACACTACACCCCATGCAGAGGGGGGATTGTGGGGAAGGGAAGATGATAGTTACAATCAAAACTACCTCCACGCAGGGAGGGGCCTTCAGCCGGCCAAGCGGGGTGGGGAAAACTAGGGCTAAAATGATGATGAAGCGAATATGCTGAATCTGCCTTCTCTCAGCAATTGTGGACAGATGGTCGGTACTGTGGCTGCAGAACGTGATCGAGAATTTTTTTGAGGGTGAGACCAGTGGGAAAATCTTTGTTACTGGAACTGGAGTGTCTCTGAATTTTGTCGAATTCTTCTGGGGTCGCTGCTGGCCTGGGCAAGAGCTCGAACAGGGACGCTGATTCTCAGACTGACAGCAACTGGTTACTAACAGCAGGAAGAAGAGGTTGCCTCGGCCGCTCCCGAACTCCGAATCAGGTGCCGCCTGAGCCTCTGGAACCGTGGACGAGTCTTCTTTGCAACAGAACTAACGGAGAAGCCGAAATATGCCAGAGAAGATCAGGGGACCCAGAATAGTGAGTGGGGGTCGGTGCAGACTGTGGGAAGCAGAGTCGCATGCCTGAGGAAGAAAATTCGTAACTTATGCTGCCGGATGCCAAATGGAGTTATGCTTCTTGATTATGAAAGTAGACAGCAAGGGGAAGAACTTTGTAGAAGAGCTAGTGGCCTGATTCCTCCGGGGTTTGTCGTGGTGAAGCTTTCTCTCCGGATCAGGATCTCTACAGAGCTAGCCCCTGGTTTCACCGCTGTCAGTGGATGCCCCGACAGCTCCCGAACTCGGAATCGAGCACTGTCAGAGTCGTTGGAATTGTGGACGAGTCCTCTTCGCAGAAAAGCTGACGGGGAAGCCAACCAATGTCGGAGAAGATCAGTGGACGCAGAACAATGGCGACTGGTCGAAGCAGACTGTGGGCAGCTGGGTCGTGTAGTGGAGGGAGAAAAAGTATAACTCCTGCCACAGGATGCCGAACGGAACTCCGCTTCGTGATTATGAAAGTAGACAGGAGGAATAAGAACTTTGCAGAAGAACTCTTGAGCTGATTCTTCTGAGGTTCGTCATGGCAGAGCCTCTAATCCAGTTCTGGTACTTAGCCAGGGCAGCTCTGCGCAGTTGTGGGAGAACGAAGCTCTCGGGTAGTACACAGCTCGGATGAGGATGAAACCACCGCCGTTGTGAAGAAGACTGGGGGACGCTTCCAAAGATGGCTCTTGATCCTTCAGAAACATCCGGAGGAAGCCGTGGTCACCTCTGCAAGCTGCTGCTCTTCTGTAGATCTTCGGTTGAGAGCTGTAGGTTGAAGATGATGGGGGGAATGGGGTATATGGGAGGGGAAATGGGGGTGGATGAGTGTGGGGAAAGCCCGGGCTGTGAGGGGGTCTAGGAGGGGGTGTTCTAAGGTGGGGGAAGGGAAGAATGGGGTCTGGAAGGGGGTCTAACTAGTGGTGGGAGGAGGAGCTACGAATTTGGGAGGGTGGGGGAGAGGAGAAGGTGAGGGGGGCACAAGTGAGTGGAGGGAAGGTGAGTTTGAATTTTGCTTAATGAAGAGTATTCAATGGTGGTCTTGGGGATGGGAGGGGTTGTGTTGGGGAAGGGAATGGGTGCTTGGGGTAGTGGGAAGGGTGCTTGGGAAAGTGGGTGGGTAGTTGGGGGTTGGGGGTGGAGCTAGGATTGGTGGAAGCTCTCTTGGGACTAGGGGGTGGAGTAATGGGATGTGTGGGGAAGGGGAGTGACCTTTAATGGGGTTGGTGGGAGAGTGGAGGTGGTTGGGAGGGGAGGAGAGAGAAGAATTTCGAAATTTGGTGTGGAGGAGAGAGAAAGGGGAGTGAAAGAGAGAAATTAAGAGAGGGATGGGTGGGGAATCTCTCCCCTAGGGTTTCTCACCCAAATAATAGAATCTCTCCACTAGATAAGAAGTGTAAACTCTCAAAATGGCAAGTTTTTTCATTCATTGATTCATTAAGTTAAAATGGGGGGGAATGGGGTCCTATATATAGGAAACCCACATTTCTACAAAAGTCCCTAACAATTGACTCAATGACAAATAAGCGAGGGTGTAGGGGAGAGCCCTTGGGCCAAGCCCAATGAATTGGGCCCAATAGCTAACTAGACAACCTAATGACACTCAAACTTAGGGAAATGAACACAAGACCTAGGAACATGACTCAAATAAAAGGGAAAATACATCAAATGACTCAAATAAAAATTACATAGGACTCAAAATTAAATGACTAGACCATGCCGGATGCAACTGGGGCGAGGAGATGAGCTGTGAACGTGGGCATGGGAGGTGATGTCCCCATCAATAGTTCTTGGTATGCCAAACGTGGCGATGTTGTTCTTCATAATGAACTTGCAAACTGTTGATGCCTTGATTTCCGCGTCAGCTTCAGCTTCGGCCCATTTGGTGAAGTACTCCGTTGTAGTGAGGATGAAGGACTTTTGCTTGGTAAGGGAGTTGGGATCATCGAGAGGCCCAATGATGTCGAATGCCCACATGGAGAAAGGCCATGGGGAGGATACTAGATGGAGAGAGGAAGATGGGGAATGAATCTTATCGGCATGAAGTTGACACTTAACACATCTACGACATAGACATCACAACCTTCCTCCATGGTGGGCTAGTAAAAGCCTTGCCGAATGATCTTCTTAGCAAGCGTTTGGCTATTTATATGGCCACCACACACACCTGAGTGTGCTTCATCTACACACTTCCAGGCCTCATTATCATCAAGACACCTTAGAAGAACACCAGTGAGGGTTCTTTTGTATAGCAATCCTCCAACTAAGGTGGTTTATTGTAAAGGAGTGGTGACAAGACCAGAATTAGGTGAAAGATGCCTAGAAGAATTTACAAGATGAGAAAGGAATCAAAGAAAAAGGTGAGGACTAAAGCCTCGGAAGCAGTGTGAGAACGGGCAGATGCCCGAGGCAGTTGATGTGGCTAGAATTGAGTTAGACTCGAGATCAGGATCGGGAGGAATTAGAAATTGATGAATCGAGAGAGGTGGATCCGGAGGGTCGGAAGTAAAGGAGGAAAATCATGGGGGAAAGGATCGGGAGGTTCCGGAGGAAGAACATGATGAGGGACGCGATGCCCTGTGAAAAGGTATGGAAAAAAGTAATTCAAAGGGAAGAAAAGAACGAAGGACACGATGCCCTGGAAGAACAAAATGATAAGTCGGAAAAAGGGAAGGTCCAGAGGTTTCGGACGGATATAAAGAGGGAGGAAGCGATACCCTAAAGGGAGAGATGGAGAATGAGATGAGAAATCCGGAGGTTCCAGAGGGGTATGGGGATGAGAGATAGATTTAAACAGAGAGGGGTCCGGAGGATCCAGACGGGGTGAATGGGGGATAGATGAAGACAAAGAACTAAACAGAGAGGAGTCCGGAGGCTCCAGACGAGGTAAATGGGGGATAGATGATGATGTGGGACAGACCACGGACTCGACTCCAATTGGAATGCGATCCTTGGACCTTATGCAAACTCGCGATCGTCCCTTAGCGAGGGAAGCGTCAGAAGTGCACGGTTGAGAAACCGGCAGTGAGCTAGGGTGGTCGGCTCTCTCTTGTGCCCGGATCGGGTCACGGGACGGTCACGCTCTTTCTCGCAGCAGCGGTAATGTAATAATAAGAAGCGAGCTAATTACCCTATCATGCTCTCTAGCAGCGGCATATGAAATATATATGAATAAAGCAAGTTGCCGAGCAAGGGAGAGAACACGATGCCTCCACGCTCTCGGCATGGGGAAGACGATCCCGGCCGAATTCGGTAACTCCCGGTAACAGTAATGAATTAAATTACATCAATGAAATATTGCCCACTCCACGCAAGGAGGTAAAGGGCTACACAAGTGGGTCCGGGAGGATCGATCTCGGGTTGTCGGGCTGCACTTGATCACCCCGTCGGCACGGTTCGGATGGCGTATGCTGCTGGTTGTGGGGCCCACGCGCTGGTCGGTGGGGCCGTGTGGGACCGGGGTGGCACCATTGTAGTGGGGACACCTGGGGAAGCGCTTCCTAGGATGGCGGCGAGCTGGTTCGCCGGCCGGAGGCCGAGCGGCTCCGATCATCACTCGCCGGATTAGCTTCCCACGGATCTGCAACTTCTATTTTTCAGAGCGCGATCCGGCGAGATCGGCTGCTGCGATCAATCCTGATGTCAGATCGAAGCACAGGAGGTACCGTGGGAAAGCTCTTTTGAAGTTCTTCAATTTAGGACCAGCGAGATGAATTGGATCTGCAAGGATCTGGCCTTAATCTATTTTTGAAGTTTCTGTTGGACAGTTCCCGAAATCTTAGAACAGCAGAGCAGTTTCCTGAGAACTGCCGTTGACCGCAGGATAGACCTCCAATTCAGACCTCGAGCTCTTCATCAAAGTTGTGGAGAAGGAAGATGAGAGTATTTTTTATGAAGGATTTTGTGGAGAATTGAAGTTTCTGGAGATTTTATACTGGACTGTGGTCGGATCTGGACACTGGCTGACAAAACTGTAAGGGAATCTGAAGACGATTTTTATAAAGTATGAGATGGCCTTTAGAAATTCCATGAAAAATTGGGAATGGAGAGGAAGGCGGACAGAACCTCCAGTAATTTTGGGGGTTCCAGAAAAAATCAAAAGATGATCCGGAGATGGGAAACTCAGGGTTGCTGTCACTGTAGACAATAACCTGGCAGAATTGGAAGAACAAGATGGACGAAAATGTAAAAATAGAAATCAGAAACTAGAGGCCAAACCAATTTTTTTAGAACATGGGGAAAACCTCTAGAACACTTCTTGAGAATTTGAGCTCAAGAAGAATCCTTGGCTGAGAGATAGAATTCGTTGAAGAGCCTACTGTCCTAGATGGACAGAACTTCAGAATCGGCTTCGCAGCGGCTCGATGGCGGCACGAACGGCGGCGGCGGCACAAAATGAAACTAGAAGTGGAGGGGCTAAGATAGAAGGGCTACAACCCTGAAACACAGAGGGGGGAGATGGAATTCTAGAGGGGGAGAGAGGGGGGCGCACCAGGCTCCTTGGAGCTCTCTTGGCAATTCACCAATATTTTCTCTTCATTAATTGTTCCAAATGAAAAAATACAAGCATATATACTAAATGACAAATGACCAAAAATGACCTCAGATCTAGGGTTTAGAGAATATTAAATGTTTCAAACAAAATAAAAAAATCCTAATTATATCTAATGGGGGGGCGCCCCCTTGACCATGGGGAACATGGTAGGAAAGGTAGGTAACCTACATTTGAAATTTTAATCCACTTGTCTCCCATGTGGTCAATTAGCATTCAAACCTTTTAGATGGCCACCTAGGATTGTTGACCAGCCCCACATAGCTTAGGTGGCCCAATGGGGAAGGGCTGGGGGCCCCCTTGCTTGGACCTACTGATATTTTGCATATAAACCCACTAAGACTTACAATTGCGTACCCATATAACACAAGGGTATACATACAAATATAAAAGGACATAAATGCAAATAAAATGTGGACGGTCTTGCTTCGATGTCCCCATCAATTCTCCCCGGGTGGGAAGAACTCGACCCCGTCGAGTAAAGGGGTGACTGCTCGAGTAGCTCCGGCGGATCCGTCACCGTACCAAGTAGCGCGGGTAAGCTCCACTCCAAGTGATCGTCACCTGCTCATTCCGTGTATACTCGATATGCGCATGCTGCTATGGGAAGAGGCCAGTGGTGGAACACTCCAGGGTGGGGTCACTCTCAAGGGGAAGGAGGCGGCTCGAAGACTCACTAGGAATCACCGTTGGGTCCCTGTAGGTGACTAGATCTGGGGCATAGATGTGGAACTGATCCCATACTCATGGAGAGAGTCCACTCGCCTCTCACTTATAAGAGACCGACAACGAGCTTGCACAAGACATATGCAGACTCACCATGCACTAACACACGTATGCAAACCACACAAATAAGAAACTAACTCATGCATGACTCTAAACAAACCTATTGTTAGTCCGACCAGTACATGGGTGACGGCGGACCAGGACACCCAAATGTGTGCCATGCATGCATGTTATGTGATGGGGACATCGCTTACCACTTCCCATTTCTCCATGGGTCCCGATGATCGCCATTGTGTTCGTCTTGATTTCTTGAGTCGAGTTATGTAATTTTCATATTTTTCTGGAGTCATATCATTGTAATTTTTCTTTTATTTGAGTCAAGTCCCTAGGTTAATGAGTCATCTACCTAAGTTTATTATCATTATGTCAGTTAGATTGGTTAATGGGCCCAGTTATATGTGCTTGGCCCAGGGGCGCCCCTTTCCCCCTTGGTTAGTTGTCATTAGTCCAAAAGTCAGGGACTTATGTTGAGTTGTGGGATTCCTATAAATAGGACCCCAATCCCACCAGTTGAAGGTAATGAAGAATTGATAAAAGTTTGCCAAAGCATTTGTGCATCTCTCTCTCTCTATCTCTAGCTCTCTCTCTCTCTTCTTCTCTCTCTCACTAAAAGGGGCGAACCCCTCTCTCTCTCCTCCCCTCTCTCTCTAAATTTCAAAATTCACTCTCTCTCCTCCCTATTCACCTCTAATTAAGACCCCTCCCCCTTCCCCATACCTCCCATTTAATCCCCCTCCAACCCCTAGGTGGAAGCCCCTTCTCCTAGGCACCTCTCCCTCCTCCCAAGCAACCTTTCCCCTTCCCCATACAACCTTCCATCTTCTCAAAAGGAATCCCCACTTCCCAAGCAACTCTTCCCCTCCCCAAGGCAACCCCTCCCCTTCCCTAGGCCTCCATTAAACACCTCCATTAACCCCTCACCCTTTTCTCTCTTCTAGTTTGCATACAGCTGAAGACTTACAGATCAACACCCTGTTGCAGCGTCACCCACGACCTCATCCCGGATCTTCTGGGGGCGTGGCCTACATCAACGGAAAGCTCTGCCAGTCTGCTTCGCCACCACATTGGTCTCGTCTCCATCCGAGGTCCAGACTGCCCGGGAGGCCCGATCTCCCCCAACGGTGCAGAATTCCTCACACCGAGTTCCTGAACCGAAAGAGAAGCTGTACCACGAAGAACCGCAGAAGAATCAGGCCACGAGCTCTTCTCCAACATTTTTCCTCATCCAGTCCACTTTCAGAATCAAGAAGCAGAACTTCGTTCAGCATCAGTGGGTCGAAGTTACCATTTTTCCCCCTCGGCTGCGCGGGTCTACCTCCCACAGTCTGCAACGACCATCCTTCACTATTCTGCGTCCCCCAGTCCTCTCCGACATCAGACGGCTTCCCCGTCAGTTTTTATGGGAAGAGGGCTCGTCCACGGTTCCAGAAACTTTGGCGGTTCGTGAATCAGAGTCCGGGAGCTATTGGGGCAGCCTCTGCATCCTGCTGTTAGGAACCTGAAGTCACCTTCCCCAGATTCTGTCACTCTGTTCGACTCCCCACCCGGACTAGCTGCGACACCAGAAGAATTCAAAAACATTCTGAGGCATCCTCGCTCCAGTTACGAAGATTTCCACTCTGGTCTCATCATCAGCAGAATTCCGGACTAGAAGTTACGACCTCAACAGTGACTGTCAGTCATTCGTCGCAGAGTGCAGGCAGATTCGACATCGGCTTCTCCGCTCGAGTTTTCGGCGACTCTCCCCTTCCCGCCTGGCCGGCTTATCGCCCCTCCCTGCGCGAAGGTAGTGTTTGAATTGTAACTCTAAGTTCCCCACCCCAAGTCCACCCTCCTGCGAGAGGTGTAGTGAGTGTAATTATCTAAACAGGGTTCAAGCTTCACCGGCGCAGTGTGCGGGGAACCCACACTTCCCCGCTCGCCCATCGTCTCCGACCGGGGTTGGTTTCTTCAAACCAACCAGGTGAGCTTCTACCCTTGCTCCATTTACTTCTGTTTGTTTAATATTCGTCAAGCTAGTCCGCTGGCTAGTAAGAGAGTGCCCATTCCCGGATCCACCATCTTGAGTGGTCATCGTGGACAATAGTGAGTGAGTGACCTTGTGCCCCCAAGGCACCCGACCGCCCTTGATCGTGGGCATCCTACCTTCGGGAGGGAAACCTTAGTTGTGCTGGCCCTCTACCAGCAAGGGTTCCTCTCCCCCACCTCGACTCGGCATCATCGAGTCACCACGGGTAACGGGTGCGCACGGTGAGACGGCGTCTTCCAAGCTTTCTCAACTTTTGTGAATGCATTTGCGAATTAAGTCCAAGGGATCATTGTCACTTGCTGCATTCCCGTCAATGTTTCACATCAGTTGGTATCAGAGCAAGTTCTAGACTTGTCTCTACTAAGTCTTGTCCTAGGGCGCATAAGCATTTTGAGTCATTCGGTTCATCAACATGGCTACCTCTCTTTGGTCCCACTCGGCCCTCCACAAAGGTCCGATCGACCACCCATTTTCGGACATCTTTATAGATGAGAGTATCACCTTTGATGGGTCACATCCTAGTGATTATGTTAGGTGGGAGACTTTCATGACCAAACACTTTGATAGGACTAGGGTCTATGGACACGCTAGAGTCCGCAGGGCCACAGGGCGACTTCGGGGACAAGCCAAGAAGGAGTGGGAACGCATAGTGAGCTTAAGAAAGATTCGGAGGCAAGAACCCATAGGATCATGGGAAGAGATGAAAAGTGAGCTTAGGAAGATCTACACTCCCCGACCCTCCCACTCCTACCGTGAGGACCATAACCCGTTGAGCACTCCCACTCCCCCTTTCCCTCCCAGTCAACCCAAAATCTCTGTTAGGACCCAAACCCCACCACCCAAAAGACCCCTAGATTTATTGGAAGAGATAAGGATTGAGATCAGGAAGATCTTCACTCCCCAACCTTCCCACTCCTACCCTGAGAACCATAACCCGAGGAGCACTCCCACTCCTCCTTTCCCCACCACCCAACCCAAAATTCTCCATCAAACCCACACCCCACAAACTTCCAAAAATCCTCCTTCCACCCCTTTCCAAAAGGAACTTAAAGAGGTAACCGAAGACTATGAGACTCCACTAGATTGGGAAGAAGAATATGAATCACAGTGTCATGGGTTAGGCCGAGAAGTTCCAATCCCAGGTGGAAGAAGCATCATGGCTCACTCCACCCTCACCACTCAAACCCACGTGGACCCCATGTCCACCCCTCCACCTAGGCCTGTGACAGCCACCATTCCCCAATCCAAAGTTACTCACCCAACCCACCTTCCGCTTCCAACTCCTATCCTACCCAAACCTAGTCCCCCGCTACTTCCACTCCCAACCCCAACCCAAGTCCGGCCTCACTCACCACCCCGGGTACACCATGCACCAACCATCATCACCCCACCCCCAATAGACCTTCCCATTCCCTTGAGAGAGGAGACCACAACCATCCACATGGGAGTAGATGCTAGTCCGGAACCCATCCCCATCCTTGAGGAAACCCAAGTTCATATCTATGGTGAGGAAGAATCACAAATGTCCCCTTCACATAGCTTGGACCCCCAAGAGGCACAAGCCTTCACAAGTAGCACCGTAATCATAGAGGGGCCCCTAGCTAGATGGCTAAAGGAGAGACCACTTCACCCCATCGTGTCCTATGTTTACCCACCCATGGAGCAAAACCTTCCCATTGTACCCTTATCCACCTATCACACCACAATCCAATCATCCTATCAAGTGAAATATTAGGGGATCTTATTAAGGGTATAGTTTGACAAATGGAACTAACTGGCATAATGACTACAATAGCCGACCGACCTAGGAGCCTTGACCTCCTACACCTATGTGTCGGATCCATCTCCTCCATTTACACTGTGGGTTGCTACACTAGTGACCTTCTGTTACTCCTCCCTACACCCGACGAGCCCGATGCTATTCACAAATTAGAGTTACTTATTTCGGGTAGGATACCAAGCCCTCCATTCATGGCCAACCAACCCGCCAAGGACTTTGGTTCAATTACTTCATTTGAGGAGGAGGACTCACCATCATTTGAAGACCTTGAGGAGATAGAATACCCCTTCCTTGGTAACACATTCCATGACCCCTTTGATCCCTCCCTATGGAAGACATTGAACCCATGGGACCTGGCCGCCTTACCCACCACCCACTCCCTCCTACCCTCACCCACCATGTTGAACCCAACCCACCCATTCCACTACTTAGTTCACACTATGAGAGCCATGACCGAGGGTGACATCCACCTAGGAAATGAGGAAGTGACCTATCCCAAAATGTCCACCTTCTTGGACCCCTTCGACCCCTATGAGTGGAAACCACCAAATCCACCCCCACCTAAAGATGGGACCATCTTGATTGTAATGCATGTGCCACAACATTTTGCCCCACCTGGTAGGGCTAGTCATCTCATTTGTGTCACATACACACTAGGTCCAGTGCATGACAGATTCACATTTGGATATGTAGGTCCACCCCCATTCATCATCCATCTTATGCATGATAGGAGTCTACATGGAAGTCCAGGTCCTCCGGCAATCATTGCACCCATACCTGATAGAGCCACATTTGGACATGCTGGTCCTCCCCCACTCTTCATCCACCTCAGACATGATAGGGCCACTTATGGCTGCCCCAGTCCACCTAAGTGCACCAAGGTCCACATAGTTTCTAAGCATGATAAGTCAATTCATGGATGCCCTGGTCCTCCTAAGTCTGTCAAAACCAAACTAACACTTGATAGGGCTGAATTTGGTTGTCCAGGCCCTCCCTTCATCCCTATAGGATCATCATTCATGACATTGCATGATAACATTCGCAAACACAACAACAAGAGCAGCAAGGTTCTTAAGGAATTAGCCGATTCCCACTATCGCCACCAAGAAATCCATGTCGGTGATTTTGTGATGGTGAGGACTGAGATTGTCTCAAAACTGAGGTCTCGTGGAGCAGGCTCCTTTCAGGTGTTGAGGCGCCTTGACACAAATGCTTATGTGTTGAACCTCCCCGAAGGGTACGGAGTAAGCCCCACTTTCAATGTGGCTGACCTGGTGCCCTATAAGGGTCCCACGGTGACACCCAGTGAGGAGATCCAGCCTATCCCACCCCTTGAGAGAGCCCCCACACCAACAAGAGCTCCATCTGGCCAGAGAAACCAGCGTGATCAAGTAGAGCGGATATTAGATGAACAGACCACTACCACACGGAGCAAGGCGTATGAGCGATATCTGGTTAGGTGGAAGGGACGACCACCTTCGGTTGACGCCTGGGTGATTCGGGAGGATCTCCAGCAGCTGGATCCTGACCTATCGGAGCAGTACCACAGCAGGGTGGACCCTTACTCGACAGAGTCGAGTTCTCTACACCCCGGGAGTATGATGGGGACATCGCTTACCACTTCCCATTTCTCCATGGGCCCCGATGATCGCCATTGTGTTCGTCTTGATTTCTTGAGTCGAGTTATGTAATTTTCATATTTTTCTGGAGTCATATCATTGTAATTTTTCTTTTATTTGAGTCAAGTCCCTAGGTTAATGAGTCATCTACCTAAGTTTATTATCATTATGTCAGTTAGATTGGTTAATGGGCCCAGTTATATGGGCTTGGCCCAGGGGCGCCCCTTTCCCCCTTGGTTAGTTGTCATTAGTCCAAAAGTCAGGGACTTATGTTGAATTGTGGGATTCCTATAAATAGGACCTCAATCCCACCAGTTGAAGGTAATGAAGAATTGATAAAAGTTTGCCAAAGCATTTGTGCATCTCTCTCTCTATCTCTAGCTCTCTCTCTCTCTCTCTCTCTCTCTTCTTCTCTCTCTCACTAAAAGGGGCTAACCCCTCTCTCTCTCTCCTCCCCTCTCTCTCTAAATTTCGAAATTCACTCTCTCTCCTCCCTATTCACCTCTAATTAAGACCCCTCCCCCTTCCCCATACTTCCCATTTAATCCCCCTCCAACCCCTAGGTGGAAGCCCCTTCTCCTAGGCACCTCTCCCTCCTCCCAAGCAACCTTTCCCCTTTCCCATACAACCTTCCATCTTCCCAAGAGAAATCCCCACTTCCCAAGCAGCTCTTCCCCTCCCCAAGGCAACCCCTCCCCTTCCCTAGGCCTCCATTAAACACCTCCATTGACCCCCCACCCTTTTCTCTCTTCTAGTTTGCATATAGCTGAAGACTTGCAGATCAGCACCCTGTTGCAGTGTCACCCACGACCTCATCCCAGATCTTCTGGGGGAGTGGCCTACATCAACGGAAAGCTCTGCCAGTCTGCTTCGCCACCGCATTGGTCTCGTCCCCATCCGAGGTCCAGACTGCCCGGGAGGCCCGATCTCCCCCAACTGTGTAGAATTCCTCACACCAAGTTCCTCAACCGGAAGAGAAGCTGTACCACGAAGAACCGCAGAAGAATCAGGCCACGAGCTCTTCTCCAAAGTTCTTCCTCGTCTAGTCCACTTTCAGAATCAAGAAGCGGAACTTCGTTCAGCATCCATGGGCCGAAGTTACCATTTTTCCCCGTCGGCTGCGCGGGTCTGCCTCCCACAGTCTGCAACGACCATCCTTCACTATTCTACGTCCCCCAGTCCTCTCCGACATCAGACGGCTTCCCCATCAGTTTTTATGGGAAGAGGGCTTGTCCACGGTTCCAGAAACTCTGGCGGTTCGTGAATCGAAGTCCGGGAGCTGTTGGGACAGCCTCTGCATCTGCTGTTAGGAACCTGAAGTCACCTTCCCCAGATTCTGTCACTCTATTCGACTCCCCACCCGGACCAGATGCGACACCAGAAGAATTCAAAAAAATTCTGAGGCATCCTCGCTCCAGTTACGAAGATTTCCACTCTGGTCTCATCATCAGCAGAATTCCGAACTAGAAGTTACGACCTCAAAAGTGACTATCAGTCATTCGTCACAGAGTGTAGGCAGATTCAACATCGGCTTCTCCGCTCGAGTTTTCGGCGACTCTCCCCTTCCCGCCTGGCCGGCTTATCGCCCCTCCCTACACGGAGGTAGTGTTTGAATTGTAACTCTAAGTTCCCCACCCCAAGTCCACCCTCCTGCGAGAGGTGTAGTGAGTGTAATTATCTAAACAGGGTTCAAGCTTCACCGGCGCAGTGTGCGGGGAACCCACACTTCCCCGCTCGCCCATCGTCTCCGACCGGGGTTGGTTTCTTCAAACCAACCAGGTGAGCTTCTGCCCTTGCTCCATTTACTTCTGTTTGTTTAATATCCGTCAAGCTAGTCCGCTGGCTAGTAAGAGAGTGCCCGTTCCCGGATCCACCATCTTGAGTGGTCATCGTGGACAATAGTGAGTGAGTGACCTTGTGCCCCCAAGGCACCCGACCGCCCTTGATCGTGGGCATCCTACCTTCGGGAGGGAAACCTTAGTTGTGCTGGCCCTCTACCAGCAAGGGTTCCTCTCCCCCACCTCGACTCGGCATCATCGAGTCACCACGGGTAACGGGTGCGCACGGTGAGACGGCGTCTTCCAAGCTTTCTCAACTTTTGTGAATGCATTTGCGAATTAAGTCCAAGGGATCATTGTCACTTGCTGCATTCCCGTCAATGTTTCACATCATTATGTAACCGGAGATGGGTGGCATAGGAAACACCTCAACGCCCAAGTATGACCCAGTCATGCATGGACGACCCTTTGGATTTGGGTGACTTGAGAGGGCTAGGAGAGCCGGGTGTGGAAGATCCAGGTGTGGGTGTATCGAGGATGGGCTTAGGTGGGCCAGGGAAACCAAAGTCCTCATTATCTCCAAATGATGGTTCGGACTTATGGTTATGTAGAGGTTGCTTGGCCCGAGTAAAAAGGTGGGATAGTGAACTCCGCGGAAGAAGTGGAGTGAGTATGAAAGCTCGGGACGTTCACTAGTGAAGGGGTCAAAAGGGTCGAAGAAGGTATGACCCCATGAAGTGGGTTCCCCCATGACTCGGTCCCAAGTTAAGAATTCATAATCACCATCATACATAGTGATCGGCGGGACGACGGTCATGTCTAGAAAATAGGATTCCTCCCTTGGGCAAAAGGGAATGTAGTCGGACTTGGTCGGCGTCGGGAGGAATAGAAGAATCTCCATGGTGACAAAACCCATGGTGCACACGGAGGTAATGGACCCAATGGCCGAGTGGATGAAGCTAAGACTAGTGGGTTGGTCAAAGCCTCAGGCCAATAAGTGCGTCAACTTCCATTGTGAATCTAATCCCATAACAAGATCATCCAAGGTATCAACATGGTGACTAGACCGAAATGTAGTGTGGAATGAGTTGACCGGCACTAATGGTAAGGTGGGGTCCATAGATGGGTAAGGATGTGGGACCAAGCCATCCTTGAGCCAACTAAGAAGCGGCTCGGCTATGTATAGTGTACCCGTAAGAAACAGGGGTGGTTCGGGTGGCGGTGGCTCCCAGTGTGATGGCTCCGGATGAGGATCGAAAGGTAAGGGTGGTAACGAAGCACTCACAGGTGGTGAAGGTAATGGCGTAGGTAGTCCGATCGGCTTGGGACTTGGTTGGGAGGTAGATGCTTGCCGAAGGGCAGCCAGGGCAGCATCATACCGATACTCAAATGGCTCGACCTCTAGAGCGACCTGATAAGACCGCGCCAGAGAGACCGCGTCACGGAAAAGACATTCCAACTGGAAATGAAGGCGCAAACCTCTCCGGAACTGAAATGTGGCCGTGGTGCTCTCCTCTCCCAAGCCATATTCCAACCAATATCTATGATAGTCCCGAATGTTCTCGGACACGGACCTATCGCCTTGGACGGGTCGGCATGGGTTGGCCATTGGTGCCGAAAAGATGGGAATGGATCCCTAGGAATGGATATGCAAGGCCATTTGGATGAGACACTAGACCGACTATGCAAGGTTGGGATGCATGCACACTAAGGACAAGACACCAAGACTAGGTACGGGGCGGAGTTAATCGATCCGAAGATCACTCGCGCAAGTGTGTGGCCTTCCCGATAGGTGTAGCCTAACGTTCGGACAACACCTTTTTATATACCGGGTTATTGGGATTAAATGTAACCTAGACCGACTTAGATGATGACTAGATGTAAATGACACTTTTTTTTTGATTTAGACACCCTAGACTCAAACTCGCTCTGATACCAAACTGATGTGGGACGGACCACGGACTCTACTCCAATTGGAATGAGATCCTTAGACTCTATGCAAACTCGCAATCGTCCCTTAGCGAGGGAAGCGTCGGAAGTGCATGGTTGAGAAATCGGCAGTGAGTTAGGGTGGTCGGCTCTCTCTTGTGCCCGGATCGGGTCACGGGACGGTCACGCTCTCTCTCGCAGCAGCGGTAATGTAATAATATGAAGTAAGCTAATTACCCTATCATGCTCTCTAGCAGCGGCATATGAAATATATACGAATAAAGTAAGTTGCCGAGCAAGGGAGAGAACACGATACCTCCACGCTCTCAGCGTGGGGAAGACGATCCTAGCCGAATTCGGTAACTCCCGGTAATAGTAATGAATTAAATTACAGCAATGAAATATCACCCACTCCACACAGGGAGGTAAAGGGCTACACAAGTGGGTCCGGGAGGATCGATCTCGGGTTGTCGGGCTGCACTTGGTCACCCCGTCGGCACGGTTCGGACGGCGTATGCTGCTGGTTGTGGGGCCCACGCATTGGTCGGTGGGGCCGTGTGGGACCGGGGTGGCACCACTGTAGTGGGGACACCTAGGGAAGCGCTTCCTTGGATGGCGGCACGCTGGTTCGCCGGCCGGAGGCCGGGCGGCTCCGATCGTCACTTGCCGGATTAGCTTCCCACGGATCTGCAACTTCTATTTTTCAACGCGCGATCCGGTGAGATCGGCTGCTGCGATCAATCCTGATGTCGGATCGAAGCACAAAAGGTACCGTTGGAAAGCTCTTTCGAAGTCCTTCAATCTAGGACCAGAGAGATGAACTGGATCTGCACGGATCTGGCGTTAATCTATTTTTGAAGTTTCTGTTGGATAGTTCCCTGAAATCTCAGAATAGTAGAGTAGTTTCCTGAGAACTGCCGGTGACCACAGGATAGACCTCCGATTTAGACCTTTAGCTCTTCATCAAAGTTGTGGAGAAATAAGCAAGGAAGACGAGAGTATTTTTTATGAAGGATTTTGTGGAGAATTGAATTTTCTGAAGATTTTATACTGGACTGTGGTCGGATCTGGACACTGGTTGACAGAACTATAGGGGAATCTAAAGATGATTTTTAGAAAATATGCGATGGCCTTTAGAAATTCCATGAAAAATTGGGGATGGAGAGGAAGGCGGACAGAACCTCCAGTATTTTTGGGGGTTCCATAAAAAATCAAAAGATGGTCCGAAGATGGGAAACTCAGGGTTGCTGTCAGAACTGGAAGAACAAGATGGACGAAAATGTAAAAATAGAAATCAGAAACTAGAAGCCAAACCAATTTTTTTAGAACATGGGGAAAACCTCTAGAACACGTCCTGAAAATTTGAGCTCAAGAAGAATCCTTGGCTGAGAGATAGAATTCATTGAAGAGCCTGCTATCCTAGATGGACAGAACTTCAGAATCGGCTTCGCGGCGGCTCGATGGCGGCACGAACGGCGGCGGCGGCGACAGAGAATGAAACTAGAAGTGGAGGGGCTAAGATAGAAGGGCTACAATCCTGAAACACAGAGGGGGGAGATGGAATTCCAGAGGGGGAGAGAGGCGGGCGCACCAGGCTCCTTGGAGCTCTCTTGGCAATTCACCAATATTTTCTCTTCATTAATTGTTCCAAATGAAAAAATACAAGCATATATACTAAATGACCAAAAATGACCTCAGATCTAGGGTTTAGAGAATATTAAATGTTTCAAACAAAATAAAAAAATCCTAATTAGATCTAATGGGGGGGCGCCCCCTTGACCATGGGGAACATTGTAGGAAAGGTAGGTAACCTACCTTTGAAAATTTAATCCACTTGTCTCCCATGTGGTCAATTAGCATTCAAACCTTCTAGATGGCCACCTAGGATGGTTGACCAGCCCCACATAGCTTAGGTGACCCAATGGGGAAGGGCCGGGGGCCCCCTTGCTTGGACCTACTGACATTTTACATATAAACCCACTAAGACTTACAATTGCGTACCCATATAACACAAGGGTATACATACAAATATAAAAGGACATAAATGTAAATAAAATGTGGACGGTCTTGCTTCGATGTCTCCATCAGATGAAGACAAAGAACTAAACAGAAAGGGGTCCGGAGGCTCCGGACGAGGTGGAATATGAGGGTCCTGGGGCCCTAGAGAGGAGGAGGAGCTTGTTTGGGTAGATTTAGATGATGACAAGCGTCCCCTCAGCTAATGGATTGCCCATAAAAAGAAGCTGAATAACAACACGAGCAGTGATGGAATGGGATATGAAGTGGATAGGCTATATGATGGCCCCTCAACATGGGATTTCTTGTCCTTAAGCTTCACTTTATGTCTTCCCTTCTTCTTGATGGATACTCTCTTACAGCGCGGCCTCTCAACCTTCAACATAACTTCTTGGCCTCTTGGGTTCGTGGGCCGCTCCCAATGATGTGCCCAGACAGACGGTCTCGTCCTTCTCTGACCAAAGGGTTCAATATGCTTTGGACATATCAAAATGGATGGTAACTCTCTTGGCAAAATATCATAGCAAAAGTTTGAGAGTTCCGCTTGTGAAGCAGAGATCTTGACATGGAATGGATCCTTTGGAAATAACTCCCTTGATAAATAAATGATATCTATCATTGGGAGTTCGGTCCTTGGCATAAGGAGCTTCATGTTTGGGGCACTGCTCAAGGCCGTTGGAATATCACACGTGAATATGCTGGGTAACATAGGCATCCGTCCCTTGCATGGAAGTTGATAGGGAGTGGATGAGATGCCAAAAGCTTCTAACAAAGATTGCCCTGGCCTGCCCTTGAGCATTGAGTTCATCATCCCCTCTGTAGTGGAATGTGTCATCACTATGCTTGAGGAGAACCCCTTCTTTTGATTAGCCATTTGAACTATGACCGAGCAAGGGGTAATAAAGGCCTTGAAAGAATGTTGGCCAATGAGTAACGTGACCGCTATTGTTTTGGCCCATGATTTACTCAACACCAATTCCTGAGAGTCCCTTTTGATGGACATTGGTGGAGATGGAGATTTGGCCTTTTCAAAGGTGACGGGCACAAGAACCCGAATCGACATTCGACAAATAAAATCTTGGATTTTGAAGGAGATAGCCGTGACCAAATCCTTGTCCGGTTCTTGAATATCATCTTTGGCACATGTATTTATAGAAAGACACCCACTTTGAGAGGTGGTGGAAGGAGGTGAATCGGAGGCGACAGGCTCAGTGGGTAATGGAGGTTCAATGGAAGGGGTTATAGGAAGGGTTGGTGGAGGTTGAAACACGTCGAGCTTCTCCCCTTGCTCCAAAGCAAATGAGGTTGGCTCGGGTGCAAAAATTGATGGACCCTGCTCAGAATTAACCACAAGTTTAGGTAAGGGGTCGAGTGGAGGAATAAGAGTGGTTGGGTTTGAAGTTATAGGAATGGTGGAGGCCTTAAGTGGGGGCGATGAAGGGTTACTTGGTTGGGGATAAGAGTTAGTAGGAGGCTCAATGGAGGCTGATGGTATGGGTGTTACTTGCGTAGTTAGAGGGGCGACAGTAGGAGACTTGGTACGTAGGAAACGTCGAATTTTGGTGGTATGTGAGAGGTTCAGGGTAGGGGGTGATTCATAGTGCATTGATGTGAGTTGCTGGTGCATGCACCCATCATCATAACACCATGTGATTTCATAGGTAGGGGTAGGGATAGTGACTGGTTCATGGTGCATTGACGTGGGTTGCTGGAGTA
Source organism: Amorphophallus konjac (assembly GCA_022559845.1). NCBI lineage: Eukaryota > Viridiplantae > Streptophyta > Magnoliopsida > Alismatales > Araceae > Amorphophallus > Amorphophallus konjac. Next base: position 98,904,704 of record CM040127.1, read on the forward strand.
TTGACCTATCATCGTAGCACCACGATGTCTCATAGACAGGGGTGGGGACAGTGGTTAAATCATGGTGCGTTGACGTGGGCTGCTGGAGCATAGACCCATCATCGTAACACCATGACGTCTCATAGACAGGGGTAGGGATAGTGGTTAAATCATGATGCATTGATGTGGGTTGCTGGTGCATGGACCCATCATCGTAACACCATGATGTCTCATAGACAGGGGTAGGGATAGTGGTTAACTCATGGTGCATTGATGTGGATTGCTGGGGCATGGACCCATCATCGTAACACCACGATGTCTCATCATGGTGTATTGACGTGAGTTGTTGGAGCATGGACCCATCATCGTAACACCATAATGCCTCATAGGCGGGGGTAGGGACAGTGACTTCATCCTGAGCAGGGGGATCTTCTGGTGGTGGTGGAAGGGGGGAATGAAGAAAACTCAGAATGGGTGGTTCTTCGAAATCTTGACAAATTTGATCATGTACCATTTCCAATTCTTCATAGTCATTAAATTCAAATGGACGCCATGGTGGAGGCGCATGAATGAAGGGAGGTGATGTATATTGAGAATTTTGCGTATATGGATGTAGATGTGAAGGCGGAGGACCGTATGAATTAGTATGATAAATGGATGGTGGGTGGATGGCGTCCATTTGATCGTAAATACTTAGACCATCTTGCTCATACTCATCTCTTATATTCTTCCACTCCTTATCTATTTCAATGATTTTAGCGTGAAGGGGGTTGGCTTGAGGAGGACGAGACGATGGCGGACTCGTGAGCCTCTTTAATTCTTCCTCCATTTGATAAATTTTGTCAATAAGGGCTTGTTGGAGAGGTGTGACTTGTGAAGTTGAAAGTTGGCCTTGAGACCTTGGAGGGGCAACTTGACATGGAAGCCTTGTAGGAGAAGGGAAGTGAAGATTGTCCATAGAGTGACCTGGTTGGGCCAGGGTATGAGGGACAACTAGATTTTGGGGCCATGAGGGGTGCTGAAATGA